>CM038679.1:742667912-743256677 GCA_021605205.1 Aegilops longissima
GACCAAAAACTGGGGATTGTGTTTTCCTGGGATATGCTTTTCATAGAATTGGTTATAGATTCTTGGTTATAAAATCTGAGGTACCTGACATGCATGTCGGTACGATCATGGTGTTGAATGATGTGACTTTCTTTGAAGATATATTTCCCATGAAGGATATGGCTACCTCATCTAATCAGGAGATGCCTAGTTCACCGAATCAGGATCCAGTTACAATTATTGAACTTGCCATTTCGATGGAACACTTTGAAAGTCCTGTGGAGGAGAACAATGAAGTTCCTACTAGGAGCAAGAGACAAAGGAATGCAAAGTCTTTTGGTGATGATTTTCTTGTGTATCTCATAGATGACACTCCCAGTTCTACTTCAGAGGCCTATGCATCTGAAGATGCTGACTACTGGAAGGAAGCAGTTCGTCACGAGATGGATTCCATCTTGGAGAATGAAACTTGGGAGATAACTGATCGTCCTTATGGGTGCAAACCTATAGTATACAAATGGGTATTCAAGAAGAAGCTTAGGCCTGAGGGCACTATTGAAAAGTACAAGGCTCGGCTCGTGGCTAAGTGTTATACCGAAAAGAAGGAAGACTTCTTTGATACTTACTCACCTATGGCTGTATATATAGGTGGACATCTCTAGCTCTTAAGTAGGTTCATCTCGTAAGTGGTTGTATATATGGTGTACACTCACTTACTGTAATATCGACTGTCGGTAATGGTCGTTCTCCCCTCTCTCCTCCTGATTTACCAAGCTCTTAGAGGAGAAGAGGGAGAATAACGACATCCTACAACAATAGTCGGTTCATCTCTCAAGTAGTTATATATATGGTGTACACACACTTAGTCACTGTATTTTTGACTGTCGGTGATGGTCGTCCTTCATCTTCTCCTGCCACTTTAGCAAAGTCTAAGACGAAGTGAACAAGAAGGACAACCCCCTACGACAACAGTCGGTGTCCTCCTCTTAGAAAAACTCTCATATAAACTTGTGGATTAAGAGTGAGTATTCTCCAGGCGATGGAAAATATTATTAAGTAGCTCGTCCATAAAAAGTTAAAAAATTACAGAAAGTTGGAATGATCTTTGCTAGAAATTGGGCATACTGACTGCCAGTAATTAAGCGAAACGGAACTTAATTCACGTTTAGCGAAAACATTGGCACTCGTTATGAATATCTGCATCTTGAATAAAATATGGTACAATCAAATTTAAGACGTCCAATTACAAAGATTAAATGGTACATTATGTAACAAGAGACAACTACAGTACATCCTATAACAAGGTTTAACTACACTAACAAAATTTTGCTAATGTACTAGTACAATATACAAGAATAACTATAATCTCCATTAACAGAGAGAGGGGAGGTGTGGTCACTGGTGCGTACGGAGATGGTGGGAAGGACGGGGATGATGGAAGAGGTGAACAACGAGTTTGACGGGGAAGCCGGTGACGTTGGAGGCGGAGGAAGGCACGGGCGATAGTGATGAGGAAGTAGTTGGAGGTGGACAACAAGGCCGAGGACTTTGAGGAGGCGATGGATGGCGCGGGCGACAGGGAAGATTGGGTCCGCGACGCCGTTCGAGGCGGCAGACGGCGACCTTGCCGGTGGCGTCGGCGGAGGATGTCACAACGCCGGTGATGGTAGTGAGAGAGAGAGAGAGAGAGAGAGAGAGAGAGAGAGAGATTTATGTCTAGATGGATAATGTGTGACTGGCTCCGGGTGTGGGGTGGGGTGGATAAGGTCATGCATAAGAGTGACGGGCGGCAGATAGCACCCGCCACGGCTATATTTGAGTGGTAGGTGGTACGGTGACCAAATATAGCCGTGGCGGGTGCGTAATCGGACCCGCCACTGCAAACACTTACAAAATTTGAAACCGGTATGGGCGGGTCTATGGCGGTCGCTAGAAACTGCCCGCCAATGATTAGCATGGCACCAGTGATGGGCCTATTGTACGTGCCTGCCACTGTTGCTTTTCGACCATGAAGAAACTAGCAAGAGTGACGGAGTGGCAGGTCCTTACTTATGCCCACCACTGTTATGTCGAAAGCCAGTGGCGAGCAATTTATAGTACCCGCCATTGCAAATTTTTCAAAAGGGCTATGGCGGGTGCTTTTCCGCGCCCGCCACTCGTTAGGGCCACCTGCAAGCGCTCAGATATACAACGCATAGACTTATCCCTATAAATGTACACACGCACATCCTATAGTTATGAGTACCTCCAAGAGACTAGGCCGGCAAATCATCATAAAATTTTACGAAGTCATCATAGGCCTCGTAGTCGACGGGAGCGTCTCCTCCCACAGAACGCGGACCATCGGAATTCTGATGTGCCGAGGATACCACTGCTCACCTAACAATCCAACCACAGATTGGTTCGCCTGATCAAACATGTTTTTTTATGGTCACCTGATCAAACATGTTATTTTTTACTCGAGCAGGGCACTGCGTCAACTTATAAATTGTTGCACTATATCTATTGCCCAAGAAAATGATTGCTAGATGCATAACTAGGACTGTGTCGTCCGTGCAAGCTAGACAAGGAATGAATGAAGAAGATAAACACCGGAGCCACGGGCAAGTTTAACGCCGCGTTTTCTGTTTGAAAAGTAAGGGTGAAAAGGGCGATGGCCAAAAATGAACCCTACTATGAGATTGTTAAGTAAAATACGACAATTACAGAAGAGCAGTTTGAAATATTCAAGGCATCTTGGGCCGTCCAAGCTGGCAAGGAAAAGTCAAAGTACATGAAGGAGCTTCATCAAAGGAAAATGGGGAACCAGCGCCTCGGAAGCCGTGGTTACTCCGGCAAGAGGCACATATGGGCCAAGGAGGATGCGGAACGTGGAAGTCTGGGGATCCCAGACCCCTTAGTGGAGTTCACCGTCCTGCAGGAGCTCATTACACTTGCAACCTTGTAAATAATGTTTTCGAAACGGACATGCCCACGAGGGAGTTCATGAGACTGCTGATAATTATTGTTTTACCACCTTATTATAGTTTCTGATCAATTCGACTACACGTTTAGTCACATTTATAAACAATCTCACATTCCTTTTGCAGAAACAGCAGCACAGACTTGCGGCGAAGGCAACTCGCGTCCGAGTTGTCGGCAAGGCCCAAGTGGGTCACCCCTTTCAACCAAGCGTTGAACATAATGAAAGGACTCCCGTTGGACACACGACTGTCGTATGGACGTGTGCACGCTATCGCAGGCGGCACCACGCGGAAGTACTACTACCATGAGGACGCCGAGGAGAGAAGGCCGAGATGGAAGTTAAATGAAGTGAACATATACAAGAAGGTTGGTATTGCGGTCGAGCAGAAAACAACTGAGACTAGAGAAGCGATACAACCTGATTTAGTCCGCGAGGCAGTCAATGCAGCGTTAGATGCGCGCAGAAGTGAATTTGGAGCATCGACTTTTGCCTTGATTGCGAATATTATCAATTGGACGAAGGAAAATCCAAAAAAAGGGGCAGCGGACTATCCCCTTCCCAGCTTCGTTGGGAGCAATTCGGTGCTCATCGCACCAGCTGTTGGGGAACGTAGCAGAAATTCAAAATTTTCCTACGTGTCACCAAGATCTATCTATGGAGAAACTAGCAACTAGGGGAAGGAGAGTGCATCTACATACCCTTGTAGATCGCTAAGCGGAAGCTTTCAAGAGAACGGGGTTGAAGGAGTCGTACTCGTCGTGATCCAAATCACTGGAGATCCTAGTGCCGAACGGACGACACCTCCGCGTTCAACACACGTACAGCCCGGTGACGTCTCCCATGCCTTGATCCAGCAAGGAGAGAGGGAGAGGTTGGGGAAGACTCCATCCAGCAGCAGCACGATGGTGTGGTGGTGATGGAGGAGCGTGGCAATCCTGCAGGGCTTCGCCAAGCACCGTGGGAGAGGAGGAGGACTTGGGAGAGGGGAGGCTGCGCCAGGGGCAAGGGTGCAGCTCCCATGCGCCTCCCCACTATATATAAGGGTGGAGGGGGATTATTTCTTGCCCTCCAAGTCCATTGGGGCATTGGCAAAGGTGGGAGGAAAGAAATCCCATCCTTTCCTTTCCCCACCGATTGTTATCCCCCCTTTTTAGGGATCTTGATCTTATCCCTTCGGGATATGATCTTATTGCTTCTAAGGGGGGATCTTGGTGCGCCTTGACCAGGGGTGTGGGGCCTTGCCCCCACTACCCACGTTCATGTGGGTCCCCCCATGCAGGTGGGCCCCACTCCGGAACCTTCTAGAACCTTCCCGGTACAATACAGAAAAATCCCGAACATTTTCCGGTGACCAAAATAGGACTTCCCATATATAAATCTTTACCTCCAGACCATTCCGGAACTCCTCGTGACGTTCGGGATCTCATCCGGGACTCCGAACAACATTCGGTAACCACGTATATCTATTCCCTATAACCCTAGCGTCATCAAACCTTAAGTGTGTAGACCCTATGGGTTCGGGAACCATGCAGACATGACCGAGACGTTCTCCGGTCAATAACCAACAGCGGGATCTGGATACCCATGTTGGCTCCCACTTGTTCCACGATGATCTCATCGGAGGAACCACGATGTCAAGGACTCAATCGATCCCATATACAATTCCCTTTGTCTAACGGTATTGTACTTGCCCAAGATTCGATCGTCGGTATACCGATACCTTGTTCAATCTCGTTACCGGCAAGTCTCTTTACTCGTTTCGTAACACATCATCCCGTGATCAACCCCTTGGTCACATTGTGCACATTATGATGATGTCCTACCGAGTGGGCCCAGAGATACCTCTCCGTTTACAGAGTGACAAATCCAGTCTCGATTCGTACCAACCCAAGACACTTTCGAGATACCTGTAGTGCACCTTTATAGCCACCCGATTCGTTGTGACGTTTGGTACACCCAAAGCATTCCTACAGTATCCGGAGTTGCACAATCTCATGGTCTAAGGAAAAGATACTTGACATTAGAAAAGCTTTAGCATCTGAACTACGATCTTTGTGCTAGGCTTAGGATTGGGTCTTGTCCATCACATCATTCTCCAAATGATGTGATCCCGTTATCAACGACATCCAATGTCCATGGTCAGGAAACCGTAACCATCTATTGATCAACGAGCTAGTCAACTAGAGGATTACTAGGGACATGGTGTTGTCTATGTATCCACACTTGTATCTGAGTTTCCTATCAATACAATTATAGCATGGATAATAAACGATTATCATGAACAAGGAAATATAATAATAACCAATTTATTATTGCCTCTAGGGCATATTTCCAACAGTCTCCCACTTGCACTAGAGTCAATAATCTAGTTCACATCGCTATGTGATCAACACTCATAGGTCACATCTCCATGTGACCAACATCCAAGAGTTTACTAGTGTCACTAAACTAGTTCACATCATCGTGTGATTAAGACTCAATGAGTTCTGGGATTTGATCATGTTTTGCTTGTGAGAGAGGTTTTAGTCAACGGTCTGCAACATCAGATCCGTATGTACTTTGCAAATCTCTATATCATATTGTAAATGCTGCTTCCATGCTCCATTTGGAGCTATTCCAAATGGTTTCTCCACTATACGTATCCGGTTTGCTACTCAGAGTCACTCGGATAGGTGTTAAAGCTTGCATCAACGTAACCCTTTACGCCGAATTCTTTATCACCTCCATAATCGAGAAACATATCCTTATTTACTCCAAGGACAATTTTGACCGATGTCCAATGATCCATTCCTGGATCACTCTTGTACCCCCTTGCCAGACTCATGGCAAGGCACACTTCTAGTGCGGTACACAGCATAGCATACTACAGAGCCTATGTCTGAAGCATAGGGGACGACCTTCGTCCTTTCTCTCTCTTCTGCCGTGGTCGAGCTTTAACTCTTAACTTCATACCTTACAACTCAGGCAAGAACTCCTTCTTTGACTGATCCATCTTGAACACCTTCAAGATCATGTTAGGGTATGTGCTCATTTGAAAGTACCATTTAGCGTTTTTTATCTATCCTCATAGATCTTGATGCTCAATGTTCAAGCAGCTTAATTCAGGTTTTCTATTGAAAAACACTTTTCAAATAACCCTATATGCTTTCCAGAAATTCTACATCATTTCCGATCAACAATATGTCATTCACATATACTTATCAGAAATTCTATAGTGCTCCCACTCACTTCTTTGGAAATACAAGTTTCTCACAAACTTTGTATAAACCCAAAATCTTTGATCATCTCATCAAAGCGTACATTCCAACTCTGAGATGCTTACTCCAGTCCTTAGAAGGATTGCTGGAGCTTTGCATACTTGTTAGCATCTTTCAGGATTGACAAAACCTTCTGGTTGAATCACATACAACCTTTCCTCAAGTATAACGTCGAGGAAACAATGTTTTGAGATCCTATCTGCAATATTTCATCAATCATGCAGTAATTGCTAATCCAATTCCAATAGACTCTTAGCATCGCTACTAGTGAAAAAGCCTCACCGTAGTCAACTCCTTGAACTTGTCGGAAAACATCTTTAACGACAAGTCGAGCTTTCTTAATGGTGATACTTACCATCATTGTCTGTCTTCCTTTTAAAATCCATCTTTACCCAACTTCCTTACGACCATCAAGTATTTCTTCCAAAGTCATGGATCCTCTCTCGGATGTTATGGCCTTGAGCCATTCGTCGGAATCCGGGCCCACCATCGCTTTTTCATAGCTCGTAGGTTCATTGTTGTCTAGCAACATGACCTTCAAGACATGATTACTGTACCACTCAGAAGTAGTACACATCCTGGTCACCCTACGAGGTACGGTAGTGACTTGATCCAAAACTTCATGATCACTATCATAAGCTTCTACTTCAATTGGTGTAGGCGCCACAGGAACAACTTCATGTGCCCTGCTACACACTTGTTGAAGTGACGGTTCAATAACCTCATCAAGTCTCCACCATCCTCCCACTCAATTCTTTCGAGAGAAACTTTTCTCGGGAAAGGACCTAATTCAAGAAACAATCCTTTTTGCTTCCGGAACTGAGACTGGAGGTATACCCAACTGTTTTGGGTGTCCTATGAAGAAGCATTTTATCCGCTTTGGGTTCGAGCTTATCAACCTGAAATTTTTTCACATAAGCTTCGCAGCCCCAAACTTTTAAGAAACGACAATTTAGGTTTCTCCAAACCATAGTTCAAACGGTGTCGTCTCAATGGAATTACGTGGTGCCCTATTAAAGTGAGTGTGGTTGTCTCTAATGCCTAACCCATGAACGATAGTGGTAATTCGATAAGAGACATCATGGTACGCATCATATCCAATAGGGTGCAACTATGATGTTTGGACACACCATCACACTATGGTGTTCCAGGCGGTATTTATTGTGAAACAATTTCCACAATGTCTTAATTGCGTGCCAAAGCTCGTAACTCAGCTACTCATCTCTATGATCATATCATAGACATTTTATCCTCTTGTCACGATGATCTTCAACTTCACTCTAAAATTACTTGAACCATTCAATAATTCAGACTTATGTTTCATCAAGTAAATACACTCAGTATCTACTCAAATCATCCGTGAAGTAAGAACATAACGATATTCACTGCATGCCTCAGCACTCATTGGACTGCACACATCAAAATGTGTTACTTCCAACAAGTTGCTATCTTGTTCCATCTTACTGAAACCAAGGCTTTTCAGTCATTTTGCCCATGTGGTATGATTTGCATATCTCAAGTGATTCAAAATCAAGTGAGTCCAAACGATCCATCTGCATGGAGTTTCTTCATGCGTATACACCAATAGACATGGTTCGCATGTCTCAAACTTTTCAAAAATGAGTGAGTCCAAAGATCCATCAACATGGAGCTTCTTCATGCCTTTTATACCAATATGACTTACATGGCATTGCCACAAGTAAGTGGTACCATCATTACTATCTTATATCTTTTGGCATGAAAATGTGTATTACTATGATCGAGATTCAATAAACCATTCCTTTAGGTGCAAGACCATTGAAGGTATTATTCAAATAAATAGAGTAACCATTATTCTCCTTAAATGAATAACCCTATTGCGATAGACATAATCCAATAATGTCTATGCTCAACGCAAACACCAAATGACAATTATTCTGGTTTAATACTAATCTTGATGGTAGAGGGAGCGTGCGATGTTTGATCACATCAAACTTGGAAACACTTCCAACACATATCGTCAGCTCACCTTTAGCTAGTCTCCGTTTATTCCGTAGCCTTTTATTTCGAGTTACTAACACTTAGCAACCGAACCGGTATCTAATACCCTGGTGCTACTAGGAGTACTAGTAAAGTACAAAATAACTTAATGTATATCCAATATACTTCTATCGACCTTGCCAGCCTTCTCATCTACCAAGTATCTAGGGTAATTCTGCTCCAGTGGTTGTTCCCCTTATTACAGAAACACTTAGTCTCGGGTTTGGGTTCAACCTTGGGTTTCTTCATTAGAGCAGCAGCTGATTTGTTGTTTCATAAAGTATCCCTTCTTGTCCTTGCCCTTCTTGAAGCTAGTGTTTTCACCAACCATCAACAATTGATGCTCCTTCTTGATTCCTACTTTCGCGGAGTCAAACATCGCGAATATCTCAAGGATCATCATATTTATCCCTGATTTGTTATAGTTCATCACGAAGCTCTAGCAGCTTGGTGGCAATGACTTTGGAGAAACATCACTATCTCGGGAAGATCAACTCCCACTCGATTCAAGTGATTGTTGCACTCAGACAATCTAAGCACAAGCTTAACGATTGAGCTTTTCTCCCTTAGTTTGCAGGCTAAGAGAATCGTCAGAGGTCTTATACCTCTTGACGTGGGCACGAGCCTGAAATCCCAATTTCAGCCCTCGAAACATCTCATATGTTCCGCGATGTTTCGGAAAACGTCTTTGGTGCCTCAACTCTAAACCGTTTAACTGAACTATCACGTAGTTATCAAAACGTGTATGTCCGATGTTCGCAACATCCACAGACGACGTTTGGGGTTCAGCACACTGAGCGGTGCATTAAGGACATAAGCTTTTTTTTGTCCGCGTAATCGCTACTATCAACTTTCAACTATATTTTCTCTAGGGACATATCTAAACAGTGGAACTAAAGCGCGAGCTTACGACATAATTTGCAAAGATCTTTTGACTATGTTCAGGATAATTAAGTTCATCTCGTGAACTCCCACTCAGATAGACATCCCTCTAGTCATCTAAGTGATTACATGATCCGAGTCAACGAGGCCGTGTCCGATCATCACGTGAGATGGACTAGTCATCGTCGGTGAACATCTTCATGTTGATCGTATCCTCCATAAGACTCATGCTCGACCTTTCGGTCTCTTGTGTTCCGAGGCCATGTCTGTACATGCTAGGCTCGTCAAGTTAACCTAAGTGTTTCGCGTGTGTAAATCTGGCTTACACCCGTTGTATGTGAACGTTAGAATCTATCACACCCGATCATCACGTGGTGCTTCGAAATGACGAACTTCCGCATAGCGGTGCACAGTTAGGGGAACACTTTCTTGAAATTTTAATGAGGATCATCTTATTTACTACCGTCGTACTAAGCAAATAAGATGTATAAACATGACAAACATCACATGCAATCAAATAGTGACATGATATGGCCAATATCATATTGCTCCTTTTGATCTCCATCTTCGGGGCTCCATGATCATCATCGTCACCGGCATGACACCATGATCTCCATCATCGTGTCTCCATGTTGTTGTCTCGCCAACTTATTACTTCTACTACTATGGCTACCGGTTAGAAATAAAGTAAAGTAATTACATGGCGTTGTTCACTGACACGCAGGTCATACAATAAATAAAGACAACTCCTATGGCTCCTGCCGGTTGTCATACTCATCGACATGCAAGTCGTGATTCCTATTACAAGAACATGATCAATCTCATACATCACATATCATTCATCACATTCTTCTTGGCCATATCACATCACATAGCATACCCTGCAAAAACAAGTTAGATGTCCTCTAATTGTTGTTTGCATGTTTTACGTGGTTGCTATGGGTTTCTAGCAAGAACGTTTCTTACCTACGCAAAACCACAACGTGATATGTCATTTGCTATTTACCCTTCATAAGGACCCTTTTCATCGAATCCGATCTAACTAAAGTGGGAGAGACTGGCACCCGCTAGCCACCTTATGCAACAAGTGCATGTCAGTCGGTGGAACCTGTCTCACGTAAGTGTACGTGTAAGGTCGGTCAGGGCCGCTTCATCACACAGTGCCGTCGAATCAAGATTGGACTAGTAACGGTAAGCATATTGAACAAAATCAACGCCCACAACTACTTTGTGTTCTACTCGTGCATAGAATCTACGCAATAGACCTAGCTCTGATAACACTATTGGGAAACGTAGCAGAAATTCAAAATTTTCCTACGTGTCACCAAGATCTATCTATGGAGAAACCAACAATGAGGGGAAGGAGAGTGCATCTACATACCCTTGTAGATCGCTAAGCGGAAGCGTTCAAGAGAACGGGGTTGAAGGAGTCGTTCTCGTCGTGATCCAAATCACTGGAGATCCTAGTGCCGAACGGACGACACCTCCGCGTTCAACACACGTACAGCCCGGTGACGTCTCCCATGCCTTGATCCAGCAAGGAGAGAGGGAGAGGTTGGGGAAGACTCCATCCAGCAGCAGCACGACGGTGTGGTGGTGATGGAGGAGCGTGGCAATCCTGCAGGGCTTCGCCAAGCACCGTGGGAGAGGAGGAGGACTTGGGAGAGGGGGAGGCTGCGCCAGGGGCAAGGGTGCAGCTCCCATGCGCCTCCCCACTCTATATAGGGGTGGAGGGGGATTATTTCTTGCCCTCCAAGTCCATTGGGGCGTTGGCAAAGGTGGGAGGAAAGAAATCCCATCCTTTCCTTTCCCACCGATTGTTATCCCCCCTTTTTAGGGATCTTGATCTTATCCCTTCAGGATATGATCTTATTCCTTCTAAGGGGGATCTTGGTGCGCCTTGACCAGGGGTGTGGGGCCTTGCCCCCACTACCCACGTTCATGTGGGTCCCCCATGCAGGTGGGCCCCACTCCGGAACCTTCTAGAACCTTCCCGGTACAATACCGAAAAATCCCGAACATTTTCCGGTGGCCAAAATAGGACTTCCCATATATAAATGTTTACCACCGGACCATTCCGGAACTCCTCGTTCCGGGATCTCATCCGGGACTCCGAACAACATTCGGTAACCACGTATATCTATTCCCTATAACCCTAGCATCATCGAACCTTAAGTGTGTAGACCCTACGGGTTCGGGAACCATGCAGACATGACCGAGACGTTCTCCGGTCAATAACCAACAACGGGATCTGGATACCCATGTTGGCTCCCACATGTTCCACGATGATCTCATCGGATGAACCACGATGTCAAGGACTCAATCGATCCCGTATACAATTCCCTTTGTCTAACGGTATTGTACTTGCCCGAGATTCGATCGTCGATATACCGGTACCATGTTCAATCTCGTTACCGACAAGTCTCTTTACTCGTTTCGTAACACATCATCCCGTGATCAACCCCTTGGTCACATTGTGCACATTATGATGATGTCCTACCAAGTGGGCCCAGAGATAGCTCTCCGTTTACACAGAGTGACAAATCCCAGTCTCGATTCGTGCCAACCCAACAGAAACTTTCGGAGATACCTGTAGTGCACCTTTATAGCCACCCAATCACGTTGTGACGTTTGGTACACCCAAAGTATTCCTACGGTATCCGGGAGTTGCACAATCTCATGGTCTAAGGAAAAGATACTTGACATTAGAAAAGCTTTAGCATACGAACTACACGATCTTTGTGCTAAGCTTAGAATTGGGTCTTGTCCATCACATCATTCTCCAAATGATGTGATCCCGTTATCAACGACATCCAATGTCCATGGTCAGGAAACCGTAACCATATGTTGATCAACGAGCTAGTCAACTAGAGGATTACTAGGGACATGGTGTTGTCTATGTATCCACACATGTATCTGAGTTTCCTATCAATACAATTATAGCATGGATAATAAACGATTATCATGAACAAGGAAATATAATAATAACCAGTTTATTATTGCCTCTAGGGCATATTTCCAACACCAGCACCTGCTAACGCAACCGCACCTGCTCCCATGCCTGCTCGTAGTAGCCTGTCCTTCATCTCTGGCGTGCTCGGCAGAGCTTCGTCTTTGGCTGAGCTCGATGCCCTCACGGTAACTACCTATCACATCAGCCCTCTTCAACATATATATAATCTTCCGTTTCGATTGCCTTTCAGATGTCTGACGTCGCAGACATGTCTTCACAGGCCGACCAACCTCATGCACCATATTGTACATCATGAGCGGCCAGAAGATGGACGTGGGAAATGCAACGATAGTGAAGCCCATTGAACGCTCGTTCCACAGCCGCCTGATGCCCCCTGGCATCTTCACGATTTCCGTGGCCAGTGTCAAAGCGGGCTACGAGAATTTGGCTCATCCGGTACCACTAGGGGGAGATGATGACGAGACCCTACCGCGGCTTGGCGATTGCAAGAGTTGGGTCCTATTGTGGCCGAAGAGTCTCTTTCATCTAGAGACAACCGGGAGCACACCAACGATAACGATGCCTCGACAAGGTATGAAAACCACCCCACCTACCCAATTAGCGGCGCCTGTTGTGCCAGGTAATAGCGGACGACTTGAGGAAGTGGCTGCATTATTGGCTGATGACATCGCCGCCATCGAAGAAGCAAAGGATGATGTCATGTATGAGGAGGATGACCCTCTACGGTTTCAATACCGGCGCCTATGACGACGGAGGATTGATGGCTCAGCACTATGACTCAGACTTTGAAAGTGATGAGTTGATGCCTAAATTTCCCGAGGAGAAATGTCTTAATGCTTATTGCAAGAAGTCTCTCTTCATGCTATCCTCGTAGGACACGCCACCAGATGCCGCCTCAATCCAGCAACAACAACGTGAGGTTCGTGCAATTCTAAGCCCGACAACACTGATAGTGGTGGTCAGTTACGGCATATTAGGCTCACTTCTGGTACACAAGAAGCATAGGAGGAGACCGAGGAAAGGACCTACTGGCACCAGATGTGCTTCTAGCAGCCAGCCGCTTCTGTAGCCTAGGTTGCAGACAGTATACCCCTCAAAGGTTCACCACAATTCCATATCGCTAGCCATCCGATCTTACCCAAGGCAGCGCTTGAGGGCATAGACGTCGATATAAGGATACTTCATGACAATGTCCTGTCGACAGAGAACAACCTTCGTGCCATGAAAGATTCAGGATACCCGCTCTACGTGATTAACATGCCGCACCAAAGGTTGTATGTCCACACATTCCCCGCGGGTAAGTTCTTCCTTCGACATGTTTCACATGACAAAGCTGGATTTTACATTCGTCCGCATTTATGCCCTCCACATGAACTACATCATCAGGCATGAGAAAATATCTCTTATCTCATTCGTAGACCCGTACTTTATGCACGAGGCCTTCTTGGTAGTCTTCCCATAGCACCGTGAATATGCGAGGAACTACATCGGCAACTTCATGGACGTCAATAAGGACAAAGCGATGATTCTCCTGCCTTCTCATCCCATGTAAATCATCTGTGGATATCCTCTATGACACATATATACATCCTTTCGTGAATTTAAATCATTCCTTTGCACGCACTGATGGTAATTTGAGGTGTACTTATTTTGTGCAGCGAGGGGCGGGTCGTCGTCATCATTCTTCACCCCCAATACTCCCACGCTCTTTATTTGAACTCATCGAGGAACATGAAAAAAAGGATTACAAACACATCTAGAGTATTCCCGACAGTGCTATCATAGCCTACGCCTAACGGGGTAAAGATATCAAGCTCAAGAAGACAATGAAGTGTGCGCCGGCTTTCGGCCATAAGACCGACTTCTGCTGCATCCATCAACCGAATGATAGTCTCACTGGCGGATTCAACGTCATCCACCAAATGCTGGAGTACAGAAGGGATCGGTAACAACTTCGCATTTCACCTACTTCCGGCGATGCCGATATTGTGCAATGGGCCAAGAAACTAGGAAACATACCAGATCATCGAATCTGAGGTGAGTTCTATTATATCAAGCATGAACTTACCCAAATCATCATGAAGGAGGTCGTCGAAAAAACAGGGATGTTCTACTAAGAAGAGCCAATGTCGTGGGGCTGACGCCTAAACACACGTAGCCGCTCAATGTCTCGACATGAAGCCTTTCACGCAGCTCTGCGACATCCTCCCTAATTTGAACGGATGCCTCGACATGTTGGAGTGATTGACGATGACAATGTGTCTGTTTAGTTAGTTTCTACTTTCTCTATGACGAACACTACTGCTAGGTACGGTTAGCAGTATGACTGTTTCAACCAACACTACTGCTACAACTAGCGTCGTAGGAGTAGCGACGACACCCGCTACTACTAGGTGTTTACCCCACGCCACTACTAGACTTTTCCCTAATAGTGTAGGTGCTGAACTGCAGTAAATCGTGCCATGCAGGGTTCCATGGTGCACACAGCCATCTTCTATTATATTATTAAAACGATAGAAAACGAACGGAGGAGATTAATTAGTCTAGAGCTATGACATTTGAACGGCCTAGATTTAATACCATATATGTCACAACCCACGTAATAGATTTTTTTTATCAAGTACTAGAACCAAAGCTGCCTAAATAAATCTGTATACAAGTCGGTCACTTGCATGTCGGAAGTTAAGATGAGTCCGGGAAGGACACAAACGGGCACCAAACCAACAGATGCACGTTGGTTCCGTGAAAAGAAATTTTATCCACTTAAAAAAAGGACTCAAATACGTATTAGGGCAGCACATGCATGTAGACTTAACCAGACGTTGGAGAAGGAGTACAAGGCGCAGCCATGCATTAAACAAATGTATGTTAGCAGCCACCTAGGCGTGGAAATCTAATCCGGCAAGGTGTGGCGTACGAGTCCATTCACGTGATGACCTCAGCAGTGAGTGGTGACATCAACAGTAGAACAATAAATATTGTTTTCATTGCTTCATTCTAATTCGATGTGACAAATTGAAATAACCTTATGTTAGCAAGTACGTCTTATGTAGTGAAAAAGTAGTTGTTTGATTTACGCATGAAAATCAATTAATTATAAATAAATACATACCTAGAAGTCTGTCACGCGGACATATGGTAACGTCCACACAAATCATGTATAAAATGATAACCTTCTAGGATACACAAGCATGTTACGTGCCTATAAATTGTACTGTAGGCCATGCAACCCCGATACATGGAGAAAAAGCAGCGAGTAGCACCTTGATGAGTCGGCAAAGCAAATAAACAATGACCTATTTAAAAAATCATCCATCTAAAAATTCATAATTATAGAATTTCATCAATTTTTGGAAGTGAATAATTAAGTCTCTGTGGATTCCAAAAGATTGGAAAAAAATATTTATATCACAAAGACATGCACATTTAAGGTAATTTCATCGCCGAGCTCGGGATCGATTGAAGAAAAAGAGTAGAAAGGCTTTCAACAGACCATAAAATATGGGTATGTAACTAACCATGCCATCACAGTACACAGGAAAACATGTTTACAGCTACAGAGAAGTCGTAACAAGGGTTAAAGGAATGTCGTGACGAGGTGTATAACACAACAAATTGAAAGAAAATTATATCCCTTGAAATTAAGTGTGTATAAATTGGCAAGTAGATTTGTATGTTGCAAGGAAAGGCGGATTGAGTAAACGAGATTATGATAATCCACTAAAATGCCAAATGCAGCCATAATGTTAAATATCTCGGAAGTAGCAACGTGCATGGATGCTTAGATGTATAACCATGTGTGTGTGTGTGTGTGTGTGTGTGTGTGTGTGTGTGTGTGTGTGTGTGTGTGTGTGTGTGTGTGTGTCTAATAGTAGGATAATAGATTCATCAGCATGTGTAGGGTTGATATGAGTGACATAGGATACGACTGGGGGCATATACATGAACCAATGATCACAAGTAAGATATCAAAGAATAATAGTACTCCCTCCGTTTCTTTTTTGTCTGCATATAAAATTTTGTCAAAGTCAAGCTTTGTAAAGTTTGACTAACTTTAATTTTTTTTAAAAATCAGCAATCACAATATGAAATTAATATTATCAGATGCACCATGAAATGTATTTTCATACTATAAAGTTTTAGTATTGTGATGGTTCATCTTCTTTTATATAATTTTGGTCAATCTTTGTTTAGTTTGACTTCAACCAAATTTTATACGTCGAGTAAAGCAGAGGCAGTAGTAAACAATGCTTTGTACAAAGTGTATGTTATGCAAAAATAGCAAATAAAGTAAAAAATGGTTAGCCACAGAAAAAGGAAATATTATTATCATAATCCATCACAATTCTAATTTTGCTACTAGAATATATTCTTTTTGTGAGAAGAAGAAAACAAAATATTAAAATTGTCCAGCTCTTACAAGGCCTTACATTCAAAATCGAACAACAAAACACATAAAATGCATATATGAAGAAAACATGTTTTATTTAGCATTTTATGTGTCATTGAAAAAGAAATAAAAGATTTTGTTAAGGGGCACATTAGCAAAACTTCCAAAGATTTTTATTATCATTTTATGTGTTATCTTTTTTTCACGGATACATAAATGCTAATGTTATAGTATCTGAAATCAGATGAGATGTTGCATGTTATATTTGGGCCAAAGGTTTTAGTCTGACACCAAATGACATAAAGGTGTTCAAAAGCAGAATTATCAGAATATATTTAAAACCTAATATGATAAGGAAAAGGTAACAAATCTAGCCGCGCAAATGCGCGGGTCACCCTGCTAGTTTTTATTAAACAAAGTAGCAACAGACTGACTGGAGGAATAAGATTATGATAAACTGAGATTTTCAGCTATACAATTTCTTTGATATATAGAATTTTTTAGAAAGGAAAAACAATAATTTTGCTCAACTTTTTAAAGTTTGGTGAACCCAACAAGACAACAAAAGCAGTCACAGCGACCAAAGCAAGTCCACCTGCACTTTCAACGGGAGTCGATGATGAACCAAAGAAATGCACCCACCAGCGGTGAGAACTTTCAACAAGATGAGACTGGCGATCTGAGTCGTTGGTCCCAACATCCAGCAATTCCGGCTCTTGTGTTTCAACCCATTCTTCTGCGTCAGAATGCTCTGCTTCGGCTTGACTTTGCACCACTTGAGCTCGCATTGCCAGCACCCGGGCGTGTTGCTTCTCCCGGCGGCGTTGCTCTGCTTCAGCTTTTCTGCGCTCCACTTCAGCTCGCTTTGCCAGCACGTGGGCTTGTTTCTTCTCCTGGCGGCGTTGTGCTCGGGGCTTTACAATCGTGGGTTGCAACTCTTGCTGCTCCTCAACTTCATCCAGTTCCTCTGTTTTGCTGTCCTGTGCTTTGTCTTGAATGCGCTCCGCTTCAGCTCCTTGCTGCTCTTGCATTTCAACCAGTTCCTCTGTCTCGCTGTCCTCTGCTCTGTCTTGATTGCGCTCCGCTTTACCTCCCTTTGTCGCCGTACTTTCGGGTCCCAACGCTTCCTCATCGGTGATTTCCATGTTAGTTATTGTGTTATTTTGCCAAATCACAATCCTGCCACAAAGGTCATAAGTTTGGTGCCATATGCAATTGGAATAGCAATGCAAAAAATTATGACATGCCATTAAAAATATTTGGACCTGGCAGTCCAGAACAAATTATACATATGCTTGTATGAACAAAAAAGTAGCATGATAAACTAGCATATGTGTCAAAGCTATACCATTGTTTAACAGCGGAAATGAAATAAAAATAGCAAAAACAAGTACCTTCGTAAAGCCATCAAATATCCAAGAGAGACAATAGGTCCACCACCACCTAAGTTAATTGTTCTCTTTAGCCTGACGGATATTGAGCAATCAGTTACATATTTATCATGAGTTACAGCAAAATTTCGCCATATGAGAGCAAAAAGTTGACATATATTCCCTCCGTTCCCAAATGTATTTGTCTTTCTAGTGATTTCAACAAGTGACTACATACGAAGCAAAATGAGTGAATCTACACTCTAAAATGTGTATACATACATCCGTATGTTGTAGTCCATTTGAAATATCTAGAAAGATAAATATTTGGGAACGGAGGGAGTACAACATAAGGACCTGCGTGTTATATACTTGGCACTACACTGCATGATAGCATTACTTGAGGTTTACGTGCAATAACATATACTCCCTCCGTTCCTAAATATTTGTCCTTTTAGACATTTCAAATGGAGTACCACATACGGACGTATGTAGACATATTTTAGAGTGTAGATTCACTCATTTTGCTCTGTATGTAGTCAATTGTTGAAATCTCTAGAAAGACGTCCGGAAGGGCATTCATAGTGTCGTCATACAAATATGATGATTACCTGAAATCATTAGAGCTCCACACGTAAATGATGCCATGTGAATAATCTCTGTTTTTAACCACATGCTGTCTGAATTCAGAAAGACACGTCGAGAAAACTAATTACCTATTTTTAACCACATGCGCTTGGTTCGGGGGAATTCGAGATGGGGAATGGGAGTTGATGGGTGAGTCGATTAAAAGTCCACTGTTTGATTAGAGGGAATGGGAGTTTAAGTGGGAAGGGGAATGGGAGTTGAGGAAGCCAATTCCCACCTATTTCTTCCCATGGGGTACCATGTTAATTCGTGAGCAGAGTTTTATCCCACGCTAATTCCCACCATATACCAAACAAGGGAATGGGAGTAAAAATCTACTTCACATGACTAATCCCTCCATAAATACCCTTATGCAAACCCCCATTCCCCTGCCCAAGTGTTTACCAGCGAGACTGTTGGTTCAGTAACAAAAGTATCATCACCTACTCCCTGAGGGTCTAGACTGTTCTTTTCCTCAGGCAATACTATTTCGACTAAAGAAACTATAAATGATGGGTCAGAGACAACAAACAAGCTTGTCCGACAGCAGCAAACAAAAATAACAAGCAACTGAACAACCAAGTGGCAACAAATATAACTTCAACAACCTATACAATGAACACCGACACCGCACCATGACTGTCATGATCTCGGCATGCTTACATGCAATCTTCAGAGATTCCACTGCTTGAAGTAATCCCCGGTTTATTACACACCAAAATGTCATACATGAAGAAACAAAACATAGCATCTAAAATGGCTCAGATATCCATGCTTTGGCACCATGTATCCCTCGCAGCTCAAGACATGAAAGCCAACCAAAGTAACAACAAACAAAACAAGGAAATACATAGCCTGTGTGAAACGAGGAGAATAGATTGGATCGACACACCTAAACCAGTGGTCTCGATAGCATTATATAGGGCGGCTCAAGGAGCTGCCACTAGGGTTTACATAGGGGATAAGAACAGGTTGTTATACAAGATAACTACAATCCTAGATACTAACCATATCTGTTATCTATACATTTTAACATTCCCCCTCAATCTGAACTTCCTACACAAAGATTCAGATTGTGCCTATTTAAGACAAACGGCGCCTCAGCTAGAGGCTTTGTGAATATATCTGCAACTTGCTCCTTGGAAGATATGAATCGAACATCAAGTGCCTTGGCTGCAACTCATTCACGAACAAAGTGGAAATCCACTTCTATGTGCTTGGTTCTGGCATGGAATACCGGATTCGCAGATAGGTAAGTGGCTCCTAAATTGTCACACCACAGAACAGGAGTCCGAGAGAGAAAGACCCCGAGTTCACCAAGAACTGACTGTATCCATATTACTTCAGCTGTTCCATTCGCAAGTGCCTTATATTCAGATTCCGTGCTCGACCTAGAGACCGTAGCTTGCTTCCTTGAACTCCAGGAGACAAGGTTGGGTCCAAGAAAGACTGCAAAACCACCTGTAGATCCGCGGTCATCACTGCATCCAGCCCAGTCTGCATCTGAAAAACAGCTTAACAGCATAGAGGGTGACTTGCGAATAGACAGGCCCATACTGTGAGTATACTTCAAGTATCTCAAAATCCTCTTTGCTGCGGAGAGATGTGCAGTCGTAGGTGCACGGAGGAACTGACAAACACGATTAACTGCAAAAGAGATATCTGGCCTTGTGAGTGTTAAATACTGGAGAGCTCCAACCAAGCTGTGATACCTGGTGCTATCCTCCTGAGACAGTGGTGATCCACTCTCCTTGCTAATTTTCTCGCTGGAGGACATGGGCGTGGTAGAGACTTTACAATTCTCCATGTTTGCACGACGAAGAATGTCGCTAATATACTTCTGCTGAGACAGAACAATTCCCCCTGGCGATGACTCCACATGTACTCCAAGAAAATAATGCAAGGGGCCGAGATCCTTGAGAGCAAAGGGGGCTTGAAGATCGGCAAGTAACTTGGTAGTAGCAATGGTAGAGAAGCTGGCCACAATAATGTCATCGACATACACAAGCATGAAAATGGTAACACCACTTCGGTTGTAGAAAAAGAGAGACGTGTCAGCTTTGGATGCGATAAAACCAAGTTGTTGAAGCCTGAAACTCAACCGAGAATACCACGCTCGAGGAGCCTGTTTGAGGCCATAGAGAGCCTTGCGAAGTTTGCACAAATGATGAGGCACCGAGGGATTCACAAAACCAGGAGGTTGGCGCATGTATACCTCTTCTTGGAGAATGCCATGAAGAAAGGCATTTTGAACATCCAACTGACGCAAACACCATCCACGAGAGACTGCAATGGATAGAACCAGATGCACAGTAACAGGTTTAACGACCGGGCTGAACGTATCATCATAGTCCAAGCCATAGCGTTGTTTGAACCCCTTTGCAACCAGACGTGCCTTGTACCGATCAATAGTGCCATCTGGTTTGTGTTTAATTTTGAACACCCATTTGCAGTCAATGACGTTGACACGAGGAGGAGGAGGAACCAAAGTCCAGGTACCATTCTGTCGTAAGCATCGAGCTCAAGTTGCATGGACAGCCGCCACTCCGGAGATGAAACCGCTTCACGATGATCAACTGGTTCCCGCAGGGCCAAGAAGGCACGACGGGACGGATTGTACGTGACAGTACCATCCGTACGTTGCTTCAGTTTGCGAGTGTGATCACGCATGTGCGTCGTTATTGTATGCACATGCGGAACAGGGATCCGGTGGCCACAGAAGATCCAGGCAGGGCGCATGTAGACGAGCGCACAGGCGAATCCCCCTTGGATCCCGTGTCGGACGAGGAAGCAGGCGCAGCCGCCAGATCCATCTCGGATCCAGCGCCGTCAGCGGGAACGACCCGCTCCGCAGGCGCCAGCTGGACAGCAGCCGAGTCGGGGGACGCAGCAGCCCGCACAGGGGTGGACCCCGCCACAGCGTGGGCCGGGCGCGCGCATGCAGAAACCGACACGGGAGGCGCCTCGGTCCGCGCACCCTCAGGAGCCACGGGGTTGGCGGTCGGCGCAGACTCGGGCCTGGTGCGGTCGCCTGGCGCGTTGTCGCCTGGCATCACACAGTTGGCCGCCGCCACGTCGCTGTCGTCAGGCGACACGTGATCCGAGGCTGATGCTGTGGCGGATCGGGAGACAGGATCCGCCTGGGAGTCCGAGGAAGGGATTTTCTGCGCCGAAGCAGTACCTGCATCCAAATTAGTCCGAGAAACAGATGCACCATAGTTCATGTGGTCATACGGAAATAAAAGAATGGCATGTTCAGCAACGCGAGGTGGTATTGGAGAGGGTTGGTCATTGGCAAAGGGAAAAATTTGTTCATCAAAGATAACATCGCGTGATATATGAAGACGAGCTGTAGGTACGTGAAGACATTTATAGCCTTTGTGACGAATGCTGTACCTGACAAAAACACACTGTTGTGATCTAAACGCGAGTTTATGAGTGTTATACGGGCGCCAGTTGGGCCAACATGCACACCCGAACGTGCGAAGGGATACATAGTCCGGCTTGGTGGAAAACAATTTTTCCGTGGGACTCATATTGCCAATGACACGGCTGGGTAATCGGTTGATAAGATAACATGCGGATAAATACGCCTCGTCCGAAAAACGGAGGGGCATGGACGCATGCGATAAAAAGGAGAGACCCATGTTAACAATGTGACGGTGCTTCCTTTCGGCCGAGCCATTCTGTTGATGTGTGTGTGGACAAGAAACGTGATGAGCAATGCCAAGTTGACGAAAAAATGTGTTGCTAAGTTTTTCATATTCCCCAACCCAGTCGGATTGAACACACAAGATTCTACGAGAAAGAAGGCGTTCAACATGGGCGAGAAAATCATGAAAGACATCAAACACATCACACTTTCATTTAAGAAGGTAAATCCACAGAAATTTACTATAATCATCCTTGAATGAAACATAGTATTGGAACCCACCAGAAGAGGTTTTGGCAGGTCCCCACACATCTGAAAAAATAAGTTCCAAAGGAAACGAAGCCACACTCGAGGATATAGGAAAATATAGCTGATGGGCTTTGCCTTGTTGACAAGCATTACACACATGGGTCAAAGCCCGACTCGACGATGCTAATTTATTGGAAGCCAAAACATGTTGAACAACTTGTGTAGATGGATGGCCGAGCCTAGCATGCCAATCTTCAGCAGAGAGCCTAACTGAGGACAGGACATGAGAACGTGAGGGCCGAATGGGATAGAGCCCATTTTCACATCTGCCTTGAAGAAGGACCCGCTTGGTTGTCAAATCCTTCATAAGAAAATGAGTAGGATAATATTTTAGATACGCATGATTATCAGTGGCAAGGCGATTAACAGAAAGGAGATTCTTATCGGCATTTGGAACATGTAGTATGTTGCGAAGTTTGAGATTGGCAGAGGGAGTAGGAAGGAGGGCATGACCACGATGAGCTATGTGCAAACCTGATCCGTCAGCAGTGTGGATGCGGTCCTGTCCAGGATATTTCTCCCTCACGGTGAGGTGGTCCAGGTCCGACGTGATGTGATCGGTGGCCCCCGTGTCAGTGAACCAGGTAGGATCGCCGAGGATGGATGGTGGTGAGGCAGCTGCTAGACCCGCCATCTTGGAGTGCTAAGGTTGGGAGGCGTGGTTGTAGCGTTGGGCACACTCCCAGTCATAGTGCCCAGGGCCCCGGCAGAGTTGGCACTGCAGACGTGCATCATTGCCACCACCGTGGTCACCGCGGTCACCACCACCGCGGTTGCCGTTCGCGTTTTGGCGATTGCCACCACCGCCACGATCACCGCAGTAGCCGCCGCGGTTGTTGTTGTTGTAGTCACCGCGGTCACCGGAGTTGCCGCGACCCTTGCCGCGGTAGTTGCCCTTGCTGCGGTTGTTGGAGTTGCCGTTGTTGTCGCGGGCGACGTAGTTGACAGAGGAGCCGCCCGTGTGAAGTTGAAGACGAGCCGCGTGATACTCACGGCGGCGCTCGAAGGAGATGGCGTGGGAGTAGAGTTCGCCCAGCGTCATGACATCGATGCGGGTGGTGATAGCCGTGATGAGTGGCTCATAGTCGCTGTCGAGGCCGGTGATGAAGGTGGTGATGATGTCCTCCTCTTGCATGGGGCGGCCCGCAGCAGCGAGCTGATCGGCGTTGGAGCGGATCTTGGTGAAGTAGTCGACCATGGAGAGGTTGCCCTTGCGGAAATTCATCATGTCCATCTTGATCTGCACTACACTGGCGCGGCAGTGCGTAACGTACATCTCCTCGAGGTGCGCCCAGATGGCGCGGGAGGTGTCGAAGAGGTGGACCTGCTGAAGCACATCGTCGGTGAGCGAGGCAAGCAGGTAGCTCAGGATGATTTGGTCCTGACGGAACCAGGTAGCGTACTCCGGATTAGGAGCGCGCTCCCCCTTGTCATCGGCCGGGAGGAGGCGAGCAGGAGTGGGGGTGGTGCCGTCGACATAGCCGGTGACACCGGCGATGCGAAGGGGAGGAAGGATCTGAGCTTTCCAGAGAAGATAGTTGGAGGAGGTGAGCTTGGCGGTAATGAGGCTAGCAGAGGGTTGGGGAACAGCGGAAGACGGCGGCGCCGCGAGACCGGACGGCATGGGCAGAGAGGCTAGAGCCGAGGAGGTCATGGCGGCGGTGGAAGGAGAACCCATCGAGCAGTTATGCGAGATGGCCTGATACCATGTGAAACGAGGAGAATAGATTGGATCGACACACCTGAACCGGTGGTCTCGATAGCATTATATAGGGCCCCTCAAGGAGCTGCCGCTAGGGTTTACATAGGGGATAAGTACAGGTTGTTATACAAGATAACTACAATCCTAGATACTAACCATATCTGTTATCTATACAGTTTAACAGCCTGAAGCCTCGGTATGGCGAAAGCCAATCTTCCAAACAATCATGAAAACTAAATTCATAATAAAGAACTGCCCCCTTGAACAATTACAAAGCGCCACCTATCGTCGATCAACCCAAATTGCAAAAATGGATTTTGGCTGATGACACGCAACATTCATTATTCGTCCAGATTGTAGAGATTCCTTTTCCAAGGTTGAATATTACTTGCAACCGTTGAACTCTGTTCTCCTGCAGCCCTTGAGATGATGTTCGCATTCTGCAAGTCGAACCAATCCAGCTTCTGACAATCACAAGGCCCGGCAATCGAATTAGGAAGTCAAAAATAAGCATGATATTGCTATGTGTGCGTTTCTAGGGGAACAAATACATTTTCTTTAGATATAAAGAGTGAACAAATATATGAACAATGTAAAAGGAAATGAATCTAATCCATCACTTGGAGCCTATTGCTTTACTTGTACACAACAGTCAACCCTTACCTGTAGCTATTGCTGGGGCAGTAGAAAGGCTTCTAGTCACCGTATCCTTTCACATAAGCCTTTCTTGGTTAGTTTGACAGTAACTCTTTTGATGTGTATAATCTTCGTAAGATCATCATTGCATTCATGTGGTTCTGTCTTTTGCCGAAGCATCTCTATGAGCTCTTCTGATGTGTCATACAGATATAATTCTTCAAGGGCTGTGAAATGCTCAACACCATGAGGAAGAAGCTTCAGTTCAGGACAGTCTTGCAAACAGAATTTAGCAAGGCTTGCCATTGCACCCTCTTCTATTTCAACTTGGATGAGCTGCGGCGCATCCCATATAGATAGAAACCGAAGGATTGCAAAAGACCCTGCAGTGAAGTGTAGCTTCTTTTCTTCAAAAGCCTTGAGAAGCTCAAGGTTACATAAACCATGTAGCATCAATAGACTGGAACACGATCCCTCATCAATTTTGGAGAATGCCAGCCGCAGCCGAGTGAGGCTATTAAGGCAGGACCAATATGAGAGAGATAACTTGGGGTATCGATGTCTTCTCGAGCTGCTCTTCTAAAATAACTTTGTAAACCGTTACAGGTAAACAAAGTCCCTTCAGATGCAGCACCTCCTCCTCACTGATAGCTGTGATTCAGGGTGGACACGGTCCGGGCCGGTCCGGTCCCTCACCGAGCCGCGCTTTGGACCGGCCGCGATCGGTCCGGACCGGACCGGACCGAAGTGCCCAGCGGGCCTGTTTTCCTGAACCGGACCGACGAGGAGAAAGCTCGGTCAGGACCGAGGGACCGATCGATGGTGGGGCGGGGCGTGAGCTGTGCTTGTGCCCCGCGCCTGCATGCGTGCCCCGCGCGTGTGCCCAGCGTGCCCAGCGTGCGTGTGTCCATGTCGTGCCCTGTCTCTGAAGAGCAACTCTCCGGCTGCTTGCTGTACACGAAGATGCAGTTCATCTATATGGTAGCGTCTCTACCTACATCAAGCTCGTCCCGGAGAAGTCCGCCGCCGGCTGGCACCATCACCATTAGCTAGCATTCAGCATGTTGAGATGTATATTGCATGTGTGTTTCTTGTACAACAAGTCTACCTCCTTCCTTGTATAGTTGAGGTCTAGACTCCCTTTATACCTATATATATATACGTGCATACGCATCCGATGAATATATCGTGAGTTGCACCAATCCTCTACATGGTATCAGCCTAACTCGGTCTTCCCTCGCGCACCGCA
Source organism: Aegilops longissima (assembly GCA_021605205.1). Classification (NCBI taxonomy): domain Eukaryota; kingdom Viridiplantae; phylum Streptophyta; class Magnoliopsida; order Poales; family Poaceae; genus Aegilops; species Aegilops longissima. The sequence continues at coordinate 742,693,924 of CM038679.1, forward strand.
ACCCTAGCCGTCGCTGCGCCCTAACCCCGCGCCCTAGCTGCCGCCGCGCATCTCCCAACCGCGCCGCCGCCCTAGTCGTCGCCGCATCTCACGCTCCACCTGCGCCGCTTCCTCCTCAGCCGCGCCTAGCGCCCCAGCCCAGCCGCACGTAGCGCCTCGCCACAGCCGCCCGTCGCCTCGCTAACCAACAGCCTCCTCCCGAGCCTCTCCTCCACCGATGCCATGTCTCACTCCAGCCTCTCCCATCGCAGCAATCCGTTTGCCTCTTCCTCTGAGGCCGGTTCCCTCCCCAACCCGGCGTACATCCGCGACGTCCCGATCTTCGATCGTGTCCCGATTAAGCTTTCTCACACGGAGGCCAACTTCTACGCCTGGAAAACCTACTTTAACCTCCTCTTCCATGAGTACAATCTCCGCGATCACGTCGACGGCACCACCGACTTCCTCGCTATGCGTCGCGATGAGGATTGGATGGCGGTTGACGCCACCATCATCCGGTGGCTTTTCCTCACCGTGTCCAAGGACATCTTCCACACCGTTGTTCGCGACGGTGACGATGCCTATACAGTGTGGACGAAGATCATCGGCCTCTTCACCGACAATAAGCTCCAACGGATCGTCTTCTTGCAGCAGGAGTTTTTTGGTTGTCACCAAAACGACTCCTCCATCGACGCCTATTGCATGCGCCTCAAGACCCTCTCCGACGAGCTCAACGACGTCGGCTTCAAGGTTGGGGACGAGCTCCTCCTTTCCACCCTCACCGCCGGCCTCAACGAAGATCTCGGTAATGCCGCGTCCAATCTTACTCTTATGGCTAACCCTACTTATGAACGGGCGGTGGCCTATCTACGTCTTGAGGAGCGTCGCCTGAAGAACCTGCGGGCTCATGGTGGTCCATACCGCCTTCGCCGCCGGCTACTCCCACGGCGGGTCCACATCAGCATCTCCCGCCGGGGGCCACGGCGCCTCGCTGCCTCCGCCGCCCCGCTCGCTGGTGCCTCCAGCAGTCGCTGGTGCGGGTGGCTACGGCACACCCTACGGCCACCTACGGCGCCCTCCCGCCCCGGCCTCCGGCGCCGGTGCCTCCGCCCCAGCAACAGCAGCAGAACCAGGGCGACCGGCGCGGCCGTGGTGGTCGCCGTGGCCGCGGCAACCGCTCCAACAACGGTGGTGGACAGCAGCGTGGTGGTGGCTAGCAACAGCAACTTCCTTCGCCACCATGGGGCACCGGCCACAATCCCTGGACCAGGGTTGTACACGCCTATACAATGCCGGTTCCCCGCGCTCCACTTCCAGGACTTCTCGGGCCTCGACCAGCAGCCCACCAGGCCTTCTACGCGGCGCCCCAGCTCGGCGCTCCGACACCACCGCTGCCCCCCTACCCCGCCCAGTTTGGCTATGGCGCGCCAAACCCTAGTGGGGGGTGACGGGATTTGCTGGCTACCCCCCGCCGTCGGTCTCCTATGACCCGGCTCTGCTCCCGGCGCTGCAATACACGCCTCAGCCCGGTTCTTACACGGGCGGTGGCGACTGGTTCATGGACACCGGTGCATCATCTCATATGGCAGCCTACCCGGGTAACCTCTCCTCCGCGTCTCCCGTTCATACTTCTTCTCATATAATCGTCGGTAACGGCGCTCGTCTTCCCATTGCTCATGTCGGTTCTACTCCTTTTCCTTCTACGTCTAGGCCTTTGTCTCTTAATAATGTGCTCGTGTCTCCTCAACTTATTCAAAACTTAGTCTCTGTTCGTAATCTTTCCTGTGATAATTTTGTAACTGTCGAATTTGACGAAGTTGGTTTCTCTGTTAAGGACGCCCGCACCCGGATGGTTCTTCACCGCTGTGACAGTCCCGGCGACATGTACCCCGTCCAGCCTTCATCATCATCACGCACTGGACCTCTCGCTCTTTCTGCCGGCATCGATCATTGGCACGCCCGTCTCGGTCATCCTAGCACCACCGCTCTTCGTCAAATAGTCAAGGATTTCTCTTTTTCATGTAATAAAGGGGATGCTCATTCTTGTCAAGCATGCCGCATGGGCAAACATGTTAGACTCCCATTTAGTTCTTCTTCGACAGTTGCTTCTTATCCTTTTGAATTAATTCATAGCGATGTGTGGACGTCACTTATCACAAGTAATTCTGGTTTTATATACTATCTTGTTATTCTTGATGACTACTCTCACTTTGTGTGGACCTTTCCGCTTCGTCGGAAATCTGACGTTCCCGCCACACTCCTCGCCTTTTACTCTTATGTGTCTACACAGTTCGGTCGTCCCATCCATGCTCTCCAAACTGACAACGGGAAGGAATTCGATAACCTCACCATCCGTACACTTCTCTCTAACCACGGCACCATCATTCGGTTAACATGTCCTTACACCTCCCAGCAAAATGGTCGGGCCGAACGCGTTCTTCGCACTCTCAATGATTGTGTCCGCACACTTCTGTTTCACGCCTACATGTCACCCCGGTTTTGGCCGGATGCCCTTGCCACCGCCACCCTTCTAGTTAACCTTCGTCCGTGTCGTGTTCGTTGGAACTACACCCCGCATCATCTTCTCTTCAGGTCTCCTCCATCCTACGACGGTCTTTGCATTTTAGGATGCCTCTGTTATCCTAGTGTCGCAGCCACCGCCCCTCATAAACTTGCCCCTCGCTCTTTGCCTTGTGTCTTTGTCGGTTACCCGGCTAACACTAAAGTCTATCGATGTTATGATCCGGTGTCTCACCGTGTAATCACCTCTAGGCATGTTTATTTCGATGAGTGCTCTATTCCTTTTGCACAGGAACACATGGAGGTGCCATCCGCTGGAGAGGATCATGCCTCGTCTGGCTCTCTTCGTCGACGTGTTGCACTGGGACCCTTTCCTTTGGGTCGTGCACCGTTGGCCTCGCCAGCTCCTCTACTGGCTTAGTCGGAGGCTTTGTCGGCCACGCCGGGCTCTTCGCTGGCCACCCAGCCTGGCTCGCCGGCCACGCCGGGCTCTTCGCTGGCCACCCAGTCTGGCTCGCCGGCCACGCCGTCAGCCTCGTCGGCCTCGCCGGCTACGCCGGCCACACCGGTCTCGTCAGCCTCGCCAGCCACGCCCGGCTCTTCGCTGGCCACCCCGGCGTCTTCACCAGCCTCGTCGGGGAAGTCGCCCAGCCCGGCCGTGCCTGGCGCGCCCCCGACACCTGCTGTTTCTCCGGCTACTGCACCACCACCCGCCGGTCCTATCACTCGTGCACACATGGGCGTTCATCGGCCGAGTCTCCATTACTCCGCTGATGAGTATGCTTGCCTGGCATCTACGGCGCCCCTGTCGCCTCTTCCTACCTCCGCTCGGATGGCTCTTCGTGACCCGCTTTGGTATGCAGCGATGAAGGAGGAATTTGAGGCTCTACAGCGCAATGCGACTTGGCAGCTTGTACCCCGCCCCCGGCACGCCAACATCATTACCGGGAAGTGGGTGTTCAAGCACAAGTTTCATCCCGACGGCACCCTCGATCGCTATAAAGCTCGTTGGGTGGTCCGAGGCTTTCGACAGCGCGCTGGCGTTGACTTCACGGATACATTCGCACCGGTTGTCAAGACCGGGACGATTCGCACTGTTCTTCAGCTCTCGGTATCTCGTGCCTGGCCGGTGCACCAGATGGACGTCTCCAACGCTTTCCTCCATGGCCATCTTGAGGAGCAGGTCTATTGCCAGCAGCCTACGGCGTTCGTCGACGACACTTGTCCGGAGCATGTTTGCCTGCTTTCTCGCTCCTTGTACGGGCTCAAGCAGGCTCCCCGTGCTAGGTACCAGCGCATTGCAGCATTTCTTCATCAGCTTGGCTTCCGCTGCGCTCGCTCCCATGCTTCGCTATTCATTTACCAACACGGGGATGCTACCGCCTACTTACTACTTTATGTCGACGACATCATCATGACAGCTTGCTCTAGTGCTCTTCTTCGACAGCTTACCGATCGTCTTCGCGCTGAGTTTGCCATTAAGGACCTTGGTCCTCTGCACTATTTCCTCAGCATCGAGGTTGTTCGACGTGCGGATGGTTTCTTTCTTCATCAGCGGAAGTATGCTCATGAACTTCTTGATCGCGCTGGGATGCTTAATTGCAAACCCGCGTCTACTCCTGTCGACACGAAGGCCAAGCTCTCTGCCACCGACGGCTCACCTGCTCCGGATGCTTCGCTTTATCGGTCTATTGTGGGCGCCCTTCAGTATCTCACCCTGACACGACCGGAACTTCAGTATGCTGTCCAGCAGGTCTGCTTACACATGCATGCCCCTCGTGATGCTCACTGGACCTCGGCCAAACGTGTTCTCCGTTACATCCGCGGCACCATGGATCTCGGATTGACTCTTCATGCCTCCACTGCTATGGACATCACCGCCTATTCTGATGCTGACTGGGCCGGCTGCCCCGACAGGCGACGTTCCACCTCGGGGTATTGTGTTTATCTTGGACCGTCCTTGATCTCCAAGTCGTCTAAACGGCAGCCCACTGTTTCTCGGTCCAGCGCTGAGGCAGAATATCGAGCGGTGGCTAATGTTGTTGCAGAGTGCTCCTGGCTTCGTCAACGTCTTCATGAGCTCTCTTGTCATGTTGACAAGGCCACGATTGTCTACTGCGACAATGTCTCCGCGGTTTACCTCTCCGCCAACCCGGTTCATCATCGTGGCACCAAGCACATTGAGCTGGATATTCATTTTGTTCGGGAACAGGTAGCTCTTGGTCATGTTCGCGTTCTCCACGTCCCTACTTCCCAATAGTTTGCGAACATCATGACCAAGGGGTTGCCTACGGCCCCTTTAGAGGAGTTTCGATCCAGCCTTTGAGTCGGCCGTAGCGACGCTTCGACTGCGGGGGGTGTTGATATGTATATTGCATGTGTGTTTCTTGTACAACAAGTCTACCTCCTTCCTTGTATAGTTGAGGTCTAGACTCCCTTTGTATCTATATATATACGTGCATACGCACCCGATGAATATATCATGAGTTGCACCAATCCTCTACACAGCACATACTAGGTGCGTACATCGTCGCTTCCAATTTCAGATTACTGATGAGCTTGTACTGCAATCATGGTGACTGTATGTGCATCAATTGGTTGCAAATTAGACATATGAGTTGTGGGGGACGACCATGACGAGATCGACTCGGAGTTCCTGGGGAACAGGATGGGGCACACCAACGTGTGCGTGTTCACCGACGTGTTTGTCAGCACCCGAGGTGCCCTTGGAACGAACACACGCGAACGAGAAACATCGATGTTTTACTCTGCACACACTCCACAACTTTTCTGTTCTACAGTGTTTCTTTGCTATTTATTCAGACTTGCAGAGTGGGAAACAGGGCTTCGTGGCCCTGACTTTCGCCGTCATGATTCACAGCATTCGTGCCATCCAACAAGCTGACCGACAGGGGTTTGGGATTTATTCAACAGTCTTCGCCGACATCGCCGGCAAGATTGAGATGCAGTTTGTGCCCTGCGTGCAGTGCACGGGCGGCACCGCTTCATCGCGTCAGCAAGGCTGGCAGACGGCGGCGGTGGTCGAGGCGTTCTGGACCAATTCATCGCACATGTCGGAAGATGGCGATGCGGCGGTGCTCCGAGACACGGTAGTTCACTCGAGGGTTGCCGGTGGCCGCGACAACGAGGAACGGAAGCCTGGTGATTGCGTTTTGTCGGTCCTGCTCGGGGGCTCGGTCAAAATCCAGACCGGACCTAGAGTTTGTCGGGCCTAATTCCTGAGCTCGGCCGGACCGAATTTTTTACCAGTCCAAGACCGTACGGTCCGGTCCATAACTGGCCGTGAGCCCGGCCAAAAGCCAGCTCGTCACGTCCAGGCCGAGGTGCAGTTAGTGTGGTGTGGCGTCTTGTATAATGGAGCATGTCCATTTGCTAGTTCATTGACTTGTGGATTGCGGGGAGGGTAGGGCACGAAGTGCGCATCTCCAGGCTTGGCCAGGAGGACCAGCCATGCCTCCTCCCACACCGGGAGCTGCAGGGTCGGTGACGAGGTGGATTCGTCAATACCAGCTCTGGTGAGCACCGTGCGCTGGGAGGGGAACCGGGGCCTGAACGCGTCAAGGCCAACGCGGGTGCCACTGTGGTCCCACACGTATGACAGGAAACTCGGCGAGCTCGCCGGTGGAGGAGGCGGATGGTGCCAGTGGCCTTGTCATGGAGGACGAAGAGGCCGTCGACATAGCTAAGGAGGTGGCTGCTCGCGAGCACCGGGAGGTCCAGCGCGAGGCGGGCGCCCGTGGCTATGTTCTTGAGGCGGAGGCGCGAGGGGGGTGCTGCCTGCTTGGACAGCGAGAACCAGTAGCTGGGACGAAACCGCGCGTCCAGGACCCCGAGTGCCCGGGGGTCGTCCGTCAGGTCGCGCCAGGGCTGGCACAAGGCCCAGAAGCGCAGGTACTCGGACACGTCGAGGGAGAGCAGCCGGTCGGCGACGTCCTCGATGAACACCGTCGTCAGGTTGGTGTCAGTATGGAGATACTGTCACTGGCGATCAAACAAGGTGGAAGCCGTGTTATGAAGGCGAAAGCGTAAAGCGTTGGCGGGCGGTTTGAATGGGCAGGCCGTCATGTGTGGGCCTGGGTGAGTGTAGCGGGCCTTGGGCCGTATGTATGGCAGGCTGCGTATATAAGCTGACCGTGGGGTGGCGTGCGGGGTATCGTTGAAATGAATTTGAATTACCCTCTTCTCTGTTTCTATCCTGTTGCGTCCGCATCTCTCTCTCTCTCTCTCTCTCTCTCTCTCTCTCTCTCTCTCTCTCTCTCTCTCTCTCTCTCTCTCTCGTGCTGATCCCCTTCTCCCCCCCGGGCTTCACCGGCGTCGAGCCCCTAAACCCGGCGGTCCTCCTCGGCCAACGGCAAGGGCGTTACAATCTGGTATCAGAGCGTTCGGTCCGTGGCTCGCTTCCGCAACCTCGAGAGCGTACCCAGCAAATTCTGAGGCGACGGTCTCCGGTCACCCTAGGGTTCGACTGGTGTAAATCCTGACCTGAGGTGGGTTGCTTCAGAGGGAGGCAACACGGCCAAGTTCAAGCCCAGCACGCAGACGCGACACATCACCGGGGAGATGGAGGCGTTTCAGGAGCGCATGTTGAAGGAGTTCACCGCGATGCGGGCGGAGCAGAGCAAGTTCGCCGGAGCAGCCTAGATCTGCCAGCGTCTGGAGGCGCTCGACGCGAAGCTGGAAGAGCAGTCGCAGCGCCTGGACCAGGTTCAGGTGAAGGTCAACCTCTCCTGCGACACCCTCGGCAAGGTACAGCAGGAGCAAGTACAGGCCGGCAAACATAGTGGTGTGACATCAGAGGCATCGCGACCCGCGCCCCGTACAACTCCACCGGCAAATCAGGGCGATGGAGTACTCGGAGCGGCTCCAGGATCAACAGTCCGCAGCCAAACTCGCCAAAACCAAGTACATATGGCAAATACTCACCTCAACGGGGAAAACGGAGAGCATGTGATGTGTGACGAAGCGACTGGAAAGCGGAATTGGATGCCTAAGATGGATTTTCCTAAATTTGATGGGACGGGGGTGCGAATTTGGCTCGACCAATGCGAGTCCTTCTTCCTATTATACAGCATTCCCGAAAATTTCAGAGTCACATCTGCATCTCTTAATTTGGTGGGGAATGCAGCACATTGGTTTCAGTCATATAAACAGAGGGGGATATGGCCTAACTGGCAGCAATTCTGCGAAGCAGTGACAGAAGAGTTCAACATAAATGTTCACAGAGAGCTCTTGCAGGAACTGATGAGATTGAAACAAGGGGGTACGGTAGAGGAATACAAAAATCAGTTCTATCAGCTGGTATATAACATCAGACTTTATGAGCCTACTCTCAGTGACACCTTATTAGTCACCCGGTTCATTTTGGGACTGAAGGAAGAGTTGCGGGCAGCAGTGGAAATGCAACTTCCAGCAAATGTGCAAAAGGCTGCCTATATGCTATGGTACAAGAGCGTTTGCTACTGAAAACAAAAGGGAGCAAGTCTGGTTACCAAAAAAATCAGTATCCTAAACAGGATAACAGACAGGCTGTGGCTCCAGGTGAATTATGGAAAGCAAGGCAGCTCAAGGAATATAGAAGGGCTAATGGGCTGTGTTATAGCTGTGGAGAGAAATACACTCCTGGGCATGTTTGCAGCAGTGCTAACAACAGTACTGCACAGTTGAAAGCAACAGAGAGTGTGGATCCTCATCAGATAATTGCTGATGATGTGTTAGATGCATTATTGGAGGAACAACCAGAGGAGTGTTCCACGATCTCTGTCCAAGCACTGTCTGGAGCATCACGCCCCAAGACCATACAGTTCAGAGCCTTAATTGGAAATCAGGTAGTACTAATACTGTTGGACTCAGGCAGTACTCACACATTTGTGGATAAGGCACTGTTGGACAGAGTTAAACTGAAATCTGAAACCCTGCATACAACCTTGTCAGTGAAAGTGGCAAATGGTGATCTGCTACAGTGCTCTGAATATGTACCACAACTCACTTGGTGGATACAAGGCCACAATTTCACTAATGAAATGAGAGTGTTGCAGTTAGGGGGTTATGATATAATTTTAGGCATGGACTGGTTGGAGAAATGGGGAGTTATGCAATGCCAATGGGCTGAGAAATGGATCCAGTTTGATTACCAAGGAAAAGCTGTGAGACTGCAAGGAGTTTTACCAGTGGACAAAACTCAGTTAACTGAAATTCCAGTGGAACAAGTAGTTAAATGGGATAAGGGCAATGACATTATGGCAGTAGCTTTAATACAGCCTGTTTGGGAGAAAAAGGCAGACAATGAAGTTGCTACACCAATCAAGGAAGTGTTACAGGAATTCTCTGATGTGTTTAGTGATCCAAAAACACTGCCTCCTCACAGACACATAGATCACGTGATCAATTTGGTACCTGGAGCTGTTCCAGTTAACAGTAGACCTTACAGATATTCTCCACTTCAGAAGGAAGAGATTGAAAGACAGGTGGATGAGATGCTCAAAGCAGGTCTGATAACCCCAAGCTTAAGTCATTTTGCATCTCCAGTGCTATTAGTAAAGAAGAAAGGTGGTTCATGGAGATTTTGTGTGGATTATAGGAAGTTGAATGCTCTCACAATTAAAAGCAGATTTCCCTTACCTGTCATAGATGAACTGTTAGATGAATTAGGAGGAGCTAAATGGTTTTCCAAGTTGGATTTAAGAGCTGGCTACCACCAGATCAGAATGTTACCTGAAGATGAATATAAAACAGCATTCAAAACTCACAATGGGCAGTTCCAATTCAAAGTAGTTCCTTTTGGGTTGGCAAAGCACTTGGCACTTTCCAGTGTATGATGAATTTTCTGTTTCCTGGCAGAAAGAAAGGAAGGAAAAAAGTACTAGTGTTTATGGATGACATACTAGTGTGTATTTTCACATTAGAAGAGCATCTACAGGACCTGAGAGAAGTGTTAACTACACTCAGGGAAAATCACTTTTATGTGAAAGAAAGCAAATGTTCTTTTGGCCAGTAGTCTCTGGAATACTTGGGACATATTATCTCTGACAAAGGTGTAGCCACTGATCCCTCAAAAACTGCTGTAATGATGAGTTGGCCAGTTCCCACCAATGTGACAGAATTAAGGGGATTCCTAGGTCTGACTGGATATTATAGGAAGTTTGTTCAGAACTATGGAATTTTGGCAAAACCCTTAACTATGCTGCTGAAGAAACAGGCTTTCCAATGGACATCTGAAGCTCAAATAGCTTTTTAACAGTTAAAGCAAGCAATGGCTACTACTCCTGTGTTGGTCCTTCCCAATTTTAAGAAACCCTTCTGTGTGGAAACAGATGCTTGTGACACTGGTGTAGGAGCTGTGTTAACACAGGAAGGACACCCAGTTGCTTTTTACAGCAAGTCTCTTGGCATTAAAAACAAGCAACTGTCTATATATGAGAAGGAGTTCTTAGCCATAATGATGGCTATAGATAAGTGGAGAACATATTTATCAAGAGGGCCTTTTGTCATTAAAACATACCACAAGAGTTTATGCCACCTGGGAGATCAAGTTCTGACTTCAGTGCTCCAGAGAAAAGCAATGACTAAACTAGTGGGTCTGCAATTCAGCATTCAGTACAAGAAAGGGGTTGAGAACACTATTGCAGATGCCTTGTCCAGAGTTGCTCATCTTTTTCCCATTAAGGCGGTGTCTACATCCCAACCTGTCTGGATACAAGAAGTGTTGAACTCCTACACTGTAGATGCTGAAGCTCAGGATATGCTGCAAAAATTAGCTCTGGATCCTGCAGCTTGCCCAGGCTTTAAGCTGTATAAAGGCCTGTTGAAACATAATGGTCAGATCTGGATAGGGGCAAATACAGGACTTAAAACCAGGTTGATACAAGCTTTTCATTCCTCACCTGTGGGAGGTCACTCAGGAATTCTTCCAACCTATTTCAGAGTGAAACAACTGTTCCATTGGCAGGGTATGAAAGGAGATATTGAAAATTTTGTCAAGCAGTGTGCAGTGTGTCAACATGCTAAGCATGAGTTGTGTAAATCCCCTGGTATGTTGCAGCCCTTACCAATTCCTGAAGGGCCATGGCAGTCTATTAGCATGGATTTCATTGAGGGTTTACCTAAATCAGAAGGCTACAACTCTATATTAGTCGTTGTTGACAGGTTCACTAAGGTGAGCCACTTTATACCCCTCAAGCATCCTTTCACTGCTGCTGGTGTTGCCAAAGCTTTCCTTAACAATGTGGTCAAATTACATGGATTGCCACTGTCCATAATATCTGACAGAGACAAGATATTTACTAGCTCATTCTGGAAGGAGTTGTTCACGGTGTGGGGCACAGAGTTACAAATGAGTACTGCATATCACCCCCAGACTGATGGTCAGACCGAAAGAGTCAACCAGTGTTTAGAAATGTATTTGAGATGTGTTGTTCATGATTGTCCTGCTAAGTGGAACAGCTGGTTACCTCAAGCAGAATTCTGGTATAATTCAACCTTCCACTCATCACTTGGTTGTACTCCTTACAAAGCTCTGTATGGACATGAGCCAAACATTGGACAACTAGCTGGTGGTCATACTTCTCTAAATGGGGAAGTGAATAACTGGCTGTCTACTCAGACTGAACACACCAACAAACTGAAGGAGCATTTACACAGGGCACAAGTGAAGTACAAGCACTATGCTGACAGAAATAGATCACCTAGAGAATTTTCTGAAGGTGAACAAGTGTATCTGAGGCTGCAACCCTATGCTCAGTCTTCAGTGGTAAACAGACCCTGTCCTAAGCTGGCTCTGAAATTTTTTGGACCGTTCAAGATCATTTCCAAAATTGGAGCTGCGGCATACAAGTTGGAGTTACGAAGGAGTCAAGTCAATCCAGTATTCCACGTGTCCCAGCTTAAATCTCATGTACCAGATCACACACCAGTGTTTGCAGTGCTGCCCAAACCACTTGATTTATCAGTTCCCGGAGTTGTTCCAGAACAGATACTCGACAGACGTCTGGTAAAGAAAGGCAACGCAGCGCACTTGCAAGTGCAGATCAAATGGACCTCGGTGCCGGATTCAGCGGCTACTTGGGAAGACTACGAGGTGATCAAGGCGCGCTTTCTAGATGCACCAGCCTGGGGTCCAGCTGGTTCTCAAGGGGAGGGAAATGTCAGTATGGAGATACTGTCACTGGCGATGAAACAAGGTGGAAGCCGTGTTATGAAGGCGAAAGCGTAAAGCGTTGGCGGGCGGTTTGAATGGGCAGGCCGTCATGTGTGGGCCTGGGTGAGTGTAGCGGGCCTTGGGCCGTATGTATGGCAGGCTGCGTATATAAGCTGACCGTGGGGTGGCGTGCGGGGTATAGTTGAAATGAATTTGAATTACCCTCTTCTCTGTTTCTATCCTGTTGCGTCCGCATCTCTCTCTCTCTCGTGCTGATCCCCTTCTCCCCCCCGGGCTTCACCGGCGTCGAGCCCCTAAACCCGGCGGTCCTCCTCGGCCAACGGCAAGGGCGTTACAGTTGGCCCAGTCCCTCCTGCCATGCCAATGCCAGAGGAGTGAGCGGCCAGGCAAGAAGAAAAACAGATCGGAAGAAAGCTGCAGAATGTCACTTGTGGCTCTGGATCGCAGATCGAACGCGCAGCATTAAGATTTCCCTTGTTTGAGAAGCCAGATCCAGTGTCTGCAAGACAACGGCGCTGCAGCTGTGCCCGCGTCATCATCCCCTCGGATCCAGCCGGTGAGGAGACGCTTGGTTGGACGGATTGCAATTTCCGGAGAGATTTTGTAGGGGGCACTAATTGGTTAGCTGATTTTCTGGAGATTAGGGAGATACGATGCGTATTTTTTTCCAGTGGTTTCCTCTTACTATAAGTTGTGGGTCCATTGAGTTTGAGTGAGCCTATGCAACAAGGTGGATCAAGGCCGGCGCGGCCCAAACCCAAACCGAGGATTTCCCGATGGCAACGAGGTACGGTGACGAGGACGTGGATACCCCCTCCGTTCTTTGAAGAGTGTACTTCTAACTTTGTTGGAAAGTCAAATCTTTTTATGTTTGACCGTATTTATACAATAATGCACCAACATTTATGCCATCAAATTAGTAGCATTAGATTCATGATCAAATATATTTTCACCATATACCTATTTGGTTTCATAAACATTGATATATTTTTGCACAAACTCGATCAAACATTAAGATAGTTTGATCCTCCAACATAGTTGGATGTACACTCCTTAAAGAACGGAGGGAGTAGTTAGGATGCACACAGTCAATACCAACACACACAGAAAAATTCACACCGGAAAATAGCAAAGTCACACAAGACCGAAACTATGCCATGATGGGGTGAAAGAAAAATAAAAGTTCCAAAGCGAGCAAAACTATGATCAACAAACTACTGTTACAACACCAGAAGGATCTCTTGACATCCCAAGTAACACCAGAAGGGTTTTCAGCAGCAACACCTTTAGAAAGGGAGTGCCGCTTAAGCGCTACCACTGACAGATCAAACCATCGAAGGGAAAATCATTGGTTTTCACTCTGAAGAACAAGTCCGAGCTGATATAACAAATGCCTGAAGGAAGATAACGATGCATGTAGCATCACCATTGCTATGTAACGAAATATGGCCAAACCTCAGGGTTTCAACCCGGAGCTCAAGACCGGTATTTGAGAAGAACCACCAAATCGAAGTCATTATGTGTTGTCACTCACCACCACTTTTCATGATCCCAGTAGCTATGTGTATGGCACGGTCTTGACATCAGATGCCACACAAGTGAAGACCGTCTAGCACAAGCGGACAGTTCAGACACGACAAGAACCGGTGACCACCAATGGCTACAAACAGTGATGATCGTTGTTGCCCTATGATGGAGATCGAGAGAGTGTGGTCACTGGCACAGCCAAAATCCCAAATTGGGACGCTCCGGCAATACTTCACCGTCCTCATGCTCAACCATTCTCGGTTTTGGCTACAGAATTAGTCGACAAAACATACTAGCTCGTTGTTGTCGCCGGATCCGAAGATCCAAGATCCTCTGTCCCATCAATCCAATCACCTATAGATGGGCGATCCTTTTCAGCACATATCCCGCACTCTTTGAGAGTGAAAGAGAGAAGAGTTTTGTGAGGAAACAAAAGAGAACAGAGAGGGCGATTCCCCGCCGCTAGCGCTAGGTGTCTGCATTCCTCTTCTCCCTCCTGCCGCCGCCTGAGGCCACGCCGGCGTAGCCTGGCCAGTGACGGCGGCGGTAGGGCCTTCCCCTCGCGCGGTGGTGGTGTCCTCCTGGCGGCGGCAGCTCATGGGTCGGCGGTTCACTGGCAGCAAGGCGCAGCAAGTGATCGGCGGCGAGTGCATTGACGGCGACTGCGCAAGCGCCCTCTCCGTGGCTGACGAGCACCTGTGACGGCGGCCCAGATCGCTGCCCTTGACGTGCCTAGATGGGTTTCGGCAGGCCGACATATCTGGAGGTCGGCTACAGGAGGGCGTGGTGGGCCTGGCGACGCCGGCCTTGGCATCGTGGTGGTGTTGTGGACGGTTAGGCGGCGGCGGTCTGGATTCTTTGCCCACTCCCCGTCAGAGATGGCCGCGGTCCGTGCACAAGATGCTTGATGGAGGACCTTCGAACGGATCCGAGTGAAAACCTGCTTTTGGCTAGAGGTCAAAGCCGCGGTGGCGACGCTATTTGCGGCGTTCCTTTCTTGAAAGCATCGCCGAGGAGAAGTTCAAGGCCAATATGTGCTACATCCGGGGGAAACCCTAGATATCTAGATCAGATGACGGCTGCGCTCTTGTGTCGTTTCCCTCTTGGGGGCGTCATTCTTGGAGGTGTACACGGGTTCGAGGGACCAGTGGACGGATTCTTTGGTGGAGGTGCATCATCTCACTCACTGATGGCGGTGGATCTCTGCGGCATGGTGCTGTGGTGACTTGGTGCACGCAGATGGACTCGCGCAGGAGGGTGTCGCGGTCTGGCGTCGTGGTGGCGTCGACGGCAGCTAGACCTGCAAGGTAGATGCAGCAGGACAGCTCTGAAGATGAATTGGTGGCAGGTGGCTGCGGCGGCCTCATACCCGGCAAGTGTCCTGGTTGAGGAGTGCGCCGGACCGGTGGGTGCCCCATTCCCGGCAGGCATCCTGGATGGGACCTCAGGTCTTAGATGTTAGGTTTGGCTGGGAGGTCTGTTTGGTATTAGGCTCAGACTATCAACATCCCTTCATCAATTGGATAGGAGTAGCGACAGATGTTGCCTAGACGGTGGCTTTAGTCTTGCTGTTGTATTCCTTTGTAAAGTCTTGTTTGAACAATTAATAAAGTGGCTGCATGCATCTTCAGATGCAGAGGCCGGAGGTCTTCCTCCTTTCTAAAAAAAATGATGGGATGGTGGCCACCGATGTCTCAGCATGCCAATCCGACCACATGATCCACCGCTGCCTCTGCGCAACCCAAGTCCCATACGTAAGTCTCCATGCATAGATCTCACCTTCGAAAAACATGTGGAGCAACACCACCCGCTGGATCAAGCACCATCCACTCTGCCTCGACGCACGGCTGCAAAGAAGGACATGCTGGACGACTGGCTGCTAGCGTCAGTTAGGAGAAGGCCGGGCTGGTATGAGGGGAAGCCACTGTGGGCCCTTGCCAGATCTTCTTGGGAGAGAGAGACGTAGTAACGAGAGGTGATGCATGCATGCATGTACGTACTAGAGTACAGTTCCACTTCAATCGCGTCTTTCTTTGCATGCGTTTGCACCGATCTGGGTGAGGATTCCGTCTTCCACTCCAATTCGGTTTGGGGACGGTCTCTTTATTATTTGCAGCCGTTCCCTAGCTACCTAATCATAGCAAACAACGGCATCCTACTAAAACATACACGCGATCTGCCGATGTCGCCACGGGAACGCGCACGTAGTAACATATGTGCCTCGACACCAACAACGTTAGACATCACCACAATGCTCCCGACTGATATCCTGCTCGAGATTATGGCACGCACCGACCTTCTCACGGTTGTACGCGGTGCCGCCGTCTGCAAGCACCTCCGTAGTTATATCCTATGCCCATCCTTCATCCGCCGCGTCATCCAACAAGTAGCTCCAAGCATCCTCGCACTTTTGTGCACCTACGCCGAGAGACCCCTCACCCTGGTGTACTCGGCTACGCCTGTCGCTGCATCTATCTGCCACAACAACCTCTCGGCATCCATGTTGTGCAATGCCGACAAGGACATCCTTGGTCCATACTACCCCGTGGCATCACGCGCCGGCCTCGTTGTCCTCAACATGAACATATGGCCCGAGTCCAAGGACTGTTTCAAGCTATGCGTGTATGACCCCTTGATGGATCAATGCACATTCCTCCCAAAACCACCCGATGAAACTGAGAGTAGCATTTGCAATGAGCAAAAGTATGTTCTGCTCACAGCGGCAGATGGCATAGACTGCTCTTTCATGCTGCTCTCCATTGTTTTCAACAGATCAAGCATGAAAGTACGCACTGCCACATCCTCCTCTCCAACCTGGGGGCCTATCACTTGTGTGAGACACCGTGACTTCACATGGTGGTCCATCAATGGCTACAAGGACCCTGCAGTCCTCCATGGAGGTATCATCCACTGGCTAAGATACACCGGCGACCAAATCGTCACCTACAACGTATGCACAGGGTCACCAAGACTAGTGAAGCTCCCACCTACAAAACACAATGCAAGGCAGTTCCATTTGGCAGCCTCCCCGAATGGGAACGTGCTCAAACTGTTGGATGTTGACGGGTTCAAGATATCAGTGTGGCTACAACTCCATCTAGGCCCAGAAGGTGGTGGAAGTGGTTGGGCACTGCAAACTGTGATCGACATAGAGGAGAAGCTAGTATTTTTGAACCCAAATATCCCAGTCGGGGTTGGCCGCGATGCATTAGTTGAGTTTAAGTGTTCCGCGAAGAGGAGCCGTCACATGGTCCTGCTAGAGGTACGATACGAGGAAGGCAACATAGTTATTGATTTCAAGAAAAGGGAGACGAATGCTCAAAAGCAGAGATCCACCGTTCTGGAGGCTGACCTACTTTCTCGTCTACAAAACATGAAACTGTTCTCCTAGCAAGGTAGCAAAGTAAGCATGGTAGGACACAAAAGAAGTTTACCATCTCAGTTGTAATATTTTTCCGTACTTCATAATTCATGCCATTGATTTTTAATTATTTGTCTATGAACGTATAACATGAATATAACCACTTCTTTTGTAAAAAAATAGTAAATTGGTACAACATGATAACTATGTAACATGTGAACCTGTTCATGTGCCTTATTTTATGAAAAAAATTGTCCATTTGAGTAAATATTTTTGTGCATTCGGTGACTGATACTTGTCGGTTCTCAAACTTACAAGTGCCCCACCCTAACCAAAGGGAAACATTGTGGTCATAAATCAGAGGGAACGAGTGCTCATCAATCTAACGATTCACCGAGTGCCTGGAGGTAAAATCTGGTCAAGTTGCTCAAGTAGTAGTGCGACATTATAATTGCTTCATCGTCCGTCCATTATAACCTGTTCTAGTCAGGTCGCCATGAGTAATATTCAGTCTCAGTTTCAGTAGCAGGCAGTTTCTCCTACTAGTAGCTATATCAGAGTTTCTCCTACTAGTAGCAATATCAAAATCGAGCTGATAGACCTAGCTAGTACTCCCTCCGTCCCAAAATTCTTGTCTTAGATTTGCCTAGATACGGATGAATCTAATACTAAAACGTGACTTGATACATCCGTATTTAGACAAACCTAAGACAAGAATTTTGGGACGGAGAGAGTATTATCAACGTGCTAACCAAAACAGTACTTGTGTGCAGCTAGTGCTTCCACTGCTGTTGGTAAGCATGATTTGGACAAGTAAGTAACCAGCTGCTACGATCTGGTACACTGAAACAATAAAACGAATGGAGGCCCCCATATCGTCCCAAGGCGACTCGGGCGTAGGCTGCCCCTGCCAACACTAACGGTTCCATCCCCGGCGCTTCCTCCCTTTTCAACGCCGCCAGCCATGGTGGCAGGGTCACCGTCACTGCCTCCATTGAAGTTCTATTCACCAAAGCAAATTGCCATTTGCAGAATCCACCGACCACCCCATCGCACCAGTACTACCTAACTTTATCATTCCAACTAACTTGAAAACGAATCTTGCAATTCCTTTTGGTGCAAATATCAATCCTATGGCGAATCTGCAGAAAGCATGTACAATGACTGTAAGTTCTTTATGTTTATATATGCACGATTGATTCAGTTGAAGCAGTTGTCTCTGCTCTTACTCTAGTACTAGATCATGATGGCGTGTGATGCTGCGCCTGTCCATTTCTTAATAGAACAATAAAAGTTTATGCGAATATGTAGGGGCTTATAACATCGCAACAAAATAAAAAAATTGGAAGTTGCAATACATAACTACATAGATCTATGATACCTTTCACCTATACATACACATCCTTCAACTACTAAATGCATACCTAGTCACCGTCATCAGTGTCGTCTAGTCTCTTGTCAGTCGACTGGCCCTCCCGGAGCTGCTGCATGAGCAAACTGCACCGCCGAGTGGTGTGTTTGGGAAATATCAGATTACTATCTTCGTCTTTTTAGTATGAATATGACATGGCTGATCAAGGATATCATTGCCCGACTGGTATTTCTTCTTCTTTGTAATTAAGCCACTTTTCCTTAGCCTTTCCCTTCTCCTTTGGCCTGACCGGCCAGAGCCGCGGCCTCAGTTTGAGTCCAACCATCAACCTTGCGGTTCTTCTTTCGACTGGGATTATTGCTTCTAGCACTGGGTTCACTGGTCTTCCCCTTGCCGTTACGGAGATGGTCGTCTTCCTCACCATTCGCATACCGAGTGGCGATCTCCATTATTCGACTCGGAGATAGGGGCTCCGGCCGACCAAATTTTAGGATGAGCTCTCGATACCCGACTCCTGTCGTCAAAGCACAGACAACCTGATGAAAGGTGACATTCTCTACCATATGATGCTTAGTGCACCAACGCTGAATGTATTCTGTTGGGGAACGTAGTAATTTCAAAAAAAAAAATCCTACGCACACGCAAGATCATGGTGATGCATAGCAACGAGAGGGGAGAGTGTTGTCCACGTACCCTCATAGACCGCAAGCGAAAGCGTTATGAAAACGCGGTTGTTGTAGTCGTACGTCTTCACAATCGACCGATCCTAGTACCGAAAGTACGGCACCTACGTGATCTGCACACGTTTGGCCCGGTGACGTCTCACGAACTCACGATCCAGCAGAGTGTCGAGGAAGAGCTTCGTCAGCACGACGGCGTGATGATGGTGCTGATGAAGCTACCGACGCAGGGCTTCGTCTAAGCACTACAACGATATGACCGAGGTGGATTATGGTGGAGGGGGCACCGCACACGGCTAAGACATCAATGATCAACTTGTGTCTATGGTGTGCCCCTGGCCACGTATATAAAGGAGGGAGGGAGGAGGAGGCCGACCCTCATACGGCGCGCCCAAAGTGTGGATTCCTACTAGGACTCCCTAGTCCTAGTAGGAGTCCACCTCCCATATGGAATAGGAAAAAGGGAAGGGAGAAGGAGAAGGAAGGAAGGGGGGGCCCCCTTTCCCTGGGAGCTCTTATGTGCCGCTCGTTGCGGCGAATTGTCGAGCGAACGCACAGGGGCGACTCCAGCTGGGCTGGCCCATTAGCGAAACACAGTAAAAAAATCCAAGAAAGACTAAGACTGCTGGAGGAGGTAGGAATCGAACCAGGCACCTCCTGTGACATACGCACGAGCCTAGCCAATGGGCTACATAAGCTTTTTGTTTTAATATGGCGCGCGCAGCTAAAGGTAATGCAGATCCGAACATTATTTTGAGAAAAGTATTTTTTAATGCGAACACATATCAAATTTGAGAAAAAAACTGAAAAAATATAATCAAAATTTACAGAACCAACACGAGTTTTAAAAAAATCGATAAACACATAAAAAAATTCGAAAATCTGAACAAGTAATTGAATAGTGATTTTATAAAAACATGAATATTTTTAAAGGAGAACAAATTTTGAATTGTGAACAAATTTTTTTGTAAACATGAATTTTTTGTAAACATAAACATTTTAGAATTTTTGAACACAATTTTGAAAAGGAGCGATTTTTAAAATAACGAACAAATTTTGAATTTTTAGAACAACTTGCAAAATGGAGAACAATTTTGAAATCCCAAACAAATTTGAAATGTGACCAATGTTGAAATTTGTCAACAATTTTAAATACAAGCATTTTTTTGAAATCCATGTCATTATTTTCAAATTTCTCAAAAATGAAAAAAATAATTCGAACAATTCATGAAAAAACAGGAACATTTTCTGAAAATTCGGAACAATATATCTGAAACAAGAAACATTTTTGAATTTATGAAAAAATTGTAAAATGGGAACATTTTTGAATGTGTGAACAAAATCTGAAAAACAGTAACATGTTTTTTTCTGTAAACATGAACATTTTAGAATTTTGAACAAAGTTTTGAAATGGGAACAATTTTAAAATAACGAACAAATTTTGAACTTTTAGAACAAATTGCAAAATGGAGAACAATTTTGAAAATCCCAAACAAATTTGAAATGAGAACAATGTTTTAATAAGTGAACAAAAATTTGAAAAATAGGAACATTTGTTTGAAATTTGTGAAAAAAATTTAATACAGGAATTTTTGAAATCCATGTCATTATTTTAAAATTTCTCAAAAATAAAGAAAAATAATTCGAACTAATTTTGAAAAAACAGGAAGATTTTCCGAAAATTCGGAACAAAATTTTGAAACCATAAATATTTTTTGAATTGATGAACAAACTTTGTAAAATGGGAACATTTTTTGAATTTGTGAACAAAATCTAAAAAACAGGAACATTTTTTGAAATTCGGATTTTTTGTTGAAAATAAACTTGGAAAGGCAAAAAAGAAACAGAAATAAGAAAAAAAGAAAAGAAAGCAGAAAAAACAGAAAAAAATAAAAAGAGAAAAGAAAAAGAAGATAAATAGAAAAAAACAAAAAAGAAAAAGCCGGTTCAGGAACCTTCTAGAAGGTTACCAAAACCAAAAAAAAACGGCTGAAAACATCATAGAATGTTCCCAAAACCGAGTATGTTGTAACGCTAAAACGGACCGGCCCACTCGGTCGCTCGCTCGCACCTCCCCTGTGCGAAGCGTCGACAGCTTGCCACAACGAGCGGCAAGTAGGGTTTTCCCCTTTCCCTAGTCCAATTCGGACCAGTCATTGGGGAAGGGGCGCGGCCACCCTAGAGGCCTTTCTCTCCTTTCCCGTATGGCCCATTAAGGCCCAATACGAATTCTTGTAACTCTCTGGTACTCCGAAAAATACGCGAAACACTCGGAACCTTTCCGATGTCCGAATATAGCCTTCCAATATATCGATCTGTACGTCTCTACCATTTCGTGACTCCTCGTCATGTCCCCGATCTCATCCGGGACTCCGAACAAACTTCCGTCATCAAATCACATAAATCATAATACAAATCGTCACGAAACGTTAAGCGTGCGGACCCTACGGCTTCGAGAACTATGTAGATATGACCGAGACTCATCTTCGGTCAATAACCAATAGCGGAACCTGGATGCTCATATTGGTTCCTACATATTCTATGAAGATCTTTATCGGTCAAACCGCATAACAACATACGTTGTTCCCTTTGTCATCGGTATGTTACTTGCCCGAGATTCGATCGTCGGTATCTCCATACCTAGTTCAATCTCGTTACCAGCAAGTCTCTTTACTTATTCCGTAATGTATCATCCTGTAACTAAATCATTAGTCACATTGCTTGTAAGGCTTATAGTGATGTGCATGGCCCATAGATACCTCTCCGACAATCGGTGTGACAAATCCTAATCTCGATCTATGCCAACTCAACAACTATCATCGGAGATACCTGTAGAGCACCTTTATAATCACCTAGTTACGTTGGGATGTTTGGTAGCACATAAAGTGTTCCACCGGTATACGGGAGTTGCATAATCTCATAGTCATAGGAACATGTATAAGTCATGAAGAAAGCAATAGCAATATACTAAACGATCAAGTACTAAGCTAATGGAATGGGGGAATTCAATCACATCATTCTCTAATGATGTGATCCTGTTAATCAAATGACAACTAATGTCTATGGCTAGGAAACTGAACCATTTTTGATTCAACGAGCTAGTCAAGTAGAGGCATACTAGTGACACTCTGTTTATCTATGTATTCACACATGTACTAAGTTTCTGGTTAATACAATTCTAGCATGAATAGTAAACATTTACCATGAAATAAGGAAATAAATAATAACTTTTTTATTGCCTCTAGGGCATATTTCCTTCAGTATACCACTTGCACTAGAGTCAATAATCTAGTTCACATTGCTATGTGATTTGACACAAATAGTTCACATCACCATGTGATTAACATCCATAGTTCACATTGCCATGTCACCAACACTCAAAGTGTTTACTAGGGTTAGTAATCTAGCTCACATTGCTATGTGATTAACACCCAAAGAGCACTAAGGTGTGATCATATTTTGCTTGTGAGAGAAATTTAGTCAACGGGCCTGCCACATTCAGATCCGTATGTGTATTTTGCAAATTTCTATGTCTACAATGCTCTGCACGGAGCTACTCTAGCTAATAGCTCCCATTTTCAATATGTATCTAGATCGAGACTTAGAGTCATCCAGAACGGTGTCAAAGCTTGCATCGATGTAACTTTACGACGAACTCTTTATCACCTCCATAACCGAGAAATATTTCCTTATTCCACCAAGGATAATTTTGACCGTTGTCCAGTGATCTACTCCTAGATCACTATTGTACCCTCTTGCCAAACTCCTGGTGAGGTACACAATAGGTCTGGTACATATCATAGCATACTTTATAGAACCTATGACTGAGGCATAGGGAATGACTTTTTCATTCTTTTTCTATTTTCTGCCATGGTCGGATTTTGAGTCTTACTCAACTTCACACCTTGCAACACAGGCAACAACTCTTTCTTTGACTGTTCCATTTTGAACTACTTCAAAATCTTATCAAGGTATGTACTCATTGAAAAATCTTATCAAGCATTTTGATCTATCTCTATAGATCTTGATGCTCAATGTGTAAGCAGCTTCATCGAGGTCTTTCTTTGAAAAACTCCTTTCAAACACTCATTTATGCTTTCCAGAAAATTATACATTATTTCTGATCAATAATATGTCATTCACATATACTTATCAGAAATGTTGTAGTGCTCCCACTCACTTTCCTGTAAATATAGGCTTCACCGCAAGTCTGTATAAAACTATATGCTTTGATCAATTCATCAAAGCGTATATTCCAACTCCGAGATGCTTGCACCAGTCCATAGATGGATCGCTGGAGCTTGCGCACCTTGTTAGTACCTTCAGGATTGACAAAACCTTCTGATTGCATCATATACAACTTTTCTTTAAGAAATATCCATTTAAGGAATGTAGTTTTGACATCCATTTGCCAGATATCACAAAATATGGCAACTACTAACATGATTCAGACGGATTTAAGCATCGCTACAGTTGAGAAAATCTTATTGTAATCAACACCTTGAACTTTTTCGAAAACCTTTTGCGACCAGGCGAGCTTTGTAGATAGTAACACTACCATCAGTGTTCGTCTTCCTCTCGAAGATCCATTTATTTAATATGGCTTGCCCATCATCGGGCAAATCCACCAAAGTCCACACTTTGTTCTCATACATGGATCCCATTTCAGATTTCATGGCCTCAAGCCATTTCGCGGAATCTGGGCTCATCGTCGCTTCCTCATAGTTCGTAGGTTCATCATGGTCTAGTAACATGACTTCCAAAATAGGATTACCGTACCACTCTCGTGCGGATCGTACTCTGGTTGACCTAGGAGGTTTGGTAGTAACTTGATCTGAAGTTTCATGATCATCATTATTAGCTTCCTCACTAATTGGTGTAGGAATCACTAGAACTGATTTCTGTGATGAACTACTTTCCAATTTGTGAGAAGGTACAATTACCTCATCAAGTTCTACTTTTCTTCCACTCACTTCTTTTGAGAGAAACTCCTTCTCTAGAAAGGATCCATTCTTAGCAACAAATATCTTGCCTTCGGATCTGTGATAGAAGGTGTACCCAGCAGTTTCTTTTGGGTATCCTATGAAGACGCACTTATCTGATTTGGGTTCGAGCTTAGAAGTTGAAGCTTTTTTCACATAAGCATCGCAACCCCAAATTTTAAGAAACGACAAATTTGGTTTCTGGCCAAACCATAGTTCATAAGGCGTCGTCTCAATGGATTTTTGATGGTGCCCTGTTTAAAGTGAATGCATCTATCTCTAATGCATAACCCCAAAACGGTAGTGGTAAATCGGTAAGCGACATCATAGATCGCACCATATCCAATAAAGTGCGGTTACGACGTTCGGATACACCATTACGCTGTGGCGTTCCAGGCTGTGTGATCGGTAAAACTATTCCACATTGTTTAAAATGAAGGCCAAACTCGTAACTCAAATATTCTCCTCTATGATCAGATCGTAGAAACTTTATTTTCTTGTTACGATGATTCTCCACTTCACTCTGAAATTCTTTGAACTTCAAATGTTTCAGACTTATGTTTCTTTAAGTAGATATACTCATATATGCTCAAATCATCTTGTGAAGGTCAGAAGATAACGATAGCCGCCACGAGCATCAACACTCATTGGACCGCATACATCGGTATGTATGATTTCCAATAAGTCACTAGCTCGTTCCATTGTTCCGGAGAACGGAGGTTCAGTCATCTTGCCCATAAGGCATGGTTCACAAAGATCAAATGATTCGTAATCAAGTGATTCGAAAAGTCCATCTTTATGGAGTTTCTTCATGCGCTTTACACCGATATGACCCAAATGGCAGTGCCATAAATAAGTTGCACTATCATTGTCAACTTTGTATCTTTTGGCATCAATATTATGAATATGTGTATTACCACGGTCGAGATCCAAAAAACTATTTTCATTGGGTGTATTACCATCGAAGGTTTTATTCATATAAATAGAACAATAATTATTCTCTGACTTTAAATGAATAACCGTATTGCAATAAACATGATCAAATCATATTCATGCTCAACGCAAACGCCAAATAACATTTATTTAGGTTCAACACTAATCCCGAAAGTATAGGGAGTGTGTGATGATGATCATATCAATCTTTTAACCACTTCCAACACACATCGTCACTACACCCTCAACTAGTCTCTGTTTATTCTGTAACCCCTGTTATGAGTAACTAATATTAGCAACCGAACAAGTATCAAATACCCAGGGGCTACTATAAACACTAGCAAGGTACACATCAATAACCTGTATATCAAATATACCCTTGTTCACATTGCCATCCTTATTATCCACCAAATATTCAGGGCATTTCCGCTTCCAGTGACCATTTTATTTGCAGTAGAAGCACTCAGTTTCAGGCTTTGGTCCAGCTTTGTGCTTCTTCACGGGAGTGACAACTTGCTTGCCATTCTACTTGAAGTTCCCTTTCTTTGCCCTTTTCTTGAAACTAGTGGTCTTATCAATCATCAAAACTTGATGCTATTTTCTTGATTTTTACCTTCATCGATTTCAGCATCACAAAGAACTCGGGAATCGTTTTTCGTCATCCCTTGCATACTATAGTTCATCACAAAATTCCAGTAACTTGGTGATGGTGACTAGAGAACTCTGTCAATCACTATCTTATCTGGAAGATTAACTCCCACTTGATTCAAGCGATTGTAGTACCCAGACAATCTGAGCACATGCTCACTGCTTGAGCTATTCTCCTCCATCTTTTAGCTATAGAACTTGTTGTAGACTTAATATCTCTCAATTCGGGTATTTGCTTGAAATATTAACTTCAACTTCTGGAACATCTCATATGGTCCATGACGTTCAAAACATCGTTGAAGTCCCGATTCTAAGCCGTTAAGCATGGTGCACTAAACTATCAAGTAGTCATCATATTGAGCTAGCCAAACATTCATAACGTCTACATCTGCTCCTGCAATAGGTCTGTCACCCAGCGGTGCATCAAGGACATAATTCTTCTATGTGCAGCAATGAGGATAAACCTCAGATCACGGACCCAGTCTGCATCATTGCTACCATCATCTTTCAAATTAGTTTTCTCTAGGAACACATATAAAAACATAGGGACGCAACAATGTGAGTTATTGATCTACAACATTATTTGCAAAATACTATAAGGACTAAGTTCATGATAAATTAATGTTCAATTAATCATATTAATTAAGGACTCCAACTTAGATAGACATCCCTCTAATCATCTAAGTGACCGTGTGATCCAAATCAACTAAACCATGTCCGATCATCACATGCGATGGAGTAGTTTTCAATCATGAACATCACTATGTTGATCATATCTACTATGTTATTCACGCTCGACCTTTCAGTCTCCAGTGTTTCGAGGCCATATATGCATATGCTAGGCTCGTCAAGTTTAACCCGGGTATTCTTCGTGTGCAAAACTGCCTTGCACCCGTTGTATGTGAACGTAGAGCTTATCACACCTGATCACCACGTGGTGTCTCAGCATGAAGAACTGTGGCAACGGTGCATACTCAGGAAGAACACTTAGACCTTGATATTTTAGTAAGAGATCATCTTATAAAGCTACCACCGAACTAAGCAAAATAAGATGTATAAAAGATAAACATCACATGCAATCAAAATATGTGACATGATATGGCCATCATCATCTTGTGCCTTTGATCTCCATCTGTAAAGTACCGTTTATGATCTCCATTGTCACCGGCATGACATCATGATCTCCATCATCTTATGTGACGTCACATGGTCGTCTCGCCAACTATTGCTATCACATAGCGATAAAGTAAAGCAATCATATGGCGCTTGCATCTTATGCAATAAAGAGACAACCATAAGGCTCCTGCCAGTTGCCGATAACTTTAACAAAATATGATAATCTCATACAACAATTTATATCTCATATGAAAGTGCGTTATATCGACTAGAGGGGGGGGGGGTGAATAGGCGATTTTTATGAATTCTTCACTGAGGAATTTGCCGGTGAGGAAATTCCTTAGCGAAGAACTACTTGTAGCGGAATAAGTACTCAGAAATAAGCATAACAGAATACAGGCATGGTCATCATGATGAAATGAAGACACGCACAGAGTACAAAAAGCATAAACACAGGATAACACAAGATGAAGACAAACAGACTGAAGAAATTGAACTAAGAAAATTGAGAAAGTCTTTAGTCAAAGTCTTCAAACATAGATATGAACAAACACTCAACACAGTAATGAGGAAATGAAAGAGTTGAGGAAATAGAACCAGTAAGGTTGGTGAAGACAATGATTTGGTAGACCAGTTCCAATTGCTGTCTCAGTTGTACGTCTGGTTGAAGCGGCTGAGTAT
Organism: Aegilops longissima; assembly: GCA_021605205.1. Lineage (NCBI taxonomy): Eukaryota > Viridiplantae > Streptophyta > Magnoliopsida > Poales > Poaceae > Aegilops > Aegilops longissima. Next base: position 742,720,898 of record CM038679.1, read on the forward strand.
TTAAACTCGAGGACACACAGTCCCAGACAGCCAGTCGCTGAGCACGCAGCTCAGTACACCAAGTCCTCACCGGATTCTCCTTGAACTAAGGTCACACAGACCTCGTCCAATCACTCGTGGTAAGTCTTCAGGTGACTTCCAAACCTTCACAGACTCGGTCACTCGGTGATCCACAATTCCTCTTGGATGCTCTAGACCATGACACCTAACCGTCTGGAAGAAGCACAGTCTTCAAAGGTAACAAGCATCGGATGCACGCAGGATCAATCTCTTCAGTGATGCTCAATCACTTTGGGTTTGTAGGGGTTTGGTTTTGGGTTTTTCCTCACTCAATGATTTTCGCTCAAAGTCCTCAGAGGATGGGATGCTCTCAATTGACAAGTGTCAGTTTCTCTCGGAACAGCCAGACATGATAAGACATAAATGCCCTTCAATGATATGACCGTTATGTGGATAAGATAATTAGGGATAGCTGGCGCGCAGCACAGCAACGGTCGGAAATTTGACTCTCAAATTCCTCAGGGCTATCATGTTCCTCATTGTGTAGGCAATCCGCACTAGCGAATTCCTAACTCCTCAGTCAGAACAAATTCCTCAGCGACCAGAAGAACTTCGTCTCTGTCACTGAAGAATTGACTGAACTGTATGAGATTTTCCAAAGGCTTCACTCGAAGGGATTGGTAGGTGTAGGATCTTGAGTTGAGCATCACATGGAAAATTTTCCTTAGTATTTCCTCGACCCCCTTTAACAGTACGGTGTTTCCTATGACTCAAGAAAGAGAAAACGAAACTACGAAAACAAAAGTCTTCACGCTTCATGTTCCTCAAATGAATACCAAGTCTTCAAGGTCACACCAATTTCTTCACTTTCAAAGTATTCAGAAAGTCTTCAGAATATCAAAGTCTTCAGTCGAAGAACTTCATTTTTAGGGGTCGACTTTCTCTGTAAATATCAAACTCCTCATAGACTTATAGACCTGTGTACACTCATAAACACATTAGTCCCTTAACCTATAAGTCCTCAATACACCAAAATCACTAAGGGGCACTAGATGCACTTACAATCTCCCCCTTTTTGGTGATTGATGACAACATAGGTTAAGTTTTCAACGGGGATAAACATATGAAGTGTAAATACTGATATTAAGGAATTTGATTGCAACATATAGAAGAACTCCCCCTAAAGATGTGCATAGTGAGGAATTTGCTTTTGAGGCAATGCACATTTGAAGAGTTGAATCATGGAGATCTCCCCCTATATCTTGTAATTCATACACGCATTTGACATACAATATGAAGAATTTGAAATGCATGATGAAATATAGTGACTGATGTGATTCAGCATGCGTGTATTAACATATAACGAAGAATAAGCATGCAGAGGAACACATCAAAAGTATGAGAGCGCCATCGGGTTTAAGATTACAACTCGATCCAATAAAAGTTTCAGAAGAGCGAGAGTTGTAACTTAGCAGAAAAACGCCCATATAATAGACCCGCTTGAAGACTAACTCAAATTTCTCCCCCTTTGTCATCGAATGACCAAAAGGATCAAAACTGAGGACTAACGCCCCTGAAGAATATCAAGTTGATGGAGGAGCGCCAGCGTTGTCGGGGTCGGTTGTCGTAGTAGGGCCAACTGCAGTGTCGTCCAAGTCTTCATTTTCATCAGTGTCGCGCGATGAAGAATAGGAGCTGGCCACCAAGGAAGGAACCTTGACCTTCTTGAATTTCTTCGGTGGAGGTGCAGACCAGTCAAATTCTTCCTTGAGACCCATTTTCTTCAGATCTTCTGCGCTGTAGACATGAGATAGATCAACCTAGGTACGGTTGAAGGTTTCATGGAGGTAGTATTGGTTTTTCTTCACTGCATTGTGTGTTGAGGTCATGTTGTGAAGAATTGAACCAAACTGACGCTTGACCCATTTATGATTGCGATCAACTTTCTGATGAAGACTGAGGAGTAACTCACGATCAGTCATCACCCTGGGTGCTGTGGCTTGAGGATTTTGCTTGACAGAGTTGTTGGCGGCAGAGTCATGTGTGGCAGAGTCATCATTGGTGGAGTAGGATGCAGCCTTGCAAAATTGACCATCCAATGGACGAATGCCTTCATCTATCACAGCAGTTGCCTTGCCTTTGTCATCAGCTGAGGAAAATGTCCATTTGAGGACTTCTATCGGAGGCAAGTAGCTGCAGTGGTTCAGAGTATCAGCCTTGTAATTGAGTGAAGACCTTGTCCTGATGAACCTCATAATCCATGGTGCATAAGGCTTCAGCTCAAATGGTGACATAGCAATATTCGCTAGAGTCCTCATGAAGAAATCATGGAAGTTGACAGGAACGCCATGAATGATATTGAAAAGCATATTCTTCATGATGCCAATGAATTCTTCATCATTTGAGTCGTGGCCTTTGATAGGACTCATTGTCTTCGTCAGAATGCGATAGACAGTCCGAGGCACATACAGTAATTCCTTGACGAGGAATTTGGTTCGAGGGGCCTGCCCTAGCTTCAAAGGCTTCATCAGAACTTGCATGTAATGATTTGTAAGCTCAGGTTCGTTATAGATGCAACGAGCACCATCAAGGGGAGGACTGAGTGGGAGGGCACGAAGCAATTCAGTTGCTGGTGCCTTGTAGTGAGTATTTTCTGACATCCAGTCCAGCACCCATGAGTTCACATCTTCAGAATTTCCCGTGATGTGCAGCGTCGCATAGAATTGAAGAATGAGTTCTTCATTCCAATCACAGATGTCAGTGCAGAAATTCAGCAATCCAGCAACACAGAGGACTGGCTCGAAGCCTGGCAGAGATTCCATGTCCACGTGAGGAATGTGTGCATGATCGAAGACTTTGTCTTTGTCGAATAGAACAGAGGAATAAAAGTTGGCTTGACTAGCAGTCCAGAAACGCCTCTTCCTTATGCGAGCAGAATCATAAGGATTGTAATCAGGGAAGAAAACATGCTCGCCAAAGAAGTCTTCAGCCTTGAACTTTTGCTTGCGTAAGAATGGATCCTTTGGTTTTGGCAGAGGAGTGTCAGTGAGTTGCATCACTACCTCAGGAATCACAATCTCAGGTTCTTCAGGCTGAGGATTTTCTGGTTCCTCTTCATATGCAGTCTGCGTGTTCAAAGGATCAGCAGCACCCGGTTCTTCAGCACTAGTGGCTGGAATTTCTTCATGCACAGACGAGGTGGAATGAGTTTCTTCAGAGCCCAGTTAAACGGTTGGTGCAGGGGACTGAGGTATTTGTTGTATTGGGGTGAAGAGTGGAGAATTGGGATGCTGACTTTCCCAAAAGTCATCGTTCATCACTGGCGTTGTACTTCCAATATCCACATCTTCTTCTTCAATTTCTTCAACACCAGCCTCTTCAGCTGTGAACTGAGGCATTGGTGAGGATTCAACAGGAGTAGAAGGGATCGCATCCACTTCAATTTCTTCATCAATCTGCTTTGACGAAGCAGCAGAATGATTTTCTTCACCAGATCCGCTAGGGATCTCATATTCTTCACCAAAAGGAACAAGGTCCTTTGATGGCATGGTGGAAATTGGAACAACATCAATTGGATATTCAAACGAGCTGGTCATAGGCTTCATTTTCTTCGGGGCTGAAGAATTTGAAGCAGCGGATGCTTTCCTTTTCTTCACTGCAGCTTGCTCTGCAGCCTTGTTCTTATTCACATCTGATGCAGATGGAAGGATAGGAGTTGGTGTTGGCGCGGGAGGAGCTGAGGAATCTGTTTGAATTTCCTCAGGCGCAACTGATTCAGTTGCCCTGACTTCTTCAGTTTCTTCAGGCGCACCACTAGTGAATGCCCTGGCAATTTCTTCAGCGGCTGGAATGGAGTCATCATCCCTGGAACTAGCATTTTCTTCAGCAGACTGAAAATCATCAGCGGTGCTGGAATTTTCTTCAGTAGGATGAGTAGAGGCTCCAGCCTGAGGAACTTCTTGTTGCGATGGAGCTGCAACATTGGTGAATTTCTTAGTCAGGTTGACAAATCTGACTTTGGCTCCTTGCTAATCAACATAGTAGGCATCAAAGTCATTGTTGAGGGCTTTGATTTCAGACTGGATCTTGAGGAGTTCATCAGTTGTCATTTTGACAACGTTTTTCCTCAGGAACTTCTATTTCCTGAACTGGGCCTTTTTGATCTGCCTAGCCTTCTCAAATTTCCATTTCTCCTCAGTGATGAAATGGGTCAGCATGTGACTTTGGCCAGGAGTCAACTGAAAATCAGGCTTAGGGGTGTCTGGATCCTTGTGCCAGAGATCAATGTACTCGAGGATCGCCCTGGGATCCAAAAGAAGTGGCACATGTGTGCCTTTGGCTCTAGCGGCCCTTTCTTGTCTGTCTCTGATGATTTCTGCAAGTTCATCATCATCAGCTTCATCGTCAGATGGCACTTGGAAAACAACCTGTTTCTTCTTCGGACTTGGCCGAGGGCCTCGTCCAGCCGTTGCCTTTTTCTTCAGCAGAGTGGGGCCAGATGAAGAATTTGGGGTAGCAGAGGAACTCGCTGAGACACCAGAGGCAATAGAGATGCCTGCAGTCCTTTGGCACGTGGCCAGATGTACAGGTGCTGAGGACTTTGGAGGAGGAGCTGAGGATTTGGGAGGAGCAGGAGCAGCATGAGGAACTGGCCGTGAGGGCATTGTTGGTGAAGCACTTGGCTTGTGAGCGGGCTTCTTTGCCATTGATTTTCTAGGCTTGACAGGGGCCTCAGTGGCAGCAGCAGTAGCAGAGTCTTCATTGAATTTCCTCACTGCTTCTTTGGCTTGTCTCGCCAACTTGGCTTGACGTTTGGCCCATTCTTCAGGAAAATCCTCACCACGCTTGATGCTGGTGGGGTCAGCTTCTTGGCCAGGTGCCAATGGAGCTCTTGGGCATGGAGGATTAAGTGCGAATTTCTTCATATACTTTGGAGTAACATACTTGTACTCCCTCCATTCTCTTGCCCATCTCCTTTCAATCCTCTGTATGCGCACCTTGCGCTGATTTTTGTTCTCCTTTTTGAACTTGGCCTCAACAGGTGTGCAATACTCAGCATAGATGTCCTCAGGTATTTCAAAAGCAGTCATGACCTCAGGCCTCTTTCCTCCTTTCTGTGGCTTCTTACCGTCTGCCATATTCTTCAGATGAGGAATTTGAACAATCGAATTCTCTGAAAAAGTATGCAACTTTTCTTCGAGGAACGCTGCAAATGAGTTAAGTTGATAAGAACCTAGTGATTCAGCAGCGGACATGAGTACCTGTGAACAGAGTATAGTTGCGAGGAATTTGGAGAGGTCATATGCGTTCTCAGAAGGTTTTTCAAAAAGAACAAGTTTGAGAAATTTGACCAGTTGAGCCTTGAAGAATTTCGCTAAGCGTTCTTTGTCTTAGGTTCCAGAGTTATATAGATCGAGGATCCACACAATTGAGGAATCTTGAAGCAAATGATGCTTAGGGAAACGAATCAAGAACAAATGACTAGTGAGGTGTTTTGTGTGTGAGGATTTGAAGAATAAAACACCTTTGATGATTTTGAGGAAGGCTTGAGAATCAAAGCGAGCAATAAAAGTAACTTTTAATTACCCGAAGTGAAGAACACGACGAACTGAGAAGTGTAGATTTGAAGCTCGTTAGTTCAGATCTTCCACGCCCTAACTCGGCGGAGGAAGACAGCTACGGCGGCGGCGGATTGAAGATTTCCGCGGCCGGCGTGAGTACGACGGCGACGAGGTCGAGGCAGTGAAGCTCTTCCTCACCGGCGACGATGGAGTAGCGGCGGTGCTAGGGTTTGAGAAGCTCGAGCGAGAGAGAGAGCGGTCGAGCAGAGTAAAAGAAGTGAGGAAGGGGAGAGGGGTATTTATAGTCACAGTGAAAAACTGTTCGCCCGAAGATTTAGGACGAACTTGCCCCTGACCCTTCTCATTCGCATGACATGTGTCACCCACGTACTGAAAAGTAGAGATCGTGTTAGATCATGGGTGAATAGATAAGTCTTTCGTAGGAAGCGGAACGGTTTGAGCGGCAAAGCCGAAAATTTGGATAAGATAAGTTAAAAATTCCGTTCGCAATTTCTTCAGCTGACAAGGACACAGTGAAGATTTTGAACGAGTTTCAAATAGAACGCACATGAAGAATTTGTGAATAGATTGGGTTGAGTATAGCATAGAGGGGGAAGGGTCCGATCACATTCACTTAGCAGAAAAAACAACTTGAAGAAATAGCCATAAGTGAATGCTGTAGAGGACATAAACCCATATATATATATAGCCAATGAAGAAAGACAATGGAAATAGTGAAGATTTTGCAAAGTTGAAGAATTTGAAAAACTGAAGAATTTCAAAACTGAGGAAAAACTCAAATTGAAGATTTTCAACTTTGGTGGTGGCGGGTCCCACCGTATAAGAATGATGATTTCAGACACCGCGTACAATTGTCCTAGGGTTCTGAGAATCAAATTCTTCATTAATTTCTTCACACTTAGAGTGTTATTCTTCATTGATTGAAGAAAAACGTTTCTTCATGTGTTGCACATCTAAGTCATCAACTTTGCATAAGTGTCAGGATGTGTGTCCTTTTCAAAGAACATTCGAAGATTCTAAGATGTTTAGCTCACACCGCAACTTGCTAAATCTCTTCTCATCCAAGGGCTTTGTGAAGATATCGGCTAGCTGTTCTTCAGTCTTCACATGATCAATAAAGATGTCGCCCTTCAACACATGATCACGAAGAAAATGATGACGAATCTGAACGTGCTTTGTCTTCGAGTGCTGAACTGGGTTGTGAGCAATCTTGATGGCACTCTCATTGTCACAGTAGAGAGGCACATTCTTCACGTTGATGCCGTAGTCCTTGATAGTTTGCTTCATCCACAGCAATTGAGCACAGCAAGAACCAGCAACAATGTACTCAGCTTCGGCAGTAGATAGTGATACACAGTTCTATTTCTTCGAGGACCAACAGACCAAAGATCGTCCGAGGAAATGACAAGTACCAGATGTTGACTTGCTGTCCACACGATCACCAACATAGTCAGAGTCAGAATATCCAATGAGATCAAAAGTAGAGCCCTTGGGGTACCATAATCCTAGTGTTTGTGTGTGAGCTAGATATCGAAGAATATGCTTCACAGCCTTATGGTGTGATTCCTTCGGTGTAGCTTGAAATCAGGCACACATGCAAACACTAAGCATTATATCTGGCCTAGATGCACGTAAGTACAATAAAGAACCAATCAGGGAGCGGTATACCTTGTGATCAAAGTCAATACCTTTTTCATCAGTGCATAGATGGCCATTTGTGGGCATAGGAATTTTGACGCCTTTGCAATCTTGCATGCCGAATTTCCTTGGAACATCTTTCAGGTATTTCTCCTGAGATATGAATATGCCATTCTTGTTGATTTAATTTGAAGACCTAAGAAGAATTTCAACTCTCCCATCATAGACATTTGATATTCTTCACTCATCATATAGGCAAATTCATCACTATAACATTGGTCAGTAGAGCCAAAGATAATATCATCAACGTGTATTTGGCACACAAACAGTTTACCATCATAAGATTTAGTAAAGAGAGTAGGGTCGAGTGAACCTGGTGTGAAGCCATTCTTCACGAAGAATTCCTTCAAAGTATCATACCACGCCCGAGGGGCCTGCTTGAGGCCATAGAGGGCCTTGTTGAGTCTGAAGACTTTGCCGGGATTCATTGGATCTTCAAAACCTGGTGGTTGAGCAACATATACTTCTTCCTCAAGCTTACCATTGAGGAATGCACTTTTCACATCCATTTGATATAAAGTGATATTATGATGGTTAGCATAAGCAAGTAATATGCGAATAGCCTCAAGTCTAGCAACAGGTGCAAAAGTTTCATCGAAATAAATTCCTTCAACCTGTGTGTAGCCTTGAGCTACAAGTCGTTCCTTATTCCTCACCACAAGGCCATTTTCATCTTGCTTGTTGCGATAGATCCACTTTGTGCCAATGATATTATGCTTGCGAGGATCTGGGCGTTTGACCAGTTCCCAGACATTGTTGAGCTCGAACTGATGTAATTCTTCTTGCATGGCCTGAATCCACTCAGGCTCCAGAAATGCTTCATCTACCTTAGTGGGCTCTATGATAGAGACAAAAGCATAGTGCCCACAAAAGTTAGATAAATGTGAAGCTTCTGAGCGTGTGAGAGGACCTGGTGCTTCAATGTCATCGATGATCTTGTCAACTTGCACTTCTTTTGCAACGCGAGGATGAGCTGGTTGTCGTCGAGGAATTTGATCAGCAGTAAAACAGATATAGCAATATGAGGACGTGTGAAATGAAAGTTCATTTCTTCAAGATTAGCCTGCGTCCTTTCAGGCAATTTTGTCAGCCCCCCAGCAAATTCTTCAGACGTTAAAGCACGTCTGGAGACCTAACCCTACAGAAGAAATTAGTTCTTTTTCTTCACCACCCACATCTGAAGGGGTGGCAAAGAGTTCATCACTCTACGAGCTCCATATGAGAATGGTGGCATAGAAGCCAATCCATTTCGTTTCACATATGAGGGGTTAGGGTAAGCATATGAATAAGCAGAGAAATTCTTCGAGGACTTATGAACATAATGGTTTGAAGAATAATGCACATATTCATAGCCTTTAGCTCTACCCTGCGAAACAGAGTTGTTAGCACGATGATAATCATATGAGGACTTTGATCTTTTTGAGGAATTTGATCCACGTGAGGAATTTGATCCCTATGAGGACTTGGATCCATATGAAGAATTTGGTCCATATGAAGAGTTTGATCTGGGGTTCCTATTCTTCACAGGTGGTGTCATGAGGACATTCACCTGAAGACTTTCAAGGCACTTCTTGGGAACCCAGATTTTCTTCATAGGAGAACCGTTCCTGCAGTTAGTGCCAACATATCTAGCAAATACTTCACCATTCTGATTTTTGAACAGTTTATAGTTGGAGTCAAATGACTCATCAGAAGAATGAGGAGATTCACATGTAAAGCCAGATAAGTTAGATGGATCAACTGGAGGTCCCTTTGCAGCAACCCATGAGGTTTTGGGGTACTGCTCAGGCTTCCAATATGTTCCATCAGCATTGAGTTTCCTCTCAAAGGCAATACCCTCTTTCCTAGGGTTCCTGTTGAGGATCTGCTTTTTAAGCACATCACAAAGAGTCTGATGCCCTTTGAGGTTTTTGTACATGCCTGTCATGTACAATTCCTTCAGCCCTGCGTTGTCAGTGATACTAGCAATGTCCTCAAATGAGGAATTAGTGATAGCAGGGGCAGGTGAAGAATTTGTAACAGTTGAAGCATTTGAACATTTAGGTAAAGAATTAGCAGATTCACGTTCAATGCACTTTAAGCATGGAGGAACAAATTCTTCCTGAGAAGCGCTGATTTGTTGAGCAAGTAGTGAATCACGCTCCTTCTGAAGATCTTCATAACTCACTCTTAGCTTCTCAAGATCTTGCTTTCTTTGAAGAAATTCATAAGAAAGCTTCTCATGATCAGATAAGAGAGTGTTATGATGACCTTGAAGGCTGTCAAACCTAGACTGAAGTCTCTGAAGATTTTCAGTCAGGGCTTTAGTGCGATCCATTTCTTAAACCAACATATCATCACTTTTGTCTAGCATGTTTTGAGCCTTTTCAAAAGCCCTTTGTTGTTTTACAGCAATCTTAGCAAGTTTAGAGTAGCTGGGCTTGAGGTCTTCATCAGGTTCATTCTCACTAGATTCAGAGGAGGTATATTTGAGTACCTTGGCACCCTTTTCCATGAAGCAATAGGTGGGAGCATAGTCATCATTATCTTCATCAGCCTTGTTGGTGAGGTCAGTTTCTTCAGAGTTGAAGATGGACTTGCTGACGAATGCAGTAGCGAGAGCCAGACTCGCCACACCAGACTCGGACTCCTCAGATGCCTCCGCTTCCTCATGTTCCTCAGATTCAGCTTCAGAGTCCATTTCCTTGCCAATGAATGCCCGAGACTTCTTGGAGCTGCTCTTCTTGTGAGATGAAGACTGAGGATTTTGATGATGAAGATTTTGACGATTTCTTCTTCTTCTTAGCGTCATCAGAACTGTAATCCTTGTATTTCTTCTTCTTTAATTCCTTTTCCCACTGAGGACAATCTTGAATATAGTGACCAGGTTTCTTGCATTTGTGGCATAGCCTTCTCTTATAGTCACTGGATGAGGAATCACTGCTCCTTAAGGATTTTCCAAAGCGACCACGTCTTGAGAACTTCTGGAACTTCTTCACGAGCAGTGCTAGCCTCCACTTGAATCTAATCCGCCTAGACAAGCTATTTAATCATCACCATAGTCATTACGACCAACACTAGCTATTTAATCACCATAGTCATAGTGTAGCACAGATCATCATCTTCAAACTCATTCTAGCAAGATAATCACCACCAACACTAGCTACGGTAGCTATCTAATCACCATCAACGCTTGGTAATAATAATCATCATAGTCATTACCACCAACACTAGCTAATTAATCATCATAGTCATACACTACTAGGGAAAACGTTATACACAACATCTTAGAAGTAGCGCTGGACAAAATCATGCGCTACTGCTACTTAGTAGCACCGTATAAACAAACCACGCTACTGCTATAACTTTAGCCATAACGCATACTGGCAAAAGCGCCGATGCTATGTCTGAACTGGGCACACAAGGCTAACCCAACTTAGCAGTAGCGCATATCCTCGAGCAGCACTACTGCTATTCTCCTTAGTTGTAGCGCTTTTATCTGACCCACGCTACTACTAACCCTACCTTATCCCCCCACATGGCCGACCCTCTCTCTCTCACTCACTTTCGCTCTCAGTCAATCTCGCCCGCGCGCGCCGATGCCCGTCATCCGTCTCCGCCGCCGCTGCCGTCGTCCGTCCGCCACCGAGGTACTCCCTCCTTCCGTCCCTCCTCCTCCCACCGGGCCCTCCTCCCTCCGTCTCCGGCCACCCCCTCCTCCCTCCTCTGCTGGCAGCCCTCCTCCTATCGCCCCTCCCTCCTCCTCCTCCAACCACCCCTCCCTCCTCTTCCTCCTCCGGCCAGCACCTCCCCCTCCTCCTCCGGCCGCCCCTCCCCCTCCTCTCTCCTCCCTCCCTCGCTTATCTATGTTCTTGCAAATCGTAGGTAATCTAAATGTAGATTTGAGAATGTAGACATCGTAGACTGTAGGTTTTTTAATAGAATGTTTTTTTTGACTATTTTAGGTGTTTTGAATAAAACAGAAGTAAGCAAATTTAGGATAGAACTAGGGTAGTAGAATTTTTAGCAAGTGTTTAATAGAAATAGTTTATTTATTAAGTGATTAATAGAACTAGTTTATTTATAGTAAGTGCTTAATAGAACTAGTTTATTTAGTAAGTAGTTAACAAGACTAATTTATTTAGTAAGTAGTTAATAAACCTAGTTTATTTAGTGTTAGGATTATATATAAGATATTTTCAAATGTTTTTCTTCATATTTTCAACCATTGAAATGCAATGACCATCGATAAGTGGCCTATGTTTTGCCGAAGTGTTGATTAATTTCCGTTCCGGCAAATTTCAGGCGCTTGATATGTCCTTTTTTAGAAAAGGTCATGCCAGTTTTTTGGGTTTTGCCATCGAGTTATAATCTTTGAATTTTGAACACAACAGATGTCTGATGACGATGGGATCCCGGAGTGCGGGTACTGCTATGATGACTGGGGTGTGTGCGACAGGTTTCCTCACCTGCAAAATGATATGTTTTTCACCGTGAAGCTGGAAGAAACCTTTGATGTTCGTACGGCACACAACGACAAGCATTTCATCGTTATTTAATATCATCACTTGTGCTTCTTTTGTTCAACATGTAATTTATGGATTTTTTTCAATTCGATTAGTACATCCCGTGCCATGCTAGACCATATGTATTGGAGAACCTTGGTTTTGGTTTAGATGACTTTGAGAATGTGGAGACGAGGAGGGCTCACTTAAGAACTAAACATGGTTATGAGTTTCTGGTTAAGTTGTACAATTCGGTTGATTGCTCCCATTTCTGTTGGTACAATTGGGAAGATCTCTACAAGGCAAATGGATTTGAGGAGTTAATGCAAATAAGATTTGACATTCGTATAAGATAAATATATTTTTGGTATTTTATAATATCGATGCAGAAAATAAAGATGCAAATAAAAGAAGATTAGAAACTTATATGATAAAAGATAGACCCGAGGGCCATAGGTTTCACTAGAGGCTTCTCTCAAGATAGCATAAGTATTACGTTGGGTGAACAAATTACTGTCGTGCAATTGATAGAAAAGAGAATAATTATGAGACTATCTAGGCATGATCATGTATATAGGCATCACGTCCGTGACAAGTAGACCGACTCCTGCCTGCATCTACACTTATTACTCCACACATCGACCGCTATCCAGCATGCATCTAGAGTATTAAGTTCATAAGACCAGAGTAACGCATTAAGTAAGATAACATGATGTAGAGGGATAAACTCAAGCAATATGATATAAACCCCATGTTTTTATCCTCGATGGCAACAATACAATACGTGCCTTGCAACCCTTTCTTTCACTGGGTAAGGACACGCAAGATTGAACCCAAAGCTAAGCACTTCTCCCATGGCAAGAAAGATCAATCTAGTAGGCCAAACCAAATCGATAATTCGAAGAGACTTGCAAAGATAACTCAATCATACATAAAAGAATTCAGAGAAGATTCAAATATTATCCATAGATAAACTTGATCATAAACCCACAATTCATCGGATCTCGACAAACACACCGCAAAAAGAGATTACATCAAATAGATCTCCACAAGAGAGGGGGAGAACATTGTATTGAGATCCAAAAAGAGAGAAGAAGCCATCTAGCTAATAACTATGGACCCGAAGGTATGTGGTAAGCTACTCACAACTCATTGGAGGGGCTATGGTGTTGATGTAGAAGCCCTCCGTGGTGGATTCCCCCTCCGGCAGAACGTCGGCGACGGCTCCAAGATGGGATCTTGCGGATACAAAAGGTTACGGTGGTGGAAATATTTCTTCGGTGGCTCCCTGGATGTTTTTGGCGTATGTAGGCTTATATAGGAGGAAGAAGTACGTCGGTGGCCGCCCGAGGGGCCCACGAGATAGGGGGCGCGCCCAGGAGGCGTGGGCGCGCCCTCCTATCTCGTGGCCGCCTCGGCTGCTTCTTGGCTTGCACTCCAAGTCCTCTGGATCACACTCGTTCCAAATATCATGTTCCCGAAGGTTTCATTCCGTTTGGACTCCGTTTGATATTCCTTTTCTTCAAAACACTGAAATAGGCAAAAAAAACAGCAATACGGGCTAGGCCTCCGGTTAGTAGGTTAGTCCCAAAAATGATATAAATGTGTAAAATAAAGCCCATAGACATCCAAAACAGGTAATATAATAGCATGGAACAATCAAAAATTATAGATACGTTGGATACTTATCATGGTACTTTCCGATCACTCCTTGTCTGTAGTGGTATTTTGCGGACCCTAAGCTACCAAAGCTCCTGCGTTGGCACGCGGATAGGGAGGAGAAGAAGCGAGAAGATGACGGAAATGATCCGGAGATAAATAAAAAAGACAAGTTGCTGAGTCACCCTAAGGATGCGAGCCAGTGGCAAGCGTTGAACTTTGAACACCCAGAATTTGGGGACGATCCAAGGAACATCGTGCTGTGCGCGAGCTACGATGGAGTCAATCCGTTTGGCAGCCAGAGAAGCACACATAGCACCTGCCCTGTGTTTGTGTGGATGTACAACCTTCCACCCTGGTTGTGCATGAAGAGGAAGTACATTCACATGAGTATGCTATTTGAAGGGCCGAAACAACCAGGGAACGACATCAATCTGTATCTGGGGCTCCCGACAGAGGAGCTAGACACGCTGTGGAAAACGCCAGCCAATACGTGGGACGCTGTAGAGAAAGAATATTTCCCTATGAGAGCCGCACTGCTCACGATGGTGCACGACTATCTCGGTTACGGATATGTCGCGGGGCAGGTGGTCCACGGATTTTCTGGATGCGTCAGGTGCATGGATGACACAACGTATCGCCAACTAGATAGAGATCCCAAAAACCGTGTTCATGGGACATCGAAGGTGGCTTCGCGGCGATGACTCATGGAGAAAACGCAAGGATCTATTCGATGGTGAAACCGAACCCCGAAGACGCCCGCGTAGGAGGAGCGGCGAGGAAATAGACGAGCTGTTGAAAAATTGGTAAGAGTGCCCACCACCGGGAAAGGCGCCAGAGCCCGGAAAGAAGCGAAAGGCACCAGAGCCGCTGCTGAAGGTATGGAAAACGAGGTCTGTTTTCTAGGACTTGCCGTATTGGAAGATCCTCAGTGTGCCTCACAGCCTTGATGACATGCTTATCACGAAGAACGTGTGCGAGAGTCTGCTTGGTACCCTTCTCAACATGCCAGAGAGGACCAAAGATGGGCCGACAGCAAGGGGGTATGATCGTCCTACGGTTTGTTGACATCTTCGCTATATTTAACCTTCATCCGCTGCACTACACCTTCATTCGGTTATTTTCACTAAGTATGGAGATGCGGATCATTAGAGACAAGACCCCGGACATCGTGATAGTCGACCCCTTCTACATGCATGCCAAGATCTTGGGCAGCACTGGGGACCGGCAAGTCACGAGTTCATACGTCGAAGGCGTCATTCTGGCAAACCCAGATAAGGATAACTTCCTCGCGCCTTACTTTCCTGAGTAAGTCGTCCCCTCACCGCCCCTTAACATATTAGATTTCGATCGTTCTTTTTTTCCTAACATTCCGTGTTTTGTGCAGTGACACACATTGCACACTCATCCTCTTAAGCCCTAAATATTCCATGGCCACATATTTCGACTCGGACCGTCAGTCGAAGAAAGACTACACAAATATCAAGAAAGTTCTTGATGAAGCTCTTCCCGGCTACGCCAGATCTGGAGGCACCTTCAGCAGGCCAATTCGTAGGTATCGCAAGCATGTGTTCACCCACAATACGATGTTCCCCTGCGTCAAGTACCCGCCTGGCGGTCAGGAGGATGCCTACTACGCCCTCTGTCGGTGTCAAAATCGGCGGATCTCGGGTAGGGGGTCCCGAACTGTGCGTCTAGGCGGATGGTAACAGGAGACAAGGGACACGATGTTTTACCCAGGTTCGGGCCCTCTTGATGGAGGTAAAACCCTACGTCCTGCTCGATTGATATTGATATTGTGGATGTTTACAAGAGTAGATCTACCACGAGATCAAGGAGGCTAAAACCCTAGAAGCTAGCCTATGGTATGATTGTAAGGGTTGTTGATGTTCTAGTCCTCATTTAACTAAAGCCATCCGGTTTATATAGACACCGGAGAGGGCTAGGGTTACATAGAGTCGGTTACAATGGTAGGAGATCTACATATCCGTATCGCCAAGCTTGCCTTCCACGCCAAGGAAAGTCCCATCCGGACACGGGGAGAAGTCTTCAATCTTGTATCTTCATAGTCTTGGAGTCCGGTCAATGATGATAGTCCGGCAAATGATAGTTCGGCTGATGATGGTAGTTCGCTATCCGGACACCCCTAATCCAGACTCCTCAAGAGCCCTGAACCAGGCTTCAATGACGATAAGTCCGCGCGTATATTGCTTGGCATTGCAAGGCGGGTTCCTCCTCCGAATGATAGAAGATTGTGAACACCAGGATAGTGTCCGGCTCTGCAAAATAATATATACACAAGTTCAATCTGCTGACGTTTTTTGTGGCATGACGTCACACCACTACCAAGCCATTACTCGAATTGTTTTTTACTTTACCACCTCAGCGCATTTAGCGAAGCGGTTTCCTTGGCACGTCTTGTCGAAGAAGAGATCGTGTTTCCCCTTAATCCGGGATTCTCATCAATACGGGCTTGGGTAACCCAACCGCGCCATTGATGGTGACGCCTGGGAGATAAGCGAGTTTTACCAGGCCGGTGGGGGACGTGTAAGACTTCGCCCGCCCATATAAGGGATAAGGATTCACCTTCTCACCTATGCCTTCTTCCTCCTTTGCTTATCCATCTCCGCGCACTCGAGCTCCAGCGCCTAAGTTCGCGCATCTCGTCTCAACCTTCTCCGACCATGTCCGGAGCGGGAGGTAAATGGTTGGCCTCCACCGTTAAGGAGGAGCACATCGCCAAAATGCGCAGCGCCGGATACCTCTCCGGCGGCATCGCGCACTGGCTGCCCGACGAGGGGCAGCTCATCCCCACCCCCAGGCCCCATGAGAGGGTTGTCTTTCTTTCCCACTTCCTCCGCGGACTGGGCTTTCCACTTCACCCCTTTGTCCGGGGGCTCATGTTCTACTACGGCCTGGATTTCCATGATCTGGTGCCGAACTTCATCCTCAACATCTCGGCGGTTATCGTCGTGTGCGAGGCCTTCCTCTGCATCCAGCCCCACTTCGGCTTGTGGCTCAAGACCTTCAATGTCAAGCCGAAGGTAGTGAAGGGCACTCAAGCGGAGTGCGGAGGCGCCATGTTGGGCAAGATGCCCAATGTCCTTTGGTTCGAAGGGGCCTTCGTGGAATCCGTCAAGGGGTGGCAATCGGGGTGGTTCTATATCACCGAGCCGCGTGACCCTAAATGGGCGGCGGCCCCCGAGTTTAGATCTGGTATCCCCACGCAGCTCACCTCCTGGAAAGAGAAGGGCTTGTTGTGGGGTAGTTCGAAGGAGCTGACGGGACTCCAAGCCTGTATGAAGAAGCTGGTGAAGAAGCTCAGGCTGGTTAACGTGGTCCAAGTCATGCTCGTCCGCCGGATTCTCCCATGCCAAGAGCGGGCATTCAATCTATGGGAGTTCGATCCGGAACATCACCAGGCACTGAGCAAGCTCTTTGACACGACGTACGAAGGCGCCTGGAAGGTGCTGTTCAAGGGCGCCGAAGCCCCCGCATCCGCGACTGAAGATCGCGGATTTCGCTCGCAGCGCCAGGCCGACGAGGTAAGTGATTCTACCCCTTTACGGGACACTTGTTTTTCATAGTTTGACTCTATGCGGGTTTTAATTTCCCCTTTTCCTTTGACAGGACTGGATGAGGAAGGCGGAGCAGATTACCTGTCCGGCTCCTATGCCAGAAAATCCAGTAGACGCTCGTCTAGCGAGGCTGCTGGTTCCGGCACCGCACGTGGTGCCGGAGAAGAAGGCCAAGAAGGAGGCCACGGGTGCTCGAAAGAGCTCCCGTTTTCAGGTGTCCGACGACTCCGGGGCGGACTCCTCCCCCGAAAATGAGGAGGAGGAAGAGGACTCTCTCCCAGAGGAGGGAGAGAGGAAGAGGAAGGCTTCCCCAACAGGGGAGGCCGAAGGGTCCAAGAGGGGAAGGACTATTCCCCCGGACAGCTCCGCCAACATCAACGTTGGCGAGGAAGAATGGCCTTCAAGGGCCAGGCCTCTGGCGAGATCGTAAGTATCCGGATTCCTGAATGATTTATGATTTCTTTTTCTGCGTCACATAGTGTCATTCTAATGCCGCATGTTGCATGTAGTCCGGCCAGTGATGATCTCCCCGCTTCATCGAGCGGGTCGTTGGCTCCGTCGGATGTAGACTCCATCCCGACCGCCTCCACCCCTCGCGACGCCGAGGACGCCGAGGTGGGATCCCGAGAAGGGACCCATCGGGGGGAGGCTCCGGAGGCGCCACAAGGCGTCCTCCCGGACTTTGCGCCGGACTCCACATCGGAACCCGCAGTGGTTCCGGAGTCCGGCCGGCGGCCCCTTCGAACGAAGGGCAAGACCGTGACGCCGGCGGCTTCCGTCCAACCGGAGGCGCCGGGTAATTTGTTGGAGGCGCTGCAGAGCGCTTCCATCGAGGAAGAACACCGCACTATTATGAGTGCGGTGATTCAAAAGTGCAGCTTCGCCAAGGGCGGGCTGATCGAAGCTCTGCAGAGCCTTCTATCGTGCTTTGAGGTAAGAAGTTAAAAATATGCAATCTAATACCGCATAGACAGTAGCCCCTGATGCTCGGTTCGGTGTTCGGAAAGAAAAGCCGGACTGAGGATCTGAAAAAAGATATACGCAGGGTTGCTAAAGAATTATGTCAATATGGGTTGCAGGCTGCACGCTGACCTCTGCCGCACTGACTGCGGAGGTCGGTGCATTGAAGCAGGGGCTCGAGCGGTCCGAGCAAGAGCTCGGCCGCGCCAGGAAGCAGCTCCAGGACAAAGAAGGTGAGTAACACCACTTTGAACTTGTACCTTACAGGAAAAGGATTTAGGTTGCAACAAAAAATAACAAGGATAACATGGGTACTGCAGGGGCCACGAACGAGGTGGCGACCATGAAGGAGGCCGTGTCTGCGGCCGAACGCAATGCGGCCACGGAACGGGCAGAGCGAGAAAAGCAGGAGGCGCGGGTGGCGGTGGTTCAGCAAGAGCTCCAGGCTCTCATGGAAAAGCATGAGAGTTTGGAGCGTGACTCGAAGACTCGAGAGTCCGAGCTTGCCTCGGCTCTGAAAAGTGCCAAAACCACCAAGGCCGAGGCCCATAAGTCCCTTCAGGAGATTGAGTTGATGAGGAAGATAGCGGCGGGTAAGGCATTTTTCATGCAAAGCAAGCATGTGAATGTAAATTACGTGTTACTTACCCGAATTCGGAGCTCTCGAGGCGTTTGCAGATCTGCCTGCAGCGTGTCGATGCCGCCAGATTCTACCGAGCCGAGGAGGGAGCTCAACGGAGAAGGTCTTCGGTCTCAAGATGTCGAGGCCGCCATCCGTGCCCCTAGCGACCAGCTGAAGCAGCTGGTCGAGCTTCACAAGGTGGCCGAGCAGGCCATGAAGGGCCTCATAGTCCGGCTGTGGCCTGGAGCGGCCTTGCCTGGGAGCTACTTCGGCCTCGTGCGACGGCTGGTGGATGCGTGCCCCTGGGTGGATGTTATCAAGCGCTCCGCCTGTATTGAAAGTGCTCGTCGGGCCCTTGCCCGCGCAAAGGTGCATTGGGGCAAGCTGGATGCGGAGAAGCTAATCACTGACGCGCCACCAGCGGGCAAGGAACATCGTACGCCCGAAATGTACTATAAGGCTGTCGTGAAGGGTGCCCGCAAGATTGCGGATGAGTGCCCCAGGGATGTAATTTTTGAATAAATTCGCAATGTGTTATCCTGTGCGCTGAAAACTTTGTTCATATGCGCTAAGCAACGCTTGTTAATTTAAAATATTACCTTCTGTGCGGCCGTTTATTAAATCTGAGAGATGGCAAGTCGTCGGCTTCAGCCCCCATGCCACGAGTGCTGGGGTGTTCGGGATAAACTTGAGCACTCTTGTTCCCATTTTTGGGTCCATCTAGGAGGCGCCAACACAACGAACAAGGCAACCGGACTTATAGTGCTTGAACACTCTCACTTAGCCATAGAATTCTATAATTTTAAATTTCGTGAAGCCCCTAGTATTCGGAGGACCAATTGGGGCGCTATCCACGCCTTCGCCGGACATAATCCGAACTTCGCTCAAGCGGCGAGGTCTTTAAGGACACGAAAGGACCTCTCGAACAGCGACCAATCTCTCGCCTTATCATGACAGTCAGTTTTAGCTTTCTCCACTGAGGCGTTAACCCGGCTCAACCGGGGCGCGATCGCAGTGGTTCTCCCAATGCTACCTTAGCCGATAGAACGGAACGTAAGGTGCCAAACATGGGAGCCGGGCAAACCCAACTATTGACCCAAGACATGATTCGGAGCCGATTCATATAATGCTATAAGTTCGGGGTGCCGCACTTGTGAAAGTGTTCGGACTTTATCACACCATAATGCGGAGAACATAAGCCCCTGGTGTATGTGGCCGTTCCAAAATGTACGGGTGCAACATGTCGTAAATGAACATATATATATATATAAGGTAATGCAATTATGGGCAAAAAGTGCTGCATTTTATTCGAGAAGATATGCTATGAGTGCGGAATGATACAAATAGTGCGGAAAGCAAGGGATTGGACGAATTAAAGGCGTCACCCTCCAGGGGTAGGCCGCGGAATGTTTGTATTTAAAAAATTTAATGCTCGTGATGGAGACCACCTGAGTGTTCGTCGCGGCCTTTGTCGTTCCCTGGCTGTTGCATCATGAGTTCGGCAGGGTCGCCGCCAGACAGAGTTAATTTTGCGAGGGCTGGGGTTGAGGCCGCATTGCTACGCGTGCTCGGAACGTGCCAGGTGGTCTTGGTTGATGTTGCTCCGGGCGCGTTTGGTCGTGTCCGGTCGTTTAACGGCCGGACTCGAGAATTGCCGTAAAAGGCTGCTCTGTACTTCTGCTGCGAGAGCCGCTGTATGTTCCTCCGTTCGGAGGGTGCGTTCCGTGTTTCCATTGACCGTGATGACTCCACGAGGGCCTGGCATCTTGACCTTAAGGTATGCATAGTGCGGCACCGCGTTGAATTTTGCAAACGCGGTTCGTCCGAGCAGAGCGTGATAGCCGCTGCGGAACGGGACTATGTCGAAGATTAACTCCTCGCTTCGGAAATTATCCGGGGATCCGAAGACCACTTCCAGTGTAACCGAGCCTGTACAATTGGCCTCGACACCTGGTATGACGCCTTTGAAGGTTGTCTTTGTAGGTTTAATCCTTGAAGGGTCTATGCCCATCTTGCGACTTTGTATCCCGATAAAGCAGGTTCAGCTACTGCCGCCGTCCATCGGGACTCGTGAGGTGAAATCCATCGACGATTGGGTCTAAAACCAATGCGCGAATCCGCCATGGCGGATACTGGTCGATGGTCTCTTCGATCGAAAGTGATCGGGCAAGAGGACCATGGGTTGAATTTTGGGGCGATCGCTCCATCGCGATACGCCCCTTAGTGCACGATTCCGCTCCCTCTTGGGAATATCGCTGCGTATATCATGTTTACCTTCCGAACTTGAGGGGGGAATCCCTTTTGTCCTCTGTTGTTCGGCTGCCGGGTCTCTTCCTCGTCATCGCTGTGTAGCCCCTTGTCACTGTTTTCGGCGATTAATTTGCCTGCCTGCTTGAATACCCAACAATCTCTGTTGGTGTGGTTAGCTGGCTTTTCGGGGGTTCCATGTATTTGACAAGAGCGGTCGAGTATCCGGTCCAAATTGGACGGGCCCGGAGTGGTTCTTTTGAATGGCTTCTTCCGTTGACCGGGCTTGGAGCCTCGGAATCCGGCGTTGACTGCCGTATCCTCATTGCTGTCGCCGTTAATGCGGCGTTTGTTTTTGTTTCGACGCAACCTGCCATTGCGGTCCTTGGTATCCGGACTGCCAGCGTTTTTGCTGAGGTTGTTACTGCGAGCTAGCCAGCTATCCTCTCCCGCACAGAAGCGGGTCATGAGTGATGTGAGGGCTGCCATGGATTTCGGCTTCTCCTGTCCTAGGTGCCGGGCCAGCCACTCGTCGCGGATGTTATGTTTGAAGGCAGCGAGGGCCTCTGCATCCGGACAGTCGACGATTTGATTTTTCTTTGTTAAGAACCGTGTCCAGAATTGCCTGGCCGATTCATCCGGCTGCTGGATTATGTGGCTTAGGTCATCTGCGTCCGGTGGTCGCACATACGTTCCCTGAAAGTTGTCGAGGAATGCGGCTTCCAGGTCTTCCCAGCATCCAATTGACTCTGCGGGCAGGCTGTTGAGCCAATGCCGAGCTGGTCCTTTAAGCTTGAGCGGAGATATTTGATGGCGTGAAGATGCGCCGCGCGGGCCATATGTATATGGAGAAGATGATCCTCAATCCAAACCGCGGGGTCTGTTGTGCCATCGTAGGATTCGATATTAACGGGTTTAAACCCTTCAGGGATTTGATGATCCATTACTTTGTCAGTGAAGCATAGTGGGTGTGCGGCGCCTCTGTATTGAGCAATATCGTGACGTAGCTCGAGAGAGCGTTGTCTGCTGTGTTCTGCCCGGCCGGAGTAGTTGTATCCGGCGCGACGGTATTCGTCGTGGGTCGTGGGGCGTCCACGTGATCCATAGATAGATCTAGATTGTCTTGCCTTGTCCTCCAATATATCTCGCAAGTCTGACGCGTTCCCCCGTGGCCTCATGCTTTTTGAGCGATGCCGGGGTACGGTTTTGGTGGAGGGCTTGCACGCCTCTCTATCGCGGCCACGAGGTGGTCGGTCTGCCGTATTGTGCGCTGGTGATGCAGGTTTGTACGCTTCCTCCTCTAATCGGGGGAGCAACTTGTGTTTTGGGTAACTTTTGGAGGGGCGTTCGAGTTCATACTCTTCGGCCGCGAGGACCTCGGTCCATCTGTCGGCCAGTAGGTCTTGATCAGCTTGAAGTTGTTGCTGCTTTTTCTTTAGGCTGTTCGCCGTGGCCATTAGCCTGCGTCTGAAATGCTCTTGTTCGACGGGATCCTCAGGCACGACGAATTGGTCGTCGTCGAGGCTTGCCTCGTCTCCGGAGGAAGGTAAGTAATTGTCATCCTCGACCTCTTTGTCTGCCGCCCTCTCGTGAGGGCTTGCTTCTGCCTCCTCCTGCGCTGGATCGTCTTTGGAGGAGTTGTCTTCGCACTTTCGGGTGTTATTATCTCCTGTGCCGGAATCTCCATTCTTGCCGTGGCGGGATTTAGAGCGGCGCCGCTGACGTCGGTGCTTTGGCTGTTTCTTTAAGGAATCGGCCTCCGCTGCTTGTTTGCTGTCCCCATCTTTTGGGGTGTCCACCATGTATATGTCGTATGACGAGGTGGTCTTCCAGGTGTCCTGGGCACTGGTTCTTAGTGGTCTCCGCATCGTCCGCCCATACCGTCGATGTCTTGAGTCGTGGTCGAGTCGCCGGTTAAATCGCCGACGATGGCTCTGAAGTGGGTGGTGGGTGGGCTCTGAATTTCTTCGTCATCCGCGTCCCAACCATCCTGGCCGTGGTTCGCCAGGGTTCTCCGGATAGCGAGAGATGCTTCAGTGAATTTATGATATCGCCAAGGGCGAAAAGCTAAAAGATGTCCGCAGCGGTGAATTCCATGATCGGCGCCCAATCGGATTCGACTAGCAGGGCGCAGGAGGTTGAGTCCGCAGAGTCCGCACCTCGAGTCATGAGCTTTATGCGGACAAGGTAAGTGTTCGCTCTATCGCCGAGAAGTTGCAGCTCCGAGGCGGTGTCCAGCCATCCGTCCTCGATCCGAGCGATCGGCTCCGGACTATGGGTCAGAGCGGATTCGTGTGCGGCCTCCAAGGTGCTGTCCGGCGGCAGAGTTAGGTCATGCCCATCGTGACAGCGCGGCACGCCGGGCTGCGCTTAGATCCATTGAAGATCAAGTCCCGCGGATATCGGCCGTGAAGTTTAGGCTTCAAACCTGACCGACGGCCAGGGAGTAGCTTCGATCTGCTCGGATGGCCAAGTGAGTTGGCCCGCAGTGCGGCCGCCCGAATCTGAAGATCTGTCCGGGAGAAAGGTCTCACCCAGACTGCGTCGTTGTTGATTGAAGAGGCCATCAAGCCTATCGGTGAGGACACATAGGAACTCTCAATGAAAGCACCAATGTCGGTGTCAAACCGGCGGATCTCGGTAGGGGTCCCGAATCTGTGCGTCTAGGCGGATGGTAACAGGAGACAAGGGACACGATGTTTTACCCAGGTTCGGGCCCTCTTGATGGAGGTAAAACCCTACGTCCTGCTCGATTGATATTGAGATTGTGGATGTTTACAAGAGTAGATCTACCACGAGATCAAGGAGGCTAAAACCCTAGAAGCTAGCCTATGGTATGATTGTAAGGGTTGTTGATGTTCTAGTCCTACGGACTAAAGCCATCCGGTTTATATAGACACCGGAGAGGGCTAGGGTTACATAGAGTCGGTTACAATGGTAGGAGATCTACATATCCGTATCGCCAAGCTTGCCTTCCACGCCAAGGAAAGTCCCATCCGGACACGGGGAGAAGTCTTCAATCTTGTATCTTCATTGTCTTGGAGTCCGGTCGATGATGATAGTCCGGCAAATGATAGTTCGGCTGATGATGGTAGTCCGGCTATCCGGACACCCCCTAATCCAGGACTCCCTCACCCTCCATCACATGCGGGCGATTGTACGGGACCATAATCACCTTCCGCTACCAAATAATCTCAAAGATTGGGCCGCACGCTTGTCGGCAATCCAGGACGCGGACATCAGACAAGAATTCTTCCACATCCAGTCGAAGTTTGCAGAAATCATCCATCAAGATGTCCTTCGTACCTCGGGGCAGTTCTACCTCATATATCAACCGTCCAACAGTGAGACAGAAACAATGCTACAAATGCAGGCTGACAACGACTATGATTTCATGACCATCACGATAGAAGGCGGCTTCATCCACGCTCCGGTCCCTGAGTCGAGTCGAAAGTAGTGATGCTATGTAGTTCTGAAATATCGATTAGCTCATGTTGTAATTAAACTTCAATGAACTTGTATGTCTCTTTAGTTTGGACAGTCATTCAACTTATATGTAATCGATGCTATTTATTAGTAGGACCATGAATATTTCTATTAATGTGTTGCTTTTCTCTTCCGATCCTTTTGTTGCATACTTATATATTGCTTATGTATTGTCTGTGAATTGCTACTAACATTTTGTTTGTCTAGTGCATAGAGATGCCGTCGTATGTCGTGTACAAGGGTAAGGTTCCCGGAGACTACGACGACTGGGAGGAGTGTCGGAGACAGGTTCACCGTTTCAGTGGTAACAGTTACAGAGGGTACACCACTAGGGCGGAGGCGGAAGCTAGATATGCGCGCTATCTAGCGGGAGAGAGGAGGGAGCGTTGGAGGAACCGGATGAAGACCAGTTTCATCGCGATGATGCTCATCGTGATGACCGCAACTCTCTTATATGTGATGGTAGTTTAGATGATCGATATCGACTTGTAATGTGAAGACAAACTCGCTACTCGCGGTCTCGAGACTTGTAATGTTCTAACTTTGTTCGGAATTCGAAGACTAATATGATGAATTGTATTCGGAGACTAATCTTCTATTGTATTCGATAAATCTGATGTTTATATGTTGTGCTGTCTATATTCTGTGCGGTAATATATTTTGTAACCTGTGCAAATATCAGAAAAGAAAAAATCCTAATATTCATACTAGTGGCGCATCATACTGCACTTTAGTGGCACACTGCAATAAACACACTAGTGGCGCATTACCTAGAAGTGCGCCATTAGTAACCTAGAGCACAAGGTAAATATGGCCCCCTGGGAGGCATAGTAATGGCGCACCGTTTGACATACTAATGGCGCACTTCCTGGTGCGCTACTATTGTCTGGTATACTAATGGCGCACTTCCTGGTGCACCACTATTGTCTGGTATACTAATGGCGCACCAGGGGTGTGCCATTAGTACTAGTTACTAGTGGCGTGATGATTGTGGTGCACGTGTAGTGCGCCATTAATGGCCAAAACAGGTGTGCCACTAATTAGCCTTTTCCTAGTAGTGGTTGCCTGGCTCCTGTGTTTATGCCCTACGTTCCCGTTAGTTCGGCTAGGGCATAAGGGGAGCACCTCTGCGATTATTACTGCCGGGTACGCCGGATGTGTACCTCAGACTGGGTGAAGCCGAAAGCTAGCGTTCTTAAGAGAATATTCGGTCGGTGAACTAAAGATGTTTTTTTACCTATTACATTATAAACCCCAGGATGTTTCATATACCGCGCTTTTGCTCCCTGTTCGGACATGCACATTAGTGCATGCGTACCCACGGAAAGGAACCCTTAACTGAACTATTCTCTATGGAATATGTTTCTTACTATCCATGTAATATAACATAGCTAGTTGGGTACTTGTCTGTTCAAGCAATTATAACCCCTACGCATGGTTCCCACGCGTACCCCGGTTTACATAACTGAGCGGGTATTCGGAAACAGTCAGGACTATCGGGTTCGGAGGTTGAAGGGAAAAGGTCCGCCATGACAAATGATTTACAATCCGGCTAGGGGCAAATATGTCAATTGAAGTACATAGTCACTTCAACTCACCTACTTCTTCTTCTATGCCATCCAACAGGCTGTCTAGCCTACAATCCTGTTGGGAATACTTTGCGGCTAATCCTACCTGGTCATACAACAGACTAACGAGGATCTCATTCCCATCTGGCCCTACAGGTCTGACCCGGGCCATGTGATTCGGATCGAGCTTGGTATACCGTGTTTTCACCATGTCCCAAGCTTCCCTCGCACCTTGTCGACAGGCAGATATCTTCCATAGTCGGAAACACCGCCGCGCTCCCTTGAGTAGCTGAACAAGCTCCCCCATGCTTCCCCGCAGGGAGGAGGATGGCCACAAGGCCTTGGCGACACCGTGCATGACCTGCCGAAATTTTTTGTGCAGTTGCGAAAGCTCTTGCAGCAGATCGCCTGAGGATCCGGGCATCTCTTCTTCGGGACAACCAGTCAGCATACCTACAGACATAACTATGTTAGCCCGTTTCTCTGCCGAACTATATAATGGTTCGTTTTAGCACATACTGAAAATGCCGCGTTGAAGCCTTCTATTCTCCTTCACGGAGTTAGCCAGCTGAGCCCGAACATCTTGTAATTCTACGCCCAGCCGGATATTGGCATATTGGAGATCGTTTTTCTCCTGCCTGACTCGTGTAAGTACACGCCCGCCAGCTTCTCGTTGCCGTTGCATTCTTTGTTCATCCTCTTGCAGGATCTCCGGATTCACTCTGGACTATCTGCGGAATCTATTGTTAGATCTGCAACGAGCCGAGCACCACCTGGTACACGTACTTACGTTTTTTTCTCGATGGAGAGGAATATTACCAGATGAGGCGTTCTTGGATTCCTCTATTTCGGCAGCGGCAGCCCTTAGCTGGGCTTGACATTTCTCCACCTCTTGAGACAAAAGGGTATTCTTCTCCGTAAGAACATGTTCATTCAATGATCCTTCCATCAGTTGTCCCAACTGTTTCAATTCTCAGGGGCTACTGATATACATAATTATCAGATTTTGCTTCCTCGTATATCTTTTAAATACTGGTTTGTAGCTCTAGCGAGCCCATCTTGCGCAGCTCGGATGTACGCGTCTCCCGAGTTGAAGGCATTGAAAGCCTCTTTGGAAAAACTAGGGCCGCAGAGTGCGGCCCGCCGACGCCGATGATTCATAGCGCTCTCCACCTCGAAATTTGTAGGGATATTCTATCCGAATCCTCTATAGGAGGACCATCCGGTGTCATCCCCGCATTAGCCTCCATCCTTGAGGTCGGTTCTGGTATCCGGATGGTGGAGGCGAGGTGGGCAGAATCTCTAGATATAGTCCGGCGAATGTTCCTTCTGCCCAGACACATCGGATATTGTTATATGTTAAGATAACAATTGCGGAGCATGTTTTCAACCATACCTCTTCGATGACGGCTCGGCCGTGTCTATGCTCGCCTTTCTTTTTGGAAGCCGGCCCGGTTTGGACGCCCCTTATTGGTGAGTCGCCGCGGGTTCGGCTGGGCGCGCTGATGGCCTTCCCTTTATAGCATAGTATATGTGCGGTGGGTAAGGCGGAAAGAGGAAAATCCTTTTTGGAAGATAAGTCTCATGTTTACTTACATGTGATGCTGGGAGGAGGCCGGGATAGTCGGCAATGATGGCCACCAAGGTGCCGTCATAGCTCGCCTGGTAAAACACCCTGCCTTCAAGCTCCACAAATATGTCCAGATCATCTTCGAGTCCGGGGTCGAGGGCCCGGTTGGGGTCCTCTGGCTGTGAAGGCGGGCTATGGACCTCCCTCATAGCTTTTTGTGTTTCCTGTTATGGACTGGCAAGATAAGTATTTGTGATAAAAACCGCGGGAATGGATAGAGTTGAGTAAAAGATGGCAACTCACCCTGCTAGGGGGGTTGTACATGGAAAACCCATCCCGTGGCTTAATTCGGATGAACTCCTCTTCTTCCCCTTTGTATAGATCGGACAGTATTTTCGCCAGAGCGGTGGTGGAGTCCGGGCCTTTCCGGCCACGGCGGGTGGCATCATCTTCTCTGTTGAAGTGCCACATGGGACGCCCCCGATACTGGAGTGGTTGCACCCCTCGCATTATGCATATAGACATAACTTTGGCTATTGTCAATCCGGATTGGGCAAGCGTTTCTAGTCTGCCCATCAGTTGAAGGACCTCTCTGCTATCTGCCTCCTTAGGGGTTCGAGAGCGCCAGCTATGGCGCTTCTTCAATGGAGAATTTGTAAACTCCGGAAGACCCATTCGGATAGGGTCAGGAAGGGAGACGTCCTCTATATAAAACCACTCGGAAGGCTAGTCTTCGGATGTCTTCGACACCACCCACTTGGAATATTGATCCCTCCTGGTTGTGGGGGACGAGGCAGAACAGCCTCTTCCATAGCTCGAAATGAGCTTCGCAACCCAGAAATAACTCACAAAGGGCGACATAGCCTGCGATGTGCAGGATGGAGGCGGGGGTAAAATTGTGCAGCTGGAGGCCGTAATACTCCAGGAGCCCGTGGAGGAATGGATGAATTGGAAATCCAATGCCCCTTAGCAAGTAAGGGACAAGGCACACTCGCTCCCCCCTGGATGGGTTGGGATAACTCTCTGCTTGCTCCCCGCCGTCATAGGTGGCTAATCAAACGGGGACAAGATATGCAGGTGGAAGAAACCCCTGGCTCTGCAACTCCACCAATCGACCGTGGGGTACGGTACACTTCTCCCAATCACCTGGCTTGGTGCTATGAGGGCGAGAGGAGGAGCTCCGGTGGCCGGCCATGATGGGATGGTTTTTTCGGGCGCGCTTTGATCTATCCTCGCTTGGGGAAGATGGTGTGATTTGTATCTAAGGATCTTCGTCTCTTAATAGAGGATTTATTTACATGGTCAGGGTGGCAAGTGTAAAAATGCCTCGGCTTCTCGCATTTTCTCGACACGTGGAGACTGACGTTATTAAGGTACAGAAGCCGATGGGTGCAACATTAAATAAGAAGCCGGCCACTGCTCGTCATAACAGGTACTCTGGAGAATTTGGAGAAGAACCCGCCTTGCAATGTCGAAGACAATTTGCGTTCCGGACTCATCGTCATTGAAGCCTGGTTCGGGGGCTACTGAGGGAGTCCCGGATTAGGGGGTCCTCGGACAGCCGGACTATATACTTATGCCGGACTGTTGGACTATGAAGATAAAAGATTAAAGACTTCTTCCCGTGTCCGGGTGGGACTTTCCTTTGCGTGGAAGGCAAGCTTGGCGATTCAGATATGTGGATTTCCTTCTCTGTAACTGACTCTGTGTAACCCTAGCCCCCTCCGGTATCTATATAAACTGGAGGGATTAGTCCGTAGGACAACAACAATCATAATCACAGGCTATCTTCTAGGGTTAGCCTCTACGATCTCGTGGTAGATAAACTCTTGTAATACTCATATCATCAAGATCAATCAAGTAGAAAGTAGGGTATTACCTCCATAGAGAGGGCCCAAACCTGGGTAAACGTCGTGTCCCCCACCTCCTATTACCATTAGCCTTAGACGCACAGTTCGGGTCCCCCTACCTGAGATCTGCCAGTTTTGACACCGTCATCCACGCCGTCGCCTATTCGCACTGGCATGGGCAGACCCACTCCAAACGAACCGACCGTCGTGATCGTCTTCTTCTTCGGAGACATGGCGATGAAGAAACCGCTACACTAACTACTAGACCAGATTTTCAACTTCTAGCCCCTACCTGGCGCGCCAAAGATGTCTGGGAAACAACACCTATGGGATCACGAGGATCCCTTCTACGGTTGGCGGGAACATAGCTACGCAAAGAGCAGATCTAGTGATTAGCGCGAGGGATTTTTACCCAGGTTTGGGCCGCAATGGTGCGTAAGACCCTAGTCCTGCTTGAGTTTATATTTGGTGTTCTTGAGTTCTTGAACTAGCTGTTCTACATGCCCAGTCCAAAAAAGTCTGAATCCTCCCTCAGTACGCCCCGGGCCTCTTTTTATATGTCAAAGGGGTCGCCACAGTGGCACACAGGAGGTGGAAAGTATCTATAGTGCTCAAGCTTATCGCTGACATTGTAGGACAAAACACCTTTAATGCGCTGCATACGTGCCCTCTTACTTTATCGGGGACGGCAACAGAAGTCGCCCCGTCCGTCGCCGCCTCTCCTTGCATTGACACGCGTCCAGGCTGACGAGGCGTGCAACGCTAGGCTGGCTGGCTGCTGCTATGCTAGCATGGTGGTAGAGCCTCCACGAAGATCTGCATGCCGCCATGCAGGCGTCTGCCTAGTTGGCAAGCTGGTCCCCGCGCTGGAATGGTCGTGAGGTGGCGAAAACCTTGTCGGGTGCGGGCCTAGCTTTGGCCCCGCAATTTTCCCCGGCAAGAGTCTTGCCGAGGGCCTCGCAGTCATCCCAGGCAAGGGCCTTGCCGGGGATCTTTGCCTTCTGGTCTTCATGTGGACCTGCAGACCATCAGTCTTCACAAAGATCTGCATGCTACCATGCACGCGCCCCCGAGCCTTGGTGTTTACGTTGTCAATAGTGTCAGAGCTCTCAGCCTCATGGGTGATGGCCTTGCTGGTGCTTCGCAAGCTACCCCGGCAAGGGCCTTGCCGCGGTTATGCAAGACGCCCTGGCAAGGGTGTTGCCGCGGGAGGTCCAGCTTGTCTTCTGCTTGCTGTTCATTGGCTTTGAATGCTTGTCTTTGTAGTCTCGTATCTTTGCTTCCACTGCCCTGCCAAGCCTTGCCGCGCGCGGGCGTGGCTAGGACTGTCCGTGCACAAGTAAGGGATATAGAAAAACCCGTACTTCTTTACACCGACAGTAACTCGCAAACATTGTACATTTATTTTAAAGTATTTTACCATGTATGTTAAGGAATGAAAGGTGTTCCGCCATATCTTGTTGCTCCAAATAATTGCGCGCAGAGCACAGCCAGGCTTGCTAGAACAAACGAGCGCATGCAGCACGACTCGCACTGGCAAGGACGATATGAAAGCCTCCTGTCCTAGCCGTTAACCTCATCTCCAACATGACGTCATGAACGCGCATGGAAGAGCGCTGGCCAGCCCAACTGTAGGTAAGTTTGATTTTGCAGTCTAGGTGGTAAGTGCCTTTAGTAGCGAGAAAATGCTAAATGGAGGCCGAGCTCCATGGAGGCCTTGATTTAAAAACTTCAACATTCATACATTTCAATTTCAAAAACTTCTGAAAAAATACACATTTACCTAGAGACATAATGTACATGTGTGTACATTTCCAGCTCGAAATAGTCTAAAATGAGAGCTACACACAAAAAATCAGGGTTGCATGTGTATTGTTCATCCTCAAAGTCTGTGTTTTTCTTTTGTGCAGCTCGCAATTCAAGGGATTTCATCCTGAAATTTTATACACATACACATTACATCTTTGAATTTTACACATACAAACATATACATCACACACAAAGGCCTGCTCGGTCTCCAAAATGCCCTACTCGGCAGCGACAGAAAAATGCATGCACTCTGTTCTTATATAGCACTCATATTGCATTTTACTGATCCCATTCACGTACGACAATAAACGCAGTGGCAGTAACAACGTTCAGATTCGGTTGGACAGGGCTACAGCAACTAACACTTGGCGAAATTTGTTTT
The DNA here is from genome assembly GCA_021605205.1 of Aegilops longissima. Taxonomy (NCBI): domain Eukaryota; kingdom Viridiplantae; phylum Streptophyta; class Magnoliopsida; order Poales; family Poaceae; genus Aegilops; species Aegilops longissima. Next base: position 742,752,393 of record CM038679.1, read on the forward strand.
CGTTCTCATCTGTGACACATGTGGTGTCCCCCTGTTCTGACCATGTAGCATTGGTACAGAAAGGGAGCAGGAACAAGGGCATGTGAAGCCGAAGACTAGGAGGTATGAAGTGTTTTGCAAACGGGATGTAGCTCTGGCGGCTGCGATAATAGATGCCTGGGACTCGGTGGGCTCCGTCGACAATCTTGGCAAGCTACAGGAAGCGCTACAAAAAACGATGGCAACACTCGGTTCTTGGAGCAGTAGGAGGTTTGGTAATGTAGCGAGAGAACTGGCTAAATCTCGATCACAGCTTGAGGAGCTAATGAACATGAATGCGGACAGACGGGGAATCAGTATAATCACAGATAAAATGAATGAGCTCGTCTACCAGGAAGAAATGATATGGTTACAAAGGTCCAAAATTTCGTGGCTAAAAGAAGGTGATAGGAGTACAAAAAATTTCCAAAGTAAAGCTTTTTGGAGGGCGAGGAAAAAGAAGATCATAAGTATCACAGACAGCATTGGCAATGTTCACACTGATTTTAATGAGATGGCAAGCTTGGCCATGGAATATTTCAAGGGCATCTTTTCGGCAGATAATAACCTTGATGCTGTTGAAGTATTGGAACTGCTAGAAACAAAAAACTGGAGGATAATGAGAGGTTATGTGCTCCATTTGGGGAGAAGGAAATTGCAAATGCTTTGCTTCAAATAGGGCCATTGAAGGCCCCTCGCCCTGATGGATTTCCAGCGCGTTTTTATCAACGTAACTGGAGTACATTGAAAGATAGTGTGGTTGCAGCAGTAAAGGATTTCTTCACGACAGGAATATATCCGGAAGGGGTAAACTCTACTTCTATTGTCCTGATACCGAAAATTCCTAACCCCACCAGCCTAATCCACTACAGGCCAATCAGTCTATGTAAGGTTACTTACAAGGTCATCTCTAAATGTCTTGTTAATCGCTTGAGGCCTTTACTGGACGATGTCATCTCAACTGAACAAAGTGCATTCATACCGGGGAGACTTGTTACAAATAATGCACTTGTTGCTTTTGAGTGTATTATGTTAAGCAACGCATTGTGTGCCCAGTCGTGACAGGTTGATGGTGTACGTCCCAAGGGGAGTCTGGCTAGGATAGTCCAGGTTGTTAGCATGTTTATCTTTGTAACAACTCTATCTCTCTCTATCCCCTTATCCCTTGTATCCCAGGTTGGAATCTTAACCATGTACGCGATCTGGGAGTTGCGCCCCAGCATATAAACACGCAGCCGTCGGTCAGACGAAGACATGACGTTAAACCCAAGTTTTAACATGGTATCAGCCTAACTCTTCCACATCCCATCTACCATCCCCATCACCACCTCCGCTACCACCATGGCCGCCTCCTCCAGCGCTGCACCAGCCAACCTCTCTGGTCAGGTCACCGAGAAGCTGACCCGCACCAACTACATCCTTTGGCGGACTCAAATCACGCCCCAGCTCCGTGGTGCGGGCTTCTTCGGGTATGTTGACGGCTCCATGCCTGAGCCGGCCAAACTCGTCATCATCAAGGACAAGGACGGGAAGGAGACGACCACATCCAACCCCCTTCATCCAGTCTGGATCCGTGAAGAACAACAGGTACTTGGATACCTTCTGAATAATCTCTCCAAGGAGGTCCTTGTGCAGGTCACCACGATCGATCATGCGCAAGATCTCTGGACAGCACTGGCGAACATGTTTTCGTCCCAGTCTCTGTCCCGCGTCAACAACATCCGTGTCGCCCTCGCCAACGCGCAGAAGGGGACACAGCCCATGGCGAGCTTCTTCGGGCACATGCGCTCACTTTCAGATGAGCTTGCGGCTGCTGGCAAGCCGCTCGGAGATGGTGAACTCATCTCCTACATCATCGCCGCCCTCGACATGGAGTACCAGCCCCTCGTCTCCGCGCTTGATGCCCGCACCACGCCCATCACGCTCGACGATCTGTTCGCCATGATCAGCAACTTCGACCAGCGGGTTGCCCTCTACCAAGGGGGTCACTCTGGCGGCGGCTTCAAATCCTCCACCAACGCGGCCATGCGCGGTCGTGGTGGCGGTTCACGTCATCGCGGGCGCGGCCGGGGCAGGCACAACGGCGGCCCCAACACCAGCAACAACCCCCGTGGCAACAACGGTGGTGGCGGACGGCCCTCCTCCAACAACAACGAGGGCCGCCGCAACAACTCCAATCGCTCGCGCCCTGATGCTGTCAAGTGTCAGATCTGTGGCAAACTTGGCCACTCGGCCAAGGATTGCTGGTACAGGTTCGACGATGATGATGATGACTCTCAGGATGAGAAGGTGGCTGCCGCAGCTGATGGGTCGGACGGCGTGGACACCAACTGGTACATGGACAGTGGCGCTACGAACCACATCACCGGCGAACTCGAGAAGGTGACCATGCGCGAGAAGTACCGCGGCCAAGACCACATCCACACTGCAAAGTGGAGAAGGTATGAAAATTCATCATGTTGGTCACTCAATTATTAAAACCCCGCATCGTCCAATTCATCTTTGCAAAATTTTGCATGTCCCTAGTGCATCCAAAAACCTTCTCTCCGTTCACCGCATTGCCATTGATAATCATGTCTTCCTCGAGTTTCACCCTTTCTTCTTTTTGATCAAGGATCAGGTAACGAGGAAGGTATTGTACTGAGGTAGATGCGTTCGCGGGCTCTATCCTCTGATTCCGGAGCTTCGAAGAAGGTTCAATAAACAAGTTTTTAGTGCCACCAAGCTATCTTCCACATGGTGGCATGATCGTTTAGGACATGCAGCTTTTTCCTTAGTTGAGCGAGTGCTTAGGAAAAATAAGCTCCCATATGTTGGAGAGCGTGATGTTGAAATTATTTGTCATTCGTTCCAAAGAGCAAAAAGTCATCAGTTGCCATATCCGATCTCTACTAGTGTTTCTACCAAACCTTTGCAACTTATTTTTTCCGATGTGTGGGGGCCTGCCCCATCCTCTGTCGGTAGACACACGTACTATGTGAGCTTCTTCGATGATTATAGCAAATATTCATGGATCTATCTTCTTAAGAAAAGATCTGAAGTATTTCAAGTTTTTCGTAACTTCCAAGCACTCGTTGAACGTCAGTTTGATAGTAAAATACTTGCCCTCCAATCTGATTGGGGAGGTGAGTATGAAAAGCTCAACTCATTTTTTCAAGAACTTGGTATTTCTCATCATTTGTCTTGCCCACACGCCCATCAGCAAAATGGGTCGGCAGAACGCAAACATCGTCACATTGTAGAGGTTGGCTTAGCTCTTCTTGCTGGTGCCTCCATGCCACTAAAGTTTTGGGATGAGGCTTTCCACACTGCTGTTCACATCATTAACATGCTTCCAAGTCATGTCATCAACAATGAAACACCTACAGAAAAACTCCTCCATACCAAACCAGACTACACTTCTCTTCGTGTGTTTGGATGTGCTTGTTGGCCCAATCTTAGACCTTACAACAACCGCAAACTTATGTTTAGGTCTAAGCAATGTGTTTTCATTGGCTACAGTGCCATGCACAAGGGCGTTAAATGTCTAGACGTCTCTACTGGCCGTGTCTATATTTCACGTGATGTGGTCTTTGATGAAACTAAGTTCCCCTTTGCTGATCTCCATCCAAATGCTTGTGCTTTACTACGCCAAGAAATTTTGCTTCTGCCTTCTCATCTCACCGTTTTTTATCAAAGGGGGGATAATAATGGTGTTGATCCATCATTGACTAATTCTCATAACCATGTGCATGAGCTCTGTGTTGATGCAGCAGAAGGAAGCAAAACTGGTGAAGAGATCACCCAAAATGGTCAAGAAATCAACCCCAATGGGCAATATTTCATGTGTCCAGATCTGGGAGGCAAATCCTCCTCGGGATCGTTGCTGCAGCACCTGCCCAGGCTATCCACCTCGGAGTCTGCGCGGCTGCATGGCGCCAGTGCGCCAGAAACCGCGTCGCGCGGCGCGCCAGAAACCGCGTCACCCATCAGGCGCGGCGGCGTCGTCTCTCCAGGCGACACGCGGGCTCCAGCGACTAGCCCACCTGAAGATACCGGGCCGCGCCAATCCGAGGCGACCACATGTCTGCCTGAGAGGCCCTAGCCCGCGGATGGACCCCGCTGCTACGCACGCCGACATCCGTCAGCAGGCGCTCAGCCCATGTCCAGATCTGGGAGGCAAATCCTCCTCGGGATCGTTGCTGCAGCACCTGCCCAGGCTATACACCTCGGAGTCTGCGCGGCTGCATGGCGCCAGTGCGTCAGAAACCGCGTCGCGCGGTGCGCCAGAAACCGTGTCACCCGTCAGGCGCGGCGGCGTCGTCTCTCCAGGCGACATGCGGGCTCCAGCGACTCGCCCACCTGAAGATACCGGGCCGCGCCAATCCGAGGCGACCACGTGTCTGCCTGAGGGGCGCTGGCCCACGGATGGACCCCGCTGCTACGCACGCCGACATCCGTCAGCAGGCGCTCAGCCCCGCACCGATTCGACGGGGCCCGCGGGTTCGGGATCCGGCGCTGATTCCCTGCAATCATCGCATAATGATGAGGCCGCCGCACACACGGGATCTTCTGTGCCGCCCAGAACGGGCTCCGCACGCGCTACAGCCACAGACGATCCTGGCGCCGGGAACGTTGCAGGGACAGCGCCAGGCGCATCTGCTTCGGGATCTGAGGCGGGATCTTATGCGCCTCGGAGTGGTGCGGCGAATGCAGCTTCGGCGGTGCAGCTGCGGACTCGTCTCCAAAAAGGGGTAATTCAACATGTTAACTATAAAACAAAATTTGGCCTTGCTTGTTGCTCCACAGGTGAACCTAGCTCAGTTGAAGAGGCAATGAATGATGCACGGTGGAGAAAGGCCATGGAAGAAGAATACTCGGCATTGAAGAAAAATAAAACGTGGCACTTGGTCCCTCCACGACGAGGTAAAAATCTAATTGATTGCAAATGGGTGTTTCGCATCAAAAGAAAGTCTGATGGATCTATAGACCGTTACAAAGCAAGACTCGTTGCAAAGGGTTTCAAACAACGGTACGGCATAGACTATGAGGACACGTTTAGTCCTATTGTTAAAGCCGCCACTATTCGTCTTGTTTTGTCTGTTGCTGTTTCCAGGGGATGGAGTCTCAGACAATTGGATGTTCAGAATGCGTTCCTTCATGGCATTCTGGAAGAGGAAGTCTACATGAAGCAACCTCCTGGGTTTGTAAACAAAAACTCACCACTACATGTGTGCAAACTTGATAAAGCTTTATATGGATTTGTCCCTTCAAGGTCTGATACATCACTATTTATCTATAATAGATCAAATACCTCCATATTTGTTCTTATTTATGTTGATGATATAATTGTCACAAGTTCCTCTGATGAAGCAATAACAGGACTTCTGAAGGATCTAAGTGCTGAGTTTGCTCTGAAGGATCTAGGAGATTTGCATTTCTTCCTAGGAATTGAGGTAAAGAAACATGAAGATGGCCTTCATCTCTCTCAAGAAAAGTATGCCACTGTTCTGGTGAGAAGGGTTGGTCTTCAAGGATGTAAACCCTCACCAACGCCCTTGTCCAGTTCAGGAAAACTCTCACTTACAGAAGGAGATCCTTTGAATCAAGAGGATAGTACAAACTACAGAAGTCTGGTAGGAGCACTTCAGTACTTGACTTTGACAAGACCTGATATTTCATTTGCTGTTAACAAAGTATGCTAGTTTTTGCATGCACCCACCACAGTTCATTGGACTGCTGCTAAACGTATAGTAAGATATGTGAAAAATACTATGAATCTTGGTCTTACTTTCAGTAAATCTTCTTCTACTCTAGTCAGTGCCTTCTCAGACTCTGATTGGGCAGGATGCATAGATGACAGACGCTCCACTGGTGGGTTTGCAGTATTTTTTGGACCAAATCTAATATCATGGTGTGCAAAGAAACAGGCTACTGTATCCAGGTCAAATACAGAAGCTGAGTACAAGGCACTTGCAAATGCTACGGCAGAGATTATTTGGGTACAGTCTATGTTGAAAGAACTTGGTATAAAGAGTACTAAAGATCCATGCCTATGGTGTGACAATCTTGGTGCTACCTATCGATCTGCAAATCCCGTGTTTCATGCAAGAACGAAGCATATTGAAATTGATTTTCACTTTGTCAGAGAAAGAGTTGCAAATCACCAGTTAGAGATTCGTTTTGTGCATTCCAGAGATCAAGTTGCAGATGGCTTCACAAAACCACTATCCACGAGAAGTTTTGAAGAATTCAAGCGTAATCTCAACTTGACAAAGTTGTGATTAAGAGAGGATGTTAAGCAACGCATTGTGTGCCCAGTCGTGACAGGTTGATGGCGTACGTCTCAAGGGGAGTCCGACTAGGATAGTCCAGGTTGTTAGCATGTTTATCTTTGTAACAACTCTATCTCTCTCTATCCTCTTATCCCTTGTATCCCAAGTTGGAATCTTAACCATGTACGCGATCTGGGAGTTGCGCCCCAGCGTATAAACACGCAGCCGTCGGTCAGACGAAGACACGACGTTAAACCCAAGTTTTAACATATTCATCATATAAAACAGGAAAAAAATCCAACTAAGAGTTTTTGTGCTTATAAACTTGATCTATCCAAAGCGTATGATCGTGTGGACTAGTCGTTCTTGAAGCAGGTGATGCAAAACTTGGGTTTCTATCACAGGTGGGTGGACTGGATAATGTTGTGCGTCACCTCTGTGAGATACTTTGTCAGATTAAATGGGACCCTCTTGGATTCATTTGCACCGTCGCGTGGTCTTCGGCAAGGCGATCCTCTCTCACCGTTCTTGTTTCTCTTTGTGGCAAATGGTTTATCATCTATTCTCAAAACATAAGGTGGCATCAGGTGTTATTACTCCCATCAAAGTTTGTAGGCGCGCTCCGGGCATTTCACACTTATTATTTGCGGATTATACTATGTTATTTTTTTTAGGCTTCCAAGGTTCAAGCGGAAATTGTGAAATTAGCCATAGAACAGTATGGTAAAGCAACCGGACAAAACCTGAATTGTGAAAAATGCTCCTTATTATTTGGTAAATCTTGCCCTGATATTTTGCAATAGGAAGTTCGAGAAGTGCTGCATGTGGGGTCCACGGTTTGTGAGGAAAAATACTTGGGTCTTCCAACACCCGATGGTCGGATGTCTAAAGGACGTTTCCAGAATCTCCAGATGAATTTAACTAGATGATTAATCCAGTGGGGTGATGGTCACCTAGCACAGCCAGGCAAAGAAGTACTTATAAAGTCAGTTGCGCAAGCACTTCCCACATACATCATGGGGGTGTTCAAGCTTCCATACTCTGTCTGTGATGAGCTCACGAGATGGTCAGGAGTTTATTGTGGATCGGCCAGAGGCAAAAGCAAAGTACATTGGCGTTCTTGGGAAAAGCTCATGCAACCTAAAAGCAGAGGGGGAGTCGGTTTCAGAGAGTTTCGGATTTTTAATCAAGCATTTCTTGCTCGAAAAGCTTGGCGTCTTATTACTAGACCGCATAGCCTCTGTGCTCAAATCTTAAAGGCCAGTTACAACCAAGAGCTTTGATCCAGGATCAAAACGACGATTCTATCTATCTGTCGTTTAAAGGTTGCTACACACGATTCTTGTATCTATCGGTCTCCCAAGAAGTGCCTTCGTCTCCACGTTGACGCATGCATTCCATAGCTACAGGCGTACGTACGTGGGATTAGTGACTCCATGTGCCATACGTACCTACCTACCGATCAGAAGAATCTTCTATAAATATAGCTATAGGCTCATGCACGGCCACAACCATCTAGCTCTTCCATAGCTATACCCATCCGCCTCCCGGCCATCTGCTTCCGCGCCGGGCGCCGGCCTCGTAACCATGGAGCTCATGCCAACTGTCTTCTGCCTTCTCCTCCTCGTCCTTGCACAGGATGGTATGCACATCATAAACTCCTTACAGCCTTGCTTTTGCTTTTAGATATTCGTTACATGTTATACTTCGATCTCGTCAAGTTCTTCATGCATGCACTGAGACATGATTGATCTATCTGACAGGGGCTCGTGTGGAGGCACGAGGCACACCTTCGGCTGATCAGGGGTCAAAGAACCAATGGTCCAGCATGTTCGTCTTCGGCGATGGCTTCGTCGACAATGGCAACCTCCCAGAGACCGACACATGGCGTCAATGGAGCTATCCCTATGGCTCCTATCTCAACTCCCGTGGATCTGCGACTCCTGTTCCAACTGGGCGCCTTTCCAACTATTGGATTCAATCTGACTTCATCGGTACGTATATAGTATATATACTGGTATGCTAGTACCTAGCTAGATAGAGAATTTATTTTTGAGCACGTACAACCTTATATCTAAGATCATTCAAAATAATCCATCATATCAACGCTCTAGATAATTTAGTTCCGACCCTTACAATCTTATATGTGTTCTACTAAAAATAATCCTTCATATTTATTGATTTATTTCCCTTGCAGCAAGGATCTTGGGCCTCAGTGAAGCCCCTCCATCGTACAGGCTCACGCCACATCTATCTTGCGACCCATCTGGCATGACCTTTGCTTTCGGCGGCGCTGGCGTCTACGAGGTGCCGGACAAGAAGGTGCCGACCCTTGCCACACAGGTCAATGCTTTCACGAGGCTACTCAATGCTGGGGTCATCTCAAAACAACAGCTTCAGAGCTCGGTCGCTCTTGTCTCCATCTCCGGCATGGACTACATGACTGGTGCCAACGTCGAGAATGCCTTCTTGAGTAGCTTCGATGATGTGAGTAGTAGTTAGCAGACTCAAACTTACAAACACTAACCAGTCTGCAATTACTATATACCCATCTTCTTACCAAGTAACTTCTCTTCCATGCAGATCGATAGTTATATTGGGAATGTGACGACCGAGATTGCGAAGAACGTGGGGAAGCTACAGAGACTAGGTGTGAGGAAGGTACTAGTGAACAACATGCATCCCATTGGCTGCACGCCTTTGCGGACTAGTTCGAGCAACTACACGACATGCGACCTTCTGGCCAACTATGCCGCAACTGTGCACAACATCAATATAGAACACCTAATGGGCAACAAGAATAATGCCCACATACTAGACCTCTACACTGCCTTCACCGACATCGTCAATCACGCCCCTGGTAAGTACTTTATATGTCTGCACGCGCATGATGCAAATTAAATCAGATTTCACATGTATGCATTTTATTAAACATCTGTTGGAACTATGTGTATGCAGGTGAAGGGTCGGAGCAGTCAAACAATTTCAAGCGCAAGCTGACACCTTGCTGCGAGGCTTCCACCGAGCTGGGGTACTGTGGACAGGTTAGCCCTTCAGGGGAGCGCCTCTCGACCTATGCAAGAATCCTGACAAGAAGTTCTACTGGGACGAGTCTTACCCGACAACTGCTGGGTGGGAAGCTGTTACAGAGGCGCTAGAAGAACCTTTGAGGGAGTTCCTAGATCGGGACTATGTTCCATGATGCATTTGTAGTTTAGGTTTAGCTCGATCCATTGCTTGTTGGTGCAATATCTTTTAGCTAGGTTAGCTTTATATAGATAGTATTCATATTTAGGAAGAAACTTTTGAGTTTTTGTTTCCTTGTGTTCCATGAACTTTGGTCTAGTTGCCTTCATGTTTTAAGAAAGGTAGTCCTATTATATATGGTGAATCTAGCGTGCATCTATTTGAGGAGCTCGTGGAAGTTGCAGCAAACAAAGAAGGTGCTTGGCTGATAGAGTGATAGGTTCTATTTGTGTCAAGATTAGATATATAGCATTCCATGTGCGATCTTTGGTCTCAAAGACTGCGTTTTAGTCGATTGAGGTAACACTCCACCTGGTGCATCTCGTGCTGCTCTTCCCCGCGCTGCCGCCATTGCCTCGCGCATGGTTGGTTTGCCGTTGCAGGGCGTGGCGGTAGCATGGGCGTTTGACACAATATTATGGGTGCCAAGCCAGCTCATTTCGACGTGGCAAAGACGACAAATACGCACACTGGCACTCGCACGCCAGACATTCGTCCAGCTTTCTCGGCACTTCTTTAAGGTGTTTGTTCAGGTTCTCCTTTCACTATGTACGCCTCGGCTCGCCAAGGCTGCGTTTATGTCGTCGTTCCCATACGTCTTGTCGGAACAGTAGCCTGTAATTAAAAGCGCACAGGTCGTGCCTGTGAGAAACTCCACTTGGCTCTCTGCCGGTGTTGGGGATGACCTTGCGTTGGTATTTGTTTCAATTCCAATGGCAGGCACATGTCTGTAACAACCTAGGTCTTATGCCGCAGATATTTATTTCACATTCGTGGGCTTGGTTTCTTTTACTTTGCTGTTACAAGTATTGGGACGCAAGTTAACGGGAGAGACAGATGCTTCCTTGGAAGAAGGAAATATTGATCACTTCAAGCTAGTCCGACATATGTTGGTGGATCCTAAAGAAAGGAAAATGGAATATGTCCTAGTTGAATTGGGACAAATGATGCTCCCTAAATCAAAGGGTGGTATGTGTTTTCGTGACATGCGTCCTTCAGCCAAGCACTTCTAGCAAAACAAGCTTGGCGATTGGTCGACGGTCTGGAGGGCTTATGTGCATGATTGCTAGGTGCAAAATAATACCGGCCCCAATGGGAATTTGTTGGATCCAGTGTTTACCGCGTCCACTGTGTGGATAGGAATAGAAAACGGGATGGCACTAGTCAAGCAATAATTTAGGAGAGTTGTTGATGGTACTTCCATTCCAACGAGGATCATTGTTACACCGCATCACGCTCAAGGAAAATTGTAGACTAAATCTTGCGGTGTTTTTTTTTTCACACAAGGGGTACCCGCTTTCAATCTCTTCATGCAAGGATGGTTCAAGGCCCGACTGTGTGCGTATCATCAAATTCTGAGTTGTAATCAGAGACGTCTGGGCTTGAGTAGTTGAGTTGACCAAGTGTCTCCAGTCAATATCATTTGTGTGGAACGTCTATCTATCACCTTTCTCGCGAACCAATTTTGCGCAGCCAGATATTGGGTTTCCAGAGAAAATATGGCTCATGCCTTAGAGGAGTGTAGTTTCACTATATTTTCTTCGGTCAACCTGCTGCCGGTGAACTTGCTGGCGTGACTGCGATAGGCAAGTCATGGACGCCATGGTTTGTGCCATCTCAAGCTTCTTCGTTGCATTGAGTTTCTCTCCCTTTATCTCTCTTCATAAGCTTGCGATCTCTTGGTGGAGCGGCAAAAATATATGAGGAGGACGTCAAACATCATGCAATAAGGTCATTGTGCTCGTCTAGGATTTCTGGCATTACATAATTCAGGCATGACACATGGTAAAGAAGCTACACCAATGGAGGCACTGGTCAAGTTACTCGTGGTTACATGACATAACTTAATAATACGCAGTGGTTCACAACCGGAGATATCATTAAAGGGAAGATGCCGCTGCAGAATTCCTAGAGGGAAACAGAACAAAAATATGATGCCCCAAACCTGTTCTTGCCACCGCCGCCAAAAAATATGGCTGCCCTTTTGGTGTACAGGTCTTTTGGGCATCAGATGGTACTGAGGGACCGATATATGTTCCTCAGGACGCATGATGGAACAATTGTATTTGCAGCTTATCGCATGTCGCTTTCTGTTAAACTGCTAAGAGGTGTTGGAAGTGGAGGTACATGCGGTAATGATCGGTATGCACTAGCTTTCCAACATAACGATCTTCATGCAGTGATGCGGTCGGGCTTTTCAGTTGCTCTTTCCATTATCTCTAGAGATTACCTAGATCGCTCTGCTTATGGACATATTGCTGCTGAGATGTTGACAGTGAGTTTATTTCGCACAAGCATCAATGTGAATTAAATAGGGACGTAGATTGTCTGGCATGTTACAGTCGTACTGAATGTATAGCACTGTTGTGTGGCTACATATAGGACACCCTTGTACTCCCTTCGTCCTAAAATTCTTGTCTTAGATTTGTCTAAATACGGATGTATTAAGTCACGTTTTAGTATTAGATACATCCATATCTAGACTAATTTGGGATGGAGGGAGTATGTTGCAGCTCTTGCCTGGGGGGGGAGGTGAACATCAACTCAATGTCACTGTTAGCACTATAGGTCCCTCAATTCAGTATGCGCCTCAATAATGTGATTCAGCTCAATAGAGCCCGTCGCTGTGGTTCTACATGGATGAAAACTGCTGATGCTTCCTTACGTTCTCTTTCTCATTGGACTTCTTCTTTCAGGTAAAACTTTTGATCTATTTAAAAAATCGCAATGCACTACAAAGAGCACCAGAAGTAACATAAATTACAACCAGGTCTAGGGACCACATAGCAACGACTATAAGCACTGGAGCGAGCTGAAACCGCGCCAATGTCATCGCCCCTCCCACACCCGAGCCGGAAAGACCTTGTTCTAGACTTCTTCTGAGGGTGCCAAACAATGATATGTGAAAGGCCCATGTGAAAGTTAGCAAAGTGCCCTATTGCCCTTGATAAATGAATTGAGATAATTGTTGCCTATGCTGAGATCCCATGTTGTTGTGTCTTTAGAGATTCACTTGTCAACTCTGCATAGACCTGACTCATTGTGTGTTAATGTGATGCAGAGACCTAGAAAGTTCACCTCCATCTACTGAAGGAGTATTCGGTGACCATACTTATGTTTTTCTTTTAGGAGATCGACAAATTAGTACATCTTGCTCACCTCCCCTAAGGACAAACTGGAACGCTTGTTGTCGTCGGTACTTATGGTGATTCTCCATCATCTAATAAAAGGCAAAGTAATGAAGCTAGTAATAGCATTGATGACAGGCTCACACTAAATGCGAAATTCCATCCCCTCCTGCAATGCACCCACAAGCGCCGGGGGGAGGGACCCTAGTGTTGGCCCATGGCCCGTCCTCGTCGTGCCTCATCCCCTTCTCGCCGCCTCGACGTTTGGTGGGCTAAGCCATGCTAACACGGGCGGTGGTTGGGTGTTCCTCCTTTCCCTGCTCGGGCCGACGGACGCGGGTTCCAAGGTCAGGCGGTGGCAAAACGTGTTCCTCGAGGTGCGGCAGTCGAAACGCGGTCTGCGGGTGACAGCATGAAGGGGCTGAGACATGGTGGGGCGCGGTGCGCTCCGGTGGTGCTGGCCTTGTCGGCGTGCGGGAAGATCTGGGCACAGGCGGCATGGGCGGGGTGTAGCGCAAGTTGTGGGCATCCGCCTCTGCCATGGTCGTGGATGGTGGGGGCCCAGATGCAGCGACGGTGGCAGGTGGGCGGCTGGTCGGTTTCAATGCGTCCCGCCGGCTAGACGGCGACAGCAGCGCAGTTGAAGTCCCTGGTGAGTTTCCTCGGGGGTTGGCGGCGGGCCTGGTGGGTCCTCCTTGTAGCTGGCCGGGGCTGTGTCAGTGGCCATGCGCAGTTCTGCGTTGGATGCCAAGTCGGGGCGACAGGGGGTGTGTCGGGGGCGGGGAGTTTGGGTTGGAGGGATGGGCGGCGCCGATGTGCTCAGACCCCCATCACCAACACAAGGGTGTGTCGGTCTGGATGCGTCCGCTCCCACACCTCCTCCTTTCCCCGGGGACGTGTGGGTGGCCGCAACACCGATGATCTTCAAGGCGGGACACATTCTGCGGGAAACCTTTTTTCATCAGTAATAGCATCGATTCTAGCAATAATGATCTACGCATCTCCTGGAGAGCAATTTCCTGTCAGTTAATCCGGCTCTAGGGACATAGAAGAAATTATACTCCTCCCACACCCTATCTTTCGAACATGATTCTGGAGATGGAACAAACGATGGAGAATTACTAATTGATCATATTTCTATGGCAAATCATGCCAAAAACTTTAATCTTCCTGTTACTCCTATCAGGATTACTAAATCTCAATCGACTGAGTCTAAAAAAGTCTCTGCGATGCTATATTCATGAGATCTTACATGAATATCCATGCAAATTATCATTTTCTTCTTATTATTTTTGGTATGTTGGATCACTTAACTGAGACTTCGTTACGTCTCAATCAACTGAGACCTAACCACACCGTACTCCTATCAATTGTTTGATCCTTAATCTATGCCATGTGTCGTTTTTTCAAGGATGCGGCACTTGCTGCTTCGGGATGAATGTGGTAATGGAAGTTGGAAAAACGGAGCGCGGCCTCTTCGAAAAAAGAAACAAACAAACAAATACATGAAAAGGACATTAGTTAAGAGCTATGACAAGCCACAAGGACGAGACACGATGGGACAAGAGTTGGTACGAAGTTCATACTGAAGAGCGACCGAGCTAGATCTAGCTTGATAGATCGACACTTTTTATTCCCGAAAAATTGAGCTAGGAAACATACATGCGGAAATAGAAACAAACACCAGCGACGGTCGCCGGAATCAGGTGGAAGAAGAAGAGTTGTCGGAATCACGGAGGCTGCTCTGTTGGAAATATGCCCTAGAGGCAATAATAAAAGGATTATTATTATATTTCCTTGTTTATGATAATTGTCTTTTATTCATGCTATAATTGTATTATCCGGAAATCGTAATACACGTGTGAATACATAGACTACAATATGTCCCTAGTGAGCCTCTAGTTGACTAGCTCGTTGATCAATAGATAGTCGTGGTTTCCTGACTATGGACATTGGATGTCATTGATAACGGGATCACATCATTAGGAGAATGATGTGATGGACAAGACCCAATCCTAAGCATAGCACAAGATCGTGTAGTTCGTTTTGCTAGAGCTTTTCCAATGTCAAGTATCTTTTCATTAGACCATGAGATCGTGTAACTCCCGGATACCGTAGGAGTGCTTTGGGTGTACCAAACGTCACAACGTAACTGGGTGACCATAAAGGTGCACTACAGGTATCTCCGAAAGTGTCTTTTGGGTTGACACGGATCGAGACCGGGATTTGTCACTCCGTATTACGGAGAGGTATCACTGGGCCCACTCGGTAATGCATCATCATAATGAGCTCAGAGTGACCAAGTGTTTGGTCACGGGATCATGCATTACGGTACGAGTAAAGTGACTTGCCGGTAACGAGATTGAACAAGGTATTGGGATACCGAGGATCGAATCTCGGGCAAGTAACATACCGATTGACAAAGGGAATTGTATACGGGGTTGCTTGAATCGTCGACATCGTGGTTCATCCGATGAGATCATCGAGGAACATGTGGGAGCCAACATGGGTATCCAGATCCGCTGTTGGTTCTTGACCGAGAGCCGTCTCGGTCATGTCACGTGTCTCCCGAACCCGTAGGGTCTACACACTTAAGGTTCGGTGACGCTAGGGTTGTACGAATATGAGTATGCAGCAAACCGAAAGTTGCTCGGAGTCACGAATGAGATCCCGGACGTCACGAGGAGTTCCGGAATGGTCTGGAGGTAAATAATTATATATAGGAAGTGTTGTTTCGGCCATCGGGAGAGTTTCGGGGGTCACCAGTATTGTACCGGGACCACCGGAAGGGTCCCGGGGGTCCATCAGGTGGGGCGACCTATCCCGGAGGGTCCCGTGGGCTGAAGTGGGGAGGGAACCAGCCCCTGGTGGGCTGGTGCGCCCGCCCCCCCCCCCTTGGGCCCTCCTGCGCCTAGGGTTGGAAACCCTAGGGGTGGGGGGCGCCCCACTTGCCTTGGAGGGCAAGCCTCCCCCCTTGGCCGCTGCCCCCCCATCTAGATGGGATCTAGAGGGGCCGGCGCCCCCAGGGGGCCTATATAAAGGGGGGGAGGGAGGGCAGCGGCACCCCAAGTCTTGGCGCCTCCCTCTCCCCTGCTACACCTCTCTCTCTCGCAGAAGCTCGGCGAAGCTTTGCCGGAACCCTGCTGCATCCACCACCACGCCGTGCTGCTATTGGATCTTCATCAACCTCTCCCTCCTCCTTGTTGGATCAAGGCGTGGGAGACGTCATCCGCTCCGTACGTGTGTTAAACGCGGAGGTGCTGTCCGTTCGGCACTCGGTCATCGGTGAGTTGGATCACGACGAGTACGACTCCCTCAACCCCGTTCACTTGAACCCTTCCGCTCGCGATCTACAAAGGTATGTAGATGCACTCCTATCACTCGTTGCTAGATGAACTCATAGATGGATCTTGGTGAAACCGTAGGAAAATCTTATTTTCTGCAACGTTCCCCAAAAGTGGCATCAGAGCTAGGTCTATGCGTAGTTCTCTTTGCATGAGTAGAACACAATTTGTTGTGGGCGTAGATGTTGTCAACTTTCTTGCCGCTACTAGTCTTATTTTGCTTCAGCGATATTGTGGGATGAAGCGGCCCGGACCGACCTTACACGTGCGCTTCGTGAGACAGGTTCCACCGGTGACATGCACTAGTTGCATAAGGTGGCTAGCGGTGTCTGTCTCTCCCACTTTAGTTGGGCGGATTCGATGAAAAGGGTCCTTATGAAGGATAAATAGAAGTTGATAAATCACGTTATGGCTTTTCCGTAGGTAAGAAAATGTTCTTGCTAGAACCCTATTGCAGCCACGTAAAAGATGCAACAACAATTAGAGGACGTCTAACTTGTTTTTGCAGCAATTGCCTTGTGATGTGATATGGCCAAAAGTTGTGATGAATGATGAATGATATATTGTGATGTATGAGATCATGTTCTTTTAATAGGAATCACGACTTGCATGCCGATGAGTATGACAACCGGCAGGAGCCATAGGAGTTGTCTTAATTATTGTATGACCTGCGTGTCATTGATTCAACGCCATGTAATTACTTTGCTTTATTTCTAAACCGTTAGCTATAGTAGTAGAAGTAATAGTTGGCGAGCAACTTCATGGAGACACGATGATGGAGATCATGATGATGGAGATCATGGTGTCATGCCGGTGACAAGATGATCATGGAGCCCCGAAGATGGAGATCAAAGGAGCTATATGATATTGGCCATATCATGTCACTACTATATAATTGCATGTGATGTTTATTATGTTTATGCATCTTGTTTACTTAGAACGATGGTAGTAAATAAGATGATCCCTTATAATAATTTCAAGAAAAGTGTTCTCCCTAACTGTGCGCCGTTGCTAAAGTTTGTCGTTTCGAAGCACCACGTGATGATCGGGTGTGATAGATTCCTACGTTCACATACAACGGGTGTAAGACAGTTTTACACATGCAGAACACTTAGGTTAACTTGACGAGCCTAGCATGTACAGACATGGCCTCGGAACACAAGAGACCGAAAGGTCGAACATGAGTCGTATGGAAGATACGATCAACATGGAGATGTTCACCGATGATGACTAGTCCGTCTCACGTGATGATCGGAAACGGCCTAGTCGACTCCGATCATGTAACACTTAGATGACTAGAGGGATGTCAAATCTGAGTGGGGGTTCATTAAATAATTTGATTAGATGAACTTAATTATCATGAACATTAGTCTAAATTTTTGCAAAATGTCTTGTAGATCAAATGGCCAACGCTCATGTCACCATGAACTTCAACGCGTTCCTAGAAAACCAAGCTGACAGATGATGGCAGCAACTATTGGACTGGGTCCGGAACACGAGATCATCCTCATAGCAGCCAAGAAACAATATGTCCTAAAAGCACCGCTAGGTGAAGCACCCATCCCAGAGAACCAAGACGTTATGAACGCTTGGTAGTCTCTTGCTGATGATTACTCACTCGTTCAGTGCGGCATGCTTTACAGCTTAGAACCGGGGCTCCAAAAGCGTATTGAGCAACACGGAGCATATGAGATGTTCGAGGAGCTGAAAATGGTTTTCCAAGCTCATGCCCGGGTCGAGAGATATGAAGTCTCCGACAAGTTCTATAGTTGTAAGATGGAGGGAAACAGTTCTGTCAGTGAGCACATACTCAAAATTCCTGGGTTGCACAACCGCCTGTCCCAGCTGGACATCAACCTCCCGGACGAGGCGGTCATTGACAGAATCCTTCAGTCGCTCCCACCGAGCTACAAGAGCTTTGTGATGAACTAAAATATGCAAGGGATGGTGAAAACAATTCCTGAAGTATTTTCAATGCTGAAGTCAGCAGAGGTAGAAATCAAGAAAGAACATCAAGTGTTGATGGTCAATGAAACCACTAAGTTCAAGAAGGGCAAGGGTAAGAAGAAGTTCAAGAAGGACGGCAAGGATGTTGCCGCGCCCGGTAAGCCAGTTTCCGGGAAGAAGTCAAAGAATGGACCCAAGCCTGAGACTAAGTGCTTTTATTGCAAAGGGAAGGGTCACTGGAAGCGGAACTGCCCCAAATACTTAGCAGACAAGAAGGCCGGCAACACTAAAGGTATATTAGATATACATGTAATTGATGTGTACCGTACCAGTACTCGTAGTAACTCCTGGGTATTTGATACCGGTGTCGTTGCTCATATTTGTAACTCACAGTAGGAGCTGCGGAATAAACGGCGACTGGCGAAGGACGAGGTGACGATGCGCGTCGGGAATGGTTCCAAGGTCGATGTGATCGCCGTCGGCACGCTACCTCTACATTTACCTACGGGATTAGTTTTAAACCTCAATAATTGTTATTTAGTGCCAAGTTTGAGCATGAACATTGTATCAGGATCTCGTTTAATACGAGATGGATACTCATTTAAATCCAAGAATAATGGTTGTTCTATTTATATGAGAGATATGTTTTATGGTCATGCTCCGATGGTCAATGGTTTATTCTTAATGAATCTCGAACGTGATGTTACACATATTCATAGTGTGAATACCAAAAGATGTAAAGTTGATAACGATAGTCCCACATACTTGTGGCACTGCTGCCTTGGTCACATTGGTGTCAAGCGCATGAAGAAGCTCCATGCTGATGGACTTTTAGAGTCTCTAGATTATGAATCATTTGACACATGCGAACCATGCCTTGTGGGAAAAATGACCAAGACTCCGTTCTCCGGAACAATGGAGCGAGCAACCAACTTACTGGAAATCATACATACCGATGTGTGCGGTCTGATGAGCGTTGAGGCTCACGGAGGATATCGTTATGTTCTCACTCTCACTAATGACTTGAGTAGATATGAGTATGTCTACTTGATGAAATACAAGTCTGAGACATTTGAAAAGTTCAAGGAATTTCAGAATGAGGTAGAGAATCAACGTGACCGAAAAATAAAGTTCTTACGATCAGATCGTGGAGGAGAATATTTAAGTCACGAATTTGGTACACACTTAAGGAAATGTGGAATCGTTTCACAACTCACGCCGCTGGAACACCTCAAGCGTAACGGTGTGTCGAGCGTCGTGTCGCACTCTATTGGATATGGTGTGATCTATGATGTCTCTTACTGATTTACCGCTATCATTTTGGGGATACGCTCTAGAGACAGCTACATTCACTATAAATAGGGCACCGTCTAAATCCGTTGAGACAACACCGTATGAATTATGGTTTGGGAAGAAACCTAAGCTGTCGTTTCTAAAAGTTTGGGATGCGATGCTTATGTCAAGAAACTTCAACTTGAAAAGCTCGAACCCAAGTCAGAAAAATGCGTCTTCATAGGATACCCTAAGGAAACCATTAGGTATACCTTCTACCTTAGATCCGAAGGCAAGATCTTTGTTGCCAAGAACGGATCCTTTCTGGAAAAAGAGTTTCTCTCGAAAGGAGTAAGTGGGAGGAAAGTAGAACTCGATGAAGTACTACCTCTTGAACTGGAAAGTAGTGCAGCTCAGGAAAATGTTCCTGTGGTGCCTACACCAACTGGAGAGGAAATTAATGATGATGATCAAGGTACTTCGGATCAAGTTGCTACTGAACTTCGTAGGTCCACAAGGACACGTTCCACACCAGAATGGTATGGCAACCCTGTCCTGGAAATCATGTTGTTAGACAACGGTGAACCTTCAAACTATGAAGAAGCGATGGCGGGCCCAGATTCCAACAAATGGCTTGAAGCCATGCAATCCGAGATAGGATCCATGTATGAAAACAAAGTATGAACTTTGACAGACTTGCCCGATGATCGGCAAGCGATAGAAAACAAATGGATCTTTAAGAAGAAGACGGACGCGGATGGTAATGTTACCATCTATAAAGCTCGACTTGTCGCTAAGGGTTATCGGCAAGTTCAAGGGGTTGACTACGTTGAGACTTTCTCTCCCGTAGCGAAGCTGAAGTCCGTCTGAATCATGTTAGCAATTGCCGCATACTATGATTATGAGATATGGCAAATGGACGTCAAAACGGCATTCCTTAACGGCTATATCTTAAGGAAGAACTGTATATGATACAGCCAGAAGGTATTGTCGACCCTAAGAATGCTAACAAGGAATGCAAGCTCCAGCGATGCATTTATGGGCTGGTGCAAGCATCTCGGAGTTGGAACATTCGCTTTGATGAGATGATCATAGCGTTTGGGTTTATGCAGACTTATGGAGAAGCCTGCATTTACAAGAAAGTGAATGGGAGCTCTGTAGCATTTCTCATATTATATGTAGATGACATACTTTTGATGGGAAATGATATAGAACTTTTGGACAGCATTAAGGCCTACTTGAATAAGAGTTTTTCAATGAAGGACCTTGGAGAAGCTGCTTATATATTAGGCATCAAGATCTATAGAGATAGATCGAGACGCCTCATAGGTCTTTCACAAAGCACATACCTTGATAAGATATTGAAGAAGTTCAAAATGGACCAGTCCAAGAAAGGGTTCTTGCCTGTATTATAAGGTGTGAAATCGAGCTCGGCTCAATGTCCGACCACGGCAGAAGATATAGAAGAGATGAGTGTCATCCCCTATGCATCAGCCATAGGGTCTATTATGTATGCCATGCTGTGTACCAGACCTGATGTAAACCTTGCCGTAAGTTTGGTAGGAAGGTACCAAAGTAATCCCGGCTAGGAACACTGGACATCGGTCAAAAATATCCTGAAGTACCTGAAAAGGACTAAGGACATGTTTCTCGTTTATGGAGGTGACGAAGAGCTAGTCGTAAAAGGTTACGTCGACGCTAGCTTCGACACAGATCTGGATGACTCTAAGTCACAAACCGGATACGTGTATATGTTGAATGGTGGAGCAGTAAGCTGGTGCAGCTGCAAGCAGAGCATGGTGGCGGGATCTACATGTGAGGCGGAGTACATGGCAGCCTCGGAGGCAGCGCATGAAGCAATTTGGGTGAAGGAGTTCATCACCGACCTAGGAGTCATACCCAATGCGCCAGGGCCGATCAAACTCTTCTGTGACAACACTGGAGCTATTGCACTTGCCAAGGAGCCCAGGTTTCACAAGAAGACCAGGCACATCAAGCGTCGCTTCAATTCCATTCGTGAAAATGTTCAAGATGGGGACATAAAAATTTGCAAAGTGCATACGGATCTGAATGTCGCAGATCCGTTGACTAAACCTCTTCCACGAGCAAAACATGATCAACACCAGAACTCTATGGGTGTTCGATTCATCACAATGCAACTAGATTATTGACTCTAGTGCAAGTGGGAGACTGTTGGAAATATGCCCTAGAGGCAATAATAAAAGGATTATTATTATATTTCCTTGTTTTATGATAATTATCTTTTATTCATGCTATAATTGTATTATCCGGAAATCGTAATACACGTGTGAATACATAAACTACAATATGTCCCTAGTGAGCCTCTAGTTGACTATCTCGTTGATCAATAGATATTCATGGTTTCCTGACTATGGACATTGGATGTCATTGATAACGGGATCACATCATTAGGAGAATGATGTGATGGACAATACCCAATCCTAAGCATAGCACAAGATCGTGTAGTTCATTTTGCTAGAGCTTTTCCAATGTCAAGTATCTTTTCCTTAGACCATGAGATCGTGTAACTCCCGGATACCGTAGGAGTGCTTTGGGTGTACCAAACGTCACAACGTAACTGGGTGACCATAAAGGTGCACTACAGGTATCTCCGAAAGTGTCTGTTGGGTTGACACGGATCGAGACTGGGATTTGTCACTCCGTATTACGGAGAGGTATCACTGGGCCCACTCGGTAATGCATCATCATAATGAGCTCAGAGTGACCAAGTGTTTGGTCACGGGATCATGCATTACGGTACGAGTAAAGTGACTTGCCGGTAACGAGATTGAACGAGGTATTGGGATACCGACGATTGAATCTCGGGCAAGTAACATACCGATTGACAAAGGGAATTGTATACGGGGTTGCTTGAATCCTCGACATCGTGGTTCATCCGATGAGATCATCGAGGAACATGTGGGAGCCAACATGGGTATCCAGATCCCGCTGTTGGTTACTGACCAGAGAGCCGTCTCGGTCATGTCTCGTGTCTCCCGAACCGTAGGGTCTACACATAAGGTTCGGTGACGCTAGGGTTGTACGAATATGAGTATGCAGCAAACCTAAAGTTGTTCGGAGTCCCGGATGAGATCCCGGACGTCACGAGGAGTTCCGGAATGGTCTGGAGGTTAAGAATTATATATAGGAAGTGCTTTTTCGGCCATCGGGAGAGTTTCGGGGGTCACCGGTATTGTACCGGGACCACCGGAAGGGTCCCGGGGGTCCATCAGGTGGGGCCACCTATCCCGGAGGGTCCCATGGGCTGAAGTGGGGAGGGAACCAGCCCCTGGTGGGCTGGTCTGCCCCCCCCCCCTTGGGCCCCCCCTGCGCCTAGGGTTGGAAACCCTAGGGGTGGGGCGCCCACTGCCTTGGGGGCAAGCCTCCCCCTTGGCCGCTGCCCCCCATCTAGATGGGATCTAGAGGGCAGCGCCCCAGGGGCCTATATAAAGGGGGAGGAGGGCAGCGGCACCCCAAGTCTTGGCGCCTCCTCTCCCTGCTACACCTCTCTCTCTCAGGCTCGTGAAGCTCTGCGGAACCTGCTGCATCCACCACCACGCCGTCCTGCTGCTGGATCTTCATCAACCTCTCCCTCCTCCTTGTTGGATCAAGGCGTGGGAGGCGTCATCCGCTCCGTCACGTGTGTTAAGCGGAGGTCCAACTATGCCGCAACTGTGCACAACATCAATATAGAACACCTAATGGGCAACAAGAATAATGCCCACATACTGGACCTCTACACTGCCTTCACCGACATCGTCAATCACGCCCCTGGTAAGTACTTTATATGTCTGCGCGCATGATGCAAATTAAATCAGATTTCACATGTATGCATTTTATTAAACATCTGTTGGAACTATGTGTATGCAGGTGAAGGGTCGAACAGTCAAACAATTTCAAGCAAGCTGACACCTTGCTGGCTTCCACCGAGCTGGGGTACTGTGGACAGGTTAGCCCTTCAGGGGCGCCTCTCGACCTATGCAAGAATCCTGACAAGAAGTTCTACTGGGGCCAGTCTTACCCGACAACTGCTGGGTGGGAAGCTGTTACAGAGCGCTAGAAGAACCTTTGAGGAGTTCCTAGATGGGACTATGTTCCATGATGCATTTATAGTTTAGGTTTAGCTCGATCCATTGCTTGTTGGTGCAATATCTTTTAGCTAGGTTAGCTTTATATAGATAGTATTCCTATTTAGGAAGAAACTTTTGAGTTTTTGTTTCCTTGTGTTCCATGAACTTTGGTCTAGTTGCCTTCATGTTTTAAGAAAGGTAGTCCTATTATATATGGTGAATCTAGCGTGCATCTATTTGAGGAGCTCGTGGGAGTTGCAGCAAACAAAGAAGGTGCTTGGCTGATAGAGTGATAGGTTCTATTTGTGTCAAGATTAGATATATAGCATTGCATGTGCGATCTTTGGTCTCAAAGACTGCGTTTTAGTCGATTGAGGTACCTCCACCTGGTGCATCTCGTGCTGCTCTTCCCAGCGCTGCCGCCATTGCCTCGCGCATGGTTGATTTGCCGTTGCAGGGCGTGGCGGTGGCATGTTTGACACAATATTATGGGTGCCAAGCCAGCTCATTTCGGCGTGGCAAGGCGACAAATCGCACACTTCTTTAAGGTGTTTGTTCAGGTTCTCCTTTCACTATGTACGCTCGGCTGCCAAGGCTGTGTTTATGTCTCGTTCCCATCGTCTTGTCGGAACAGTAGCCTGTTATTAAAGCGCACAGGTCGTGCCTGTGAGAACTCCACTTGGCTCTCTGCCGGTGTTGGGGATGACCTTGCGTTGGTATTTGTTTCAATTCAATGGCACGCACATGTCTGTAACAAGCTAGGTCTTATGCCGCAGATATTTATTTCACATTCATGGGCTTGGTTTCTTTCACTTTTCTGTTACAAGTATTGGGAAGCAAGTTAACGGGAGACAGATGCTTCCTGGGAACAAGAAATATTGATCACTTCAAGCTAGTCCGACATATGTTGGTGGATCCTAAAGAAAGGAAAATGGAATATGTCCTAGTTGAATTGGGACAAATGATGCTCCCTAAATCAAAGGGTGGTATATGTTTTCGTGACATGCGTCCTTCAGCCAAGCACTTCTAGCAAAACAAGCTTGGCGATTGGTCGACGGTCTGGAGGGCTTATGTGCATGATTGCTAGGTGCAAAATAATACCAGCCCCAATGGGAATTTGTTGGATCCAGTGTTTACGCGTCCACTGTGTGGATAGGAATAAGCAGGATGGCACTAGTCAAGCAATAATTTAGGAGAGTTGTTGATGGTACTTCCATTCCTCACGAGGATCATCGTTACACCACATCGCGCTCAAGGAAAATTGTAGACTAAATCTTGCGGTGGTTTTTTCACACAAGGGTACCGCTTTCAATCTCTTCATGCAAGGATGGTTCAAGGCCTGACTGTGTGCGTATCATCAAATTCTGAGTTGTAATCAGAGACGTCTGGGCTTGAGTAGTTGAGTTGACCAAGTGTCTCCAGTCAATATCATTTGTGTGAACGTCTATCTGTCACCTTTCTCGAACCAATTTTGCGCAGCCAGATATTGGGTTTCCAGAAAATATGGCTCATGCCTTAGAGTGTAGTTTCACTATATTTTCTTGGTCAACCTGCTGCCGGTGAACTTGCTGGCGTGACTCGATAGGCAAGTCATGGACGCCATGGTTTGTGCCATCTCAAGCTTCTTCGTTGCATTGAGTTTCTCTCCTTTATCTCTCTTCATAAGCTTGCGATCTCTTGGTGGGCAAAAATATATGAGGAGGACGTCAAACATCATGCAATAAGGTCATTGTGCTCGTCTAGGATTTCTGGCATTACATAATTCAGGCATGACACATGGTAAAGAAGCTACACCAATGGAGCACTGGTCAAGTTACTCGTGGTTACATGACATAACTTAATAATACACAGTGGTTCACAACCGGAGATATCATTAAAGGGAAGATGCGCTGCAGAATTCCTAGAAACAGAACAAAATATGATGCCCCAAACCTGTTCTTGCCACCGCCGCCAAAAATATGGCTGCCCTTTGGTGTACAGGTCTTTTGGGCATCAGATGGTACCGGGGACCGATATATGTTCCTCAGGACGCATGATGGAACAATTGTATTTGCAGCTTATAATGTCGCTTTCTGTTAAACTGCTAAGAGGTGTTGGAAGTGGAGGTACATGCGGTAATGATCGGTATACTAGCTTTCCAACATAACGATCTTCATGCAGTGATGCGGTCGGACTTTTCAGTTGCTCTTTCCATTGTCTCTAGTGATGACCTAGATCGCTCTGCTTATAGACATATTGCTGCTGAGATGTTGACAGTGAGTTTATTTCGCACAAGCATCAATGTGAATTGAATAGGGTTGTAGATTTTCTGGCATGTTATAGTCGTACTGAATGTATATCACTGCTGTGTGGCTACATATAGGACACCCTTGTACTCCCTCCGTCCCAAAACTCTTGTCTTAGATTTGTCTAAATACGGATGTATCATGTCACGTTTTAGTATTAGATACATCCATATCTAGACTAATCTAAGACAAAAAATTAGAGACGGAGGGAGTATATGCAACTCTTGCCTCTGTGGGGGTGGGAGAACATCAACTCAATGTCACTGTTAGGCCTATAGGTCCCTCAATTCAGTATCGCCTCCATAATGTGATTAAGCTCAATAGAGCCCGTCGCTGTGGTTCTACATGGATGAAAACTGCTGATGCTTCCTTACGTTCTCTATCTCATTGGACTTCTTCTTTCAGGTAAAACTTTTGATCTATTTAAAAAATGTGCACTACAAAGAGCACCAGAGTAACATAAATTACAACCAGGTCTAGGGACCACATAGCAAGCGACTATAAGCGGGCAGGCAAGCGCGCCAATGTCATCGCCCTCCACACCCGAGCGGAAAGACCTTGTTGTAGACTTCTTCTGAGGGTGCCAAACAATGATATGTGAAAGGCCCATGTGAAAGTTAGCAAAGTGCCCTATTGCCCTTGATAAATGAATTGAGATAATTGTTGCCTATGCTGAGATCCCATGTTGTCTTTAGAGATTCACTTGTCAACTCTGCATAGACCTGACTCATTGTGTGTTAATGTGATGCAGAGACCTAGAAAGTTCACCTCCATCTACTGAAGGAGTCTTGGTGACCATACTTATGTTTTTCTTTTAGAGATCGACAAATTAGTAAATCTTGCTCACCTCCCCTAAGGACAAACTGGGCGCTTGTTGCCGTCGGTACTTATGGTGATTCTCCATCATCTAATAAAAGGCAAAGTAATGAAGCTAGTATTAGCATTGATGACAGGCTCACACTAAATGCGAAATTCCATCCCCTCTGCAATGCACCCATGCGCCGGGGAGGGACCTAGTGTTGGCCCATGGCCCGTCCTCGTCGTGCCTCCTCCCCTTCTCGCCGCCTCGGCGTGTTGGTGGGCTAAGCCGTGCTAACTGCAGGCGGTGGTTGGGTGTTCCTCCTTTCCCTGCTCGGGCCGGCAGACCGGGTTCCAAGGTCGGCGGTGGCAAAATGTGTTCCTCGAGTGCGGCAATAAGCGGGTGCGGGTGACAGCATGAAGGGGCTGAGACATGGTGGGCGCAGTGCGCTCGGCGGTGCTTGTCGGCGTGCGGGAAGATCTGGGCACGGCGGCATGGGCGGGGTGTAGCGCAAGTTGTGGGCATCTGCCCTGCCATGGTCGTGGATGGTGGGGGCGAGATGCAGCGACGGTGGCAGGTGGGCGGCTGGTCGGTTTCAATCGTCCCGCTTGACTGGGACAGCGACAACAGCGCAGTTGAAGTCCCTGGTGAGTTTCCTCGGGGTTGGCGGCAGGCCTGGTGGGTCCTCCTTGTAGCTGGCGGGGCTGTGTCGGTGGCCATGCGCAGTTCTCGTTGGATGCCAAGTCGGGCGGGGGTGTGTCGGGGCGGGAGTTTGGGCTGGAGGGATGGGCGGCGCGATGTGCTCAGAACCCCATCACCGACACAAGGGGTGTGTCGATGCGATCGTCCACACCTCCTCCTTTCCCGGGGGCGTGTGGGTGGCACAACACCGATGATCTTCAAGGCGGGACACATTCTGCGGAAACCTTTTTCATCAATATGCATCGATTCTAGCAATAATGATCTCGCATCTCCTGAGAGCAATTTCCTGTCGTTAATCCGGCTCTAGAGACATAGAAGAAATTATACTCCTCCCACCCTATCTTTCGAACATGATTCTGGAGATGGAACAAATGATGGACAATTACTAATTGATCATATTTCTATGGCAAATCATGCCAAAACTTTAATCTTCCTGTTACTCTATCAGGATTACTAAATCTCAATCGAGAGTCTAAAAAGTCTCTGCGATGCTATATTCATGAGATCTTACATGAAGATCCATGCAATTATCATTTTCTTCTTCTTATTTTGGTATGTTGGATCACTTAACTGAGACTTCGTTAAGTCTCAATCAACTGAGACCTAACCACACCGTACTCCTATCAATTGTTTGATCCTTAATCTATGCCATGTGTCGTTTTTTCAAGGATGCGGCACCTGCTGCTTCGGGATGAATGTGGTAATGGAAGTTGGAAAAAGCGGGCGCGGCCTCTTGAAAAAAGAAACAAACAAACAAATACATGAAAAGGACATTAGTTAACAGCTATGACAAGCCAGGGGACGAGACACGATGGGACAAGAGTTGATACGAAGTTCATACTGAAGAAGCGACGAGCTAGATCTAGCTTGACAGATCGACACTTTTATTTCGAAAAATTGAGCTAGGAAACATACATGCGGAAATAGAAACAAACACCAGCGACGAGTGCGCGAATCAGGTGGAAGAAGAAGAGTTGTCGGAATCACGGAGGCTGCTCTGTTGGAAATATGCCCTAGAGGCAATAATAAAAGGATTATTATTATATTTCCTTGTTTATGATAATTGTCTTTTATTCATGCTATAATTGTATTATCCGGAAATCGTAATACGTGTGAATACATAGACTACAATATGTCCTAGTGAGCCTCTAGTTGACTAGCTCGTCGATCAATAGATAGTCATGGTTTCTGACTATGGACATTGGATGTCATTGATAACGGGATCACATCATTAGGAGAATGATGTGATGGACAAGAACAATCCTAAGCATAGCACAAGATCGTGTGTTCGTTTTGCTAGAGCTTTTCCAATGTCAAGTATCTTTTCCTTAGACCATGAGATTGTAACTCCGGATACCGTGGAGTGCTTTGGGTGTAAAGCGTCTGGCGTGTTGGTGACCATAAAGGTGCACGGGTATCTCCGAAAGTGTCTGTTGGATTGACACGGATCGAGGGCTGGTTTGTCACTCCGTATTATGGAGAGGTATCACTGGGCCCACTCGGTAATGCATCATCATAATGAGCTCAGTGACCTGTTTGATCGCAGGATCATGCATTACTGTGCAGTAAAGTGACTTGCGATGCAGATTGAGCGAGGTATTGGGATACCGAGGATCGAATCTCGGGCAATAACATACCCATTGACAAAAGGAATTGTATCACGGGGTTGCTTGAATCGTCGACATCGTGGTTCATCCGATGAGATCATCGAGAACATGTGAGACCAACATGGGTATCCAGATCCGCTGTTGGTTACGACGGAAACCATCTCGGTCATGTCTCACGTGTCTCGAACCGTAGGGTCTACACATAAGGTTCGGTGGCGCTAGGGTTGTACGAATATGAGTATGCAGCAAACCGAAGTTGTTGAGTCGGATGAGATCCCGGACGTCACGAGGAGTTCGAAATGGTGGAGGTAAAAATTATATAGGAAGTGTTGTTTGACATCGGGAGAGTTTGGGGTCACCGGTATTGTCTGGGACCACGGAAGGTCGAGGTCCATCAGTGGGGCCACCTATCCCGGAGGGTCCGTGGGCTGAAGTGGGGGAACCAGCCTGGTGGGCTGGTGCCCCCAGGCCCCATGCCTAGGGTTGGAAACCCTAGGGATGGGGCCCACTGCTTGAGGGGCAAGCCTCCCCCTGCCCCCATCTAGATGGGATCTAGAGGGCGGTGCCCCCAGGGGCCTATAAAGGGGGGGAGGAGGCAGCGGCACCCCAAGTCTTGGCGCCTCCTCTCCCTGCTACCTCTCTCTCTCTCTCTCTCATGAGAAGCTCGTGAAGCTCTGCCGGAACCTGCTGCATCCACCACGCCGTCTGCTGCTGGATCTTCATCAACCTCTCCCTCCTCCTTGCTGGATCAAGGCGTGAGAGCGTCATCCGCTCCGTCGTGTGTTTGAGCGGAGGTGATGTCCGTTCGGCACTTGGTCATCGGTGATTTGGATCACGGCAGTACGACTCCCTCAACCCGTTCACTTGAACCCTTCCGCTCGCGATCTACAAAGGTATGTAGATGCACTCCTATCACTCGTTGCTAGATGAACTCATAGATGGATCTTGGTGAAACCGTAGGAAAATTTTATTTTCTGCAATTTCCCCAAAAGTGGCATCGAGCTAGGTCTATCGTAGTTCTCTTTACGAAGTAGAACACAATTGTTATGGGCGTAGATGTTGTCAACTTTCTTGCCGCTACTAGTCTTATTTTGCTTCAGCGGTATTGTGGGATGAAGCGGCCGGACCGACCTTACACGTGCGCTTCGTGAGACAGATTCCACCGGTACACTAGTTGCATAAGGTGGCTAGCGGCACGGCTTACAGTGGACCGCTTATCAGGTATAAGCCGGGTGCCGTCAACAAAATACTCAATTTATATATAAGCGAGTGTTTATACGAGGCACTCGGCTTAATAAAGTAACATGACGGCAGCCGGCTGTTAACGGCTACGTGTCACCGTTTGTATAAGCCAAGTGCGGTGTGTGTTGCACAGTTTATACATACGCTGAGTGCCCTGTACATTGCATGGTTTATAGATAAGCGGGTGCTAGGTAGCTGAGGTACACGGCTTATATAGCCCTCCGTGGCTTATTTATCCTATAAGCCGGGTGCCAGGTTGCTGGGATACACGGCTTATAGCCTGCCCGTGGCTTATATGGCCTACAAGCCGGGTGCTATTTGCTGGGGTACACGGCTTATAGGCCATATGGGCATTTTTTTTACTTGCTTCAGAGCAGCAACAATGTATATTCAGCAATGTATGTAGCCAACAAATATATATCCAGTAATGTATATATCCAAAAAATATATATCCAGCAATGTATATATCCAACAAGTAAGCAATATATATCCAACGAAGGTTCACAACAACAATGTATTACAAATTGACAACCATAACAAGCGAAAGAACCATTAGTTCAAAGTCCACACATGC
The DNA here is from genome assembly GCA_021605205.1 of Aegilops longissima. Classification (NCBI taxonomy): domain Eukaryota; kingdom Viridiplantae; phylum Streptophyta; class Magnoliopsida; order Poales; family Poaceae; genus Aegilops; species Aegilops longissima. The sequence goes on from CM038679.1 coordinate 742,782,902, forward strand.
ATACATATGCAACAAGAGTTCACAAACGGAAGGACCGTGAGTTCCAAGTCCACACATGCATACATATCCAACGAAGGTTCACAACAACATACATGTAACCAGAAGTTCACAAATGAAAGGACCATGAGTTCCAAGTTCACACCAAGCGTGAACCTAAAAGATGCAATGAGCTCCACCGCAGCATGTATGCCCACCGTCAACGGCATCCACGATGCAAACCTACAAGTCCATTATCACACGCATGAGTTTCTAAAGTTAAGTTGCAAAGATCGATAAGGCACAAGAGTCAACAAGCATCAACATATAAGGTTCAAATTGAAGCTAAGAAGCATGAACAATATAAGCATCAACACTTGTCGGCTCTACCATCAACAATGCACAAGTTGCAAGTTGAGAAGCACAAGCAACGACAAGATGCAAGCATCAACAATGCACAAACATAGACAACTACCTCGAGTGATCATTGTTGCGGGGAGATCGAAGCGACATGAGCCGTAGTGGGTGGGTGTCAGTGGGCTTGCTTGGCCAGGTGTAGGTCCACCTACCACACAGTTATTGGAGCCTTGTCCCGACTGAGAGCACCTCAAGCACGAAACGATGAGATGGTAATGCATGATCTTTAAGCAGGATGGTAAGATGCATGATTGAAAAGTTGGAAGACTTACAAAGTTGAAAGTAGGAAGAGGTGGAAGTGGAGGAAGATCCGGCAAAGTGGAACCCTGCATATTAGCTCTGAACTGAGCGAACGCCTCCTGTAGGGCTGCCTGCTGTGTAGCCATGAATTGCTGCATTTTCATGGCTTGCTCCTGTTTAAGCAAGGCATTCGCCTGAGCCTCCTCCCGCAACCTGGTTTCTTTCTCTAGGCGGGCCTACAATATGCCATCGCAACAAGTTCACCATCGTTGCAATACAAAGAAATCACAAGGAAGGTCAATTAAGCAAAACATACCTCGAATTGATAGAGCATGTGCAACCCAGGTTGTGGGCGACACTCTATAGCAGGACCTGAGCTCAACGTGGTAGCACGGAGGTGGGAGAGTTTTGGAATGTCCTTATTACGGATGGCACCGTCGCCAACATATAACCAGCCACACTTCTTGCCTTGTCCTGACTGGGCGGAAATCGTAGCGTCAATATCCCTTGAGGCCGGATCAGAGTCGGGCCCGTTGTGCTCCTTGAACTTCCCACTGTATGCATCAATCCTCAAACCAGCACCTCGGTTGACCCACCCCTTCTGGTTTCTTTGACTTGCGAGACATAATCCCGTGAATGTATTGAGCAGCTCTTAGCCTCACCTCTCTCCTATTCTGCAATAGAAGCAATAATATCCATAATGGCACAAGTTCAGAAGTTCCGAGCCGGATGAAATTATTACCTTCTTCTGCACGTAAGCACTGCTGTACTCCCTGCCCCACTTGTTTCGGTATCCGGAGCACGTTTCCAATGCTCCCAAGACCAAGCTGGCTCCTCCTCACCGTCTCCTATGGGGACCAGGCCAGGTTAATAATGCCTGCAAAGACATCCAATGAGGCTGGTCACAATGGGGAGGAACTTAGGAGTAACATCACACACCCCAATACAACTTTGCTTATGTGGCACATATTTAATAAAGAGAGAGGTGCTTGTGTTAACTAGCTAAGTTACCGGAACATCACACACTCCAAGAAACAGTGAGTCTATAACCTAATAAATACATCGTTGCATGACACTACATAGATGTTCGTACCCACTATGGAGGTAGTAACATAATCTAGGGAAGTGTGTAAGTTACTAGCTTATGTTCTTGCCCATTGTGACCAGCCTCATGTTGCTTGGCTGGCATGGCACCTTTATGTCTTCTCCAAGAACCACCAAGGCCCTGCACAATGAAAAGGCAAGTAAGTTAGTATCTGCAAAAAATCTTAAATGTAAAGACGCAAGTAAGATTCCACATAAGCACTTACCTCACACCGACTGGTTTGACAATGAGACCCTTATGTGGATATGGTCTCGAAGGGAGCGTGGACACACCACGCAACCAGGTACATGCTCTGGCCACTCCTTTTGTATTTACAGTGACAACACTTGTATTTCCACAAGCTTAACGTATAATTGGCATGCCTGACTTATTCACTAGATTACAATATATGTATGAATTCTAGCATTCGTAATGTTTGCTCGTGCCTTTAACTTGTAAGGGGGGCAAATAATTTCTTCTAAAGGGATTTGGCAGAGAGCACAAAGAGGTTATTCATATATGCTCCATGGCCCTCTCGGTGGAATCAAGGATTTGCATCAGAAATAAAACCAAGTGAGCATTTTCAATAAACATCTAGCAGATAAGGAACTCTTGCAGCTCATGAACACTTTTATTTAGCCAGCGTGCTATTTCATTTGTTTTGTATTCTTGCAGCTCATGAACACCTGGGTAGACAAAATGCATTTATTTATTTTTGAAGCGAAAACGGAAACAAAAGCAGTGTCAACAAGTACCAACTCAAGGTTACAGAACCAAATCAGGGGGTCAAGTTCCCTCCTGACAACACAAACCTACATAATTTGAGAACTAAGCAAAATGGGGCGGCCTTATTTCCAACCAGGGGTCAGGTACCAACTCCAGGTTACAGAACTAAACCAGGGGGTCCCCATTTTCCAAAATGCAGTTTTTTATGTACGTCAGCCTTATTTCCAACCAAATCCATGATCTTATCTCATACAGTTGCTGCTGTGTCCGTCACAATTGATAATAAAATTACAAAGTAATGGACAGATGCAAATTGAACCAAATATGTAACAGAACATGCATTTGTTCCTGAAGATGCAATTGGGGGAGGGAGGGGAACCAGTACCTGGTTGCTGGTGTCATTGTTGCACGAGGAGGAGATCAGCCGGGCACGCGGACTGCGGACCACCTTGCCACGGGAGGAGCCGGCCCTGGACAACAGAGAAATAGGTCGGTCAGAGAGAGAGAGAGAGAGAGAGAGAGAGAGAGAGGAGAGAGAGAGGGGTACCTGCCGGCGGAGGTGGCGAACGGAGATGGCAGGCGACCTCAACCCTAGCCAGACGGGGAGGCGGCGGCACCGATGGGAGGGCAGCTCGGGTCAGCTCGGGGCTCCTCATGCTCGGGAGGCGGGGGAGATCTGTCGCCAAGGAGAGGGTGGCGCCGGGGGGGAGGGGGTGACGGCGAGGCGGCCGGTGGGTGGAGGGTGGGCGGCGGCGCGAGGAGAGGGAAGGCGCGGGGGGAGAGACCAGGGGGGCGGCACGGTTTGGGGCCAAAAATGAGCTATGCGCGCGGTCGATTTGGGCCAAAAATGAGCTCTACGCGCGTGTATTTTCGCTAAGTCCCGCGCTGGGTAAGCCGAGTGTCATAGCTAGATACACGGTTTATAATTTATTTATTTTATTTCAATATAAAAGTTTATTACTTTTACTTTTTAATAATTTCTGTATTTTATTTTATTGCATTTTTATTATACTTAATTTATTTTCTTTTCATTGTATTTTTATTTCATTGTTTTCATAAATGAAACCTCTCCCCTTATTTCATTATTTTCATTTCTTTTGACTATTTCATTATTTTCATTGTTCAAGATATCGGTCGATATTCCGATAAACCGGCCGATTTATCGCTTCGGTGTCTGGCCGATATGCCGATAAATCGGCTGATATGCCGATAAACTGACCAATTTACGCATTATCTCGAGTCGACCGATAAGTTCTCGATAAGTGATATCCCCAATATTGATTATTTCATACATATATTAGGTCATTGTTACATGTCGAACCAACATTGGGTCGCACGCAGGTGCGAGCGGTCTTCCTACCCTCTCTCGCATTGTTTAAATTATCGAAAAATCGTACGATGCCGGAAATCCTCGGGAGGTGGCACGTCATCATCAAATGGCCCCCGTAAGGTGTGGTAAAAGTTTGGGCGCGTTTCGTATAGGCCTCACATTAGGCCGCTTGTAAACTACACCATCTCCGAGGTAGTCTATGGGTATCGAGAGGGAACGAGACGGGTTTGTGAAAGTAGTGCGGGTCCTATTGCTCCGTTGGCCTCGGAACTTCTAGTGCTCTCAAAGAAGGCCATCGAATGACACGTGTCAGGCCCCCGCATTTTTTGGACCCGCCTAGAATATTTGAGACATTTATTGCACTGCTAGTGTTTGGCGCGGAAATTGCAGAAACGGCGCGTCGGGTCGACACGGAGGGAATCTTGCGGTGGGTTTGGCCAGGACCTTGTTCCGAAGTGTTCCTATCAGCTGACGTACCACAACCGGGTGGAGAGGTCCATTGGTCAAAGCCCGTCCGGTGAAAGTCAAAGGGTTAGATCTCCTGGTCAACCGCTGCAGCGTTTGGCGGGACGGGGGCCTTGGGGGGATAGAAATGCCACCGGAGCATCGTGCGGGCCCCTCATACATGCCTTAAGGTGTGGTGGCATGTCCGAAGAGGCAGCACGCGGCTCGGGTGTGGCTCCTCTCACGGACGGCGATGACACGGTATAGTAAGCGTTCTGCGGCAGCGGTTCGGCGTGAATATTATTGAACACTCGAAGTGCGATAAAATCATGATTATCTTACACGGCTTGGGCACATGTGATATAGGACAGATGGTAATTATTCATAATTTTTGGTGATGCAGAAGTATCTGAACAATTCCCTCTACGCAGATTGCTCGTCGTGTGTGTATGATTGTGGCCGGCGCCCTCGGGGCTAGCCATGCCGCCAAATCTTGCGTCGGGGCCTCTTACACGTCTAGAAGTGTGGTGGCGGTGCCAACACCCGCAACGCTCTCGAGTGTGACCCCTTCACGGACAGCGCCCCGCACTGGAGGGAGAAGCGACCGCGTCAGTCGACCTGAGAGGAATCTTGCGGTGGGTTTGGCCCGGACCTTGTTCCGAAGTGTTCCTATGGGCTGATCTGCCACAACCGGGTGGAGAGGTCCATTGGTCAAAACCCGTCCGGCGAAAGTCAACGGGTTAGATCTTCTGGTCAACCGCTCCAGGGTTTGGCAGGACGGGGGCCTTGGGGGGTAGCAATGCCACCGGAGCATCGCGAGGGGCCCTCATACATGCCTTAAGGTGTGGTGGCATGTCTGAAGAGGCAGCACGTGGCTTCGGGGTGTGGCCCCCCTCACGGACGGCGATGACACGGTATAATAAACGTTCTGCGGTAACGGTGCGGCGTGAATATTATTAAACACTCGGAGCGCGATAAAATTATGATTTTCTTACACGGCGTGGGCACATGTGATATAGGAAGGATGGTAATTTTTCATAATTTTTGGTGATGCAGAAGTATCTGAACATTTCCCTCTACGTGGATTGCGCTTCGCGTGTCTATGATTGTGACCGACGGCTTCCGGGGGCTAGCCATGCCGCCAAATCTTGCGATGGGGCCTCATACCGTCTAGAAGTGTGGTGGCGGGTACCTTAGGGTGTCGAAAGAGTCATCAAAATATAAAAGTGGCGTTAAATTAAGAATTTCACAAATAAGACACATGAAAACTAGTCAACAGAAAAAATAGGTGAGAATAATAATACTAATTAAGTAGTAAATATAAATGCAATAAAAACCATCATAAACCAATTTCGCACAAATGTTACGCGTTGCAAAAAAACCGCAAAAAAGTAAGCCTGGTGCTTTTATCGGACACACGGCTTATATTTCCTATAAGCCGAGTGCCTGCTTCGGACACACGGCTTATATGTGCAATAAGCCAGGTGCCTTCTTCGGACACACGGCTTATAGGCTGCTCCATGATGGCGCTGTCAACTACTGCCGTTGCGGACACGTGGCAGAGGTCTTTGCCAAGTGTGTGCTGTAAGCCGGGTGCCTTTTCCCGTAGATATTGTGTGTTTCATGTAAGCCGTGAGCTTTTTTGTGAAACCTGGCTTATAGATGACCATAAGCCGAGTTCTTCGTATTTACCGGGTGTTTTTTCCTCAAGACTCGGCTTAGAGGAGCATAAGCCGGGTGCCTGAAAAAAAACACTCGGCTTATAGGATAACACACGGGAAACCGGGATTTTCCTGTAGTGATCTGAGTGTGTGTACCTCGCAATAACTGTTTGTTCTCTCAAAGTGTTTTAGCATGCATGGTAAGAAGGAAGTGTGGGATTTTTTACCAAGTTGTTTTGAAACACAATCTTTACTAAGAAAAGTTTCACCATGGAGCAGTTAGATGTTTATATTACCTCCTTTTATTCCCTTTTATGTGCTGGAGTTTTCTCCAGGTTTTTGTACCTACTGCAGGTCACCATTTGTGCACTCTTTAAATGACGCATTGCCACACTTATCTGATGCCTATCAGATTTATGATTTTTATATGGTGTCCACTGGATCTATTGCAAATTGGATATTTTTTTCTTAAAATGTGGTGTGTACACACGGGGATGATTCTATCCCAAGATGGTTAGCAGCTGTTATTTCAAGGAAGTATTGATTTGTCGTCTCTCTTACAACCAAGAGCTTTGATCCAGGATCAAAACGACGATTCTATCTATCTGTCGTTTAAAGGTTGCTACACACGATTCTTGTATCTATCGGTCTCCCAAGAAGTGCCTTCGTCTCCACGTTGACGCATGCATTCCATAGCTACAGGCGTACGTACGTGGGATTAGTGACTCCATGTGCCATACGTACCTACCTACCGATCAGAAGAATCTTCTATAAATATAGCTATAGGCTCATGCACGGCCACAACCATCTAGCTCTTCCATAGCTATACCCATCCGCCTCCCGGCCATCTGCTTCCGCGCCGGGCGCCGGCCTCGTAACCATGGAGCTCATGCCAACCGTCTTCTGCCTTCTCCTCCTCGTCCTTGCACAGGATGGTATGCACATCATAAACTCCTTACAGCCTTGCTTTTGCTTTTAGATATTCGTTACATGTTATACTTCGATCTCGTCAAGTTCTTCATGCATGCACTGAGACATGATTGATCTATCTGACAGGGGCTCGTGTGGAGGCACGAGGCACACCTTCGGCTGATCAGGGGTCAAAGAACCAATGGTCCAGCATGTTCGTCTTCGGCGATGGCTTCACGACAATGGCAACCTCCCAGAGACCGACACATGGCGTCAATGGAGCTATCCCTACGGCTCCTATCTCAACTCCCGTGGATCTGCGACTCCTGTTCCAACTGGGCGCCTTTCCAACTATTGGATTCAATCTGACTTCATCGGTACGTATATAGTATATATACTGGTATGCTAGTACCTAGCTAGATAGAGAATTTATTTTTGAGCACGTACAACCTTATATCTAAGATCATTCAAAATAATCCATCATATCAACGCTCTAGATAATTTAGTTCCGACCCTTACAATCTTATATGTGTTCTACTAAAAATAATCCTTCATATTTATTGATTTATTTCCCTTGCAGCAAGGATCTTGGGCCTCAGTGAAGCCCCTCCATCGTACAGGCTCACGCCACATCTATCTTGCGACCCATCTGGCATGACCTTTGCTTTCGGCGGTGCTGGCGTCTCACGAGGTGCCGGACAAGAAGGTGCCGACCCTTGCCACACAGGTCAATGCTTTCACGAGGCTACTCAATGCTGGGGTCATCTCAAAACAACAGCTTGAGCTCGGTCGCTCTTGTCTCCATCTCCGGCAATGACTACATGACTGGTGCCAATGTCGAGAATGCCTTCTTGAGTAGCTTCGATGATGTGAGTAGTAGTTAGCAGACTCAAACTTACAAACACTAACCAGTCTGCAATTACTATATACCCATCTTCTTACCAAGTAACTTCTCTTCCATGCAGATCGATAGTTATATAGGGAATGTGACGACCGAGATTGCGAGGAACGTGGGGAAGCTACAGAGGCTAGGTGTGAGAAAGGTACTAGTGAACAACATGCATCCCATTGGCTGCACGCCTTTGCGGACTAGTTCGAGCAACTACACGACATGCGACCTTCTGGCCAACTATGCCGCAACTGTGCACAACATCAATATAGAACACCTAATGGGCAACAAGAATAATGCCCACATACTGGACCTCTACACTGCCTTCACCGACATCGTCAATCACGCCCCTGGTAAGTACTTTATATGTCTGCACGCGCATGATGCAAATTAAATCAGATTTCACATGTATGCATTTTATTAAACATCTGTTGGAACTATGTGTATGCAGGTGAAGGGTCGAACAGTCAAACAATTTCAAGCGCAAGCTGACACCTTGCTGCGAGGCTTCCACCGAGCTGGGGTACTGTGGACAGGTTAGCCCTTCAGGGGCGCCTCTACGACCTATGCAAGAATCCTGACAAGAAGTTCTACTGGGACGAGTCTTACCCGACAACTGCTGGGTGGGAAGCTGTTACAGAGGCGCTAGAAGAACCTTTGAGGGAGTTCCTAGATCGGGACTATGTTCCATGATGCATTTATAGTTTAGGTTTAGCTCGATCCATTGCTTGTTGGTGCAATATCTTTTAGCTAGGTTAGCTTTATATAGATAGTATTCCTATTTAGGAAGAAACTTTTGAGTTTTTGTTTCCTTGTGTTCCATGAACTTTGGTCTAGTTGCCTTCATGTTTTAAGAAAGGTAGTCCTATTATATATGGTGAATCTAGCGTGCATCTATTTGAGGAGCTCGTGGGAGTTGCAGCAAACAAAGAAGGTGCTTGGCTGATAGAGTGATAGGTTCTATTTGTGTCAAGATTAGATATATAGCATTGCATGTGCGATCTTTGGTCTCAAAGACTGCGTTTTAGTCGATTGAGGTAACACTCCACCTGGTGCATCTCGTGCTGCTCTTCCCCGCGCTGCCGCCATTGCCTCGCGCATGGTTGATTTGCCGTTGCAGGGCGTGGCGGTGGCATGGGCGTTTGACACAATATTATGGGTGCCAAGCCAGCTCATTTCGACGTGGCAAAGACGACAAATACGCACACTTCTTTAAGGTGTTTGTTCAGGTTCTCCTTTCACTATGTACGCCTCGGCTCGCCAAGGCTGTGTTTATGTCGTCGTTCCCATACGTCTTGTCGGAACAGTAGCCTGTTATTAAAAGCGCACAGGTCGTGCCTGTGAGAAACTCCACTTGGCTCTCTGCCGGTGTTGGGGATGACCTTGCGTTGGTATTTGTTTCAATTCCAATGGCACGCACATGTCTGTAACAAGCTAGGTCTTATGCCGCAGATATTTATTTCACATTCATGGGCTTGGTTTCTTTCACTTTTCTGTTACAAGTATTGGGAAGCAAGTTAACGGGAGAGACAGATGCTTCCTGGGAACAAGGAAATATTGATCACTTCAAGCTAGTCCGACATATGTTGGTGGATCCTAAAGAAAGGAAAATGGAATATGTCCTAGTTGAATTGGGACAAATGATGCTCCCTAAATCAAAGGGTGGTATATGTTTTCGTGACATGCGTCCTTCAGCCAAGCACTTCTAGCAAAACAAGCTTGGCGATTGGTCGACGGTCTGGAGGGCTTATGTGCATGATTGCTAGGTGCAAAATAATACCAGCCCCAATGGGAATTTGTTGGATCCAGTGTTTACCGCGTCCACTGTGTGGATAGGAATAGAAAACGGGATGGCACTAGTCAAGCAATAATTTAGGAGAGTTGTTGATGGTACTTCCATTCCTACGAGGATCATCGTTACACCACATCGCGCTCAAGGAAAATTGTAGACTAAATCTTGCGGTGGTTTTTTTTCACACAAGGGGTACCCGCTTTCAATCTCTTCATGCAAGGATGGTTCAAGGCCTGACTGTGTGCGTATCATCAAATTCTGAGTTGTAATCAGAGACGTCTGGGCTTGAGTAGTTGAGTTGACCAAGTGTCTCCAGTCAATATCATTTGTGTGGAACGTCTATCTGTCACCTTTCTCGCGAACCAATTTTGCGCAGCCAGATATTGGGTTTCCAGAGAAAATATGGCTCATGCCTTAGAGGAGTGTAGTTTCACTATATTTTCTTCGGTCAACCTGCTGCCGGTGAACTTGCTGGCGTGACTGCGATAGGCAAGTCATGGACGCCATGGTTTGTGCCATCTCAAGCTTCTTCGTTGCATTGAGTTTCTCTCCCTTTATCTCTCTTCATAAGCTTGCGATCTCTTGGTGGAGCGGCAAAAATATATGAGGAGGACGTCAAACATCATGCAATAAGGTCATTGTGCTCGTCTAGGATTTCTGGCATTACATAATTCAGGCATGACACATGGTAAAGAAGCTACACCAATGGAGGCACTGGTCAAGTTACTCGTGGTTACATGACATAACTTAATAATACACAGTGGTTCACAACCGGAGATATCATTAAAGGGAAGATGCCGCTGCAGAATTCCTAGAGGGAAACAGAACAAAAATATGATGCCCCAAACCTGTTCTTGCCACCGCCGCCAAAAAATATGGCTGCCCTTTGGTGTACAGGTCTTTTTGGGCATCAGATGGTACTTCGGGGACCGATATATGTTCCTCAGGACGCATGATGGAACAATTGTATTTGCAGCTTGTCGCATGTCGCTTTCTGTTAAACTGCTAAGAGGTGTTGGAAGTGGAGGTACATGCGGTAATGATCGGTATGCACTAGCTTTCCAACATAACGATCTTCATGCAGTGATGCGGTCGGACTTTTCAGTTGCTCTTTCCATTGTCTCTAGTGATGACCTAGATCGCTCTGCTTATAGACATATTGCTGCTGAGATGTTGACAGTGAGTTTATTTCGCACAAGCATCAATGTGAATTGAATAGGGTTGTAGATTTTCTGGCATGTTATAGTCGTACTGAATGTATATCACTGCTGTGTGGCTACATATAGGACACCCTTGTACTCCCTCCGTCCCAAAACTCTTGTCTTAGATTTGTCTAAATACGGATGTATCATGTCACGTTTTAGTATTAGATACATCCATATCTAGACTAATCTAAGACAAAAAATTTGGGACGGAGGGAGTATATTGCAGCTCTTGCCTCTGTGGGGGGGTGGGGAGAACATCAACTCAATGTCACTGTTAGGCCTATAGGTCCCTCAATTCAGTATGCGCCTCCATAATGTGATTAAGCTCAATAGAGCCCGTCGCTGTGGTTCTACATGGATGAAAACTGCTGATGCTTCCTTACGTTCTCTATCTCATTGGACTTCTTCTTTCAGGTAAAACTTTTGATCTATTTAAAAAATCGCATGGCACTACAAAGAGCACCAGAAGTAACATAAATTACAACCAGGTCTAGGGACCACATAGCAACGACTATAAGCACCGGAGCGAGCTGAAAGCGCGCCAATGTCATCGCCCCTCCCACACCCGAGACGGAAAGACCTTGTTGTAGACTTCTTCTGAGGGTGCCAAACAATGATATGTGAAAGGCCCATGTGAAAGTTAGCAAAGTGCCCTATTGCCCTTGATAAATGAATTGAGATAATTGTTGCCTATGCTGAGATCCCATGTTGTCTTTAGAGATTCACTTGTCAACTCTGCATAGACCTGACTCATTGTGTGTTAATGTGATGCAGAGACCTAGAAAGTTCACCTCCATCTACTGAAGGAGTCTTCGGTGACCATACTTATGTTTTTCTTTTAGGAGATCGACAAATTAGTAAATCTTGCTCACCTCCCCTAAGGACAAACTGGAACGCTTGTTGCCGTCGGTACTTATGGTGATTCTCCATCATCTAATAAAAGGCAAAGTAATGAAGCTAGTATTAGCATTGATGACAGGCTCACACTAAATGCGAAATTCCATCCCCTCCTGCAATGCACCCGCAAGCGCCGGGGGGAGGGACCCTAGTGTTGGCCCATGGCCCGTCCTCGTCGTGCCTCCCTCCCCTTCTCGCCGCCTCGACGTGTTGGTGGGCTAAGCCGTGCTAACACGGGCGGTGGTTGGGTGTTCCTCCTTTCCCTGCTCGGGCCGACGGACGCGGGTTCCAAGGTCAGGCGGTGGCAAAATGTGTTCCTCGAGGTGCGGCAATCGAAACGCGGTCTGCGGGTGACAGCATGAAGGGGCTGAGACATGGTGGGGCGCAGTGCGCTCCGGCGGTGCTGGCCTTGTCGGCGTGCGGGAAGATCTGGGCACAGGCGGCATGGGCGGGGTGTAGCGCAAGTTGTGGGCATCTGCCTCTGCCATGGTCGTGGATGGTGGGGGCCGAGATGCAGCGACGGTGGCAGGTGGGCGGCTGGTCGGTTTCAATGCGTCCCGCCGGCTAGACGGCGACAGCAGCGCAGTTGAAGTCCCTGGTGAGTTTCCTCGGGGGTTGGCGGCAGGCCTGGTGGGTCCTCCTTGTAGCTGGCCGGGGCTGTGTCAGTGGCCATGCGCAGTTCTGCGTTGGATGCCAAGTCGGGGCGACAGGGGGTGTGTCGGGGGCGGGGAGTTTGGGCTGGAGGGATGGGCGGCGCCGATGTGCTCAGACCCCCATCACCGACACAAGGGTGTGTCGGTCTGGATGCGTCCGCTCCCACACCTCCTCCTTTCCCCGGGGACGTGTGGGTGGCCGCAACACCGATGATCTTCAAGGCGGGACACATTCTGCGGGAAACCTTTTTTCATCAGTAATAGCATCGATTCTAGCAATAATGATCTACGCATCTCCTGGAGAGCAATTTCCTGTCAGTTAATCCGGCTCTAGAGACATAGAAGAAATTATACTCCTCCCACACCCTATCTTTCGAACATGATTCTGGAGATGGAACAAATGATGGACAATTACTAATTGATCATATTTCTATGGCAAATCATGCCAAAAACTTTAATCTTCCTGTTACTCCTATCAGGATTACTAAATCTCAATCGACCGAGTCTAAAAAAGTCTCTGCGATGCTATATTCATGAGATCTTACATGAAGATCCATGCAATTATCATTTTCTTCTTCTTATTTTTGGTATGTTGGATCACTTAACTGAGACTTCGTTAAGTCTCAATCAACTGAGACCTAACCACACCGTACTCCTATCAATTGTTTGATCCTTAATCTATGCCATGTGTCGTTTTTTCAAGGATGCGGCACCTGCTGCTTCGGGATGAATGTGGTAATGGAAGTTGGAAAAACGGAGCGCGGCCTCTTCGAAAAAAGAAACAAACAAACAAATACATGAAAAGGACATTAGTTAACAGCTATGACAAGCCACAGGGACGAGACACGATGGGACAAGAGTTGGTACGAAGTTCATACTGAAGAGCGACCGAGCTAGATCTAGCTTGACAGATCGACACTTTTTATTTCCGAAAAATTGAGCTAGGAAACATACATGCGGAAATAGAAACAAACACCAGCGACGGTCGCCGGAATCAGGTGGAAGAAGAAGAGTTGTCGGAATCACGGAGGCTGCTCTGTTGGAAATATGCCCTAGAGGCAATAATAAAAGGATTATTATTATATTTCCTTGTTTATGATAATTGTCTTTTATTCATGCTATAATTGTATTATCCGGAAATCGTAATACACGTGTGAATACATAGACTACAATATGTCCCTAGTGAGCCTCTAGTTGACTAGCTCGTCGATCAATAGATAGTCATGGTTTCCTGACTATGGACATTGGATGTCATTGATAACGGGATCACATCATTAGGAGAATGATGTGATGGACAAGACCCAATCCTAAGCATAGCACAAGATCGTGTAGTTCGTTTTGCTAGAGCTTTTCCAATGTCAAGTATCTTTTCCTTAGACCATGAGATTGTGTAACTCCCGGATACCGTAGGAGTGCTTTGGGTGTACCAAACGTCACAACGTAACTGGGTGACCATAAAGGTGCACTACAGGTATCTCCGAAAGTGTCTGTTGGATTGACACGGATCGAGACTGGGATTTGTCACTCCGTATTATGGAGAGGTATCACTGGGCCCACTCGGTAATGCATCATCATAATGAGCTCAGAGTGACCAAGTGTTTGGTCACGGGATCATGCATTACTGATGCAGTAAAGTGACTTGCCGGTAACGAGATTGAACGAGGTATTGGGATACCGAGGATCGAATCTCGGGCAAGTAACATACCCATTGACAAAAGGAATTGTATACGGGGTTGCTTGAATCGTCGACATCGTGGTTCATCCGATGAGATCATCGAGGAACATGTGGGAGCCAACATGGGTATCCAGATCCCGCTGTTGGTTATTGACCGAGAGCCATCTCGGTCATGTCTCGTGTCTCCGAACCCGTAGGGTCTACACATAAGGTTCGGTGGCGCTAGGGTTGTACGAATATGAGTATGCAGCAAACCGAAAGTTGTTCGGAGTCCCGGATGAGATCCCGGACGTCACGAGGAGTTCCGAAATGGTCTGGAGGTAAAGAATTATATATAGGAAGTGTTGTTTGACCATCGGAGAGTTTCGGGGTCACCGGTATTGTACTGGGACCACCGGAAGGGTCCCGGGGGTCCATCAGGTGGGGCCACCTATCCCGGAGGGTCCCGTGGGCTGAAGTGGGGAGGGAACCAGCCCCTGGTGGGCTGGTGCGCCCCCCCCCCTTGGGCCCCCCTGTGCCTAGGGTTGGAAACCCTAGGGATGGGGGGCGCCCCACTTGCCTTGGGGGGCAAGCCTCCCCCCTTGGCCGCTGCCCCCCCATCTAGATGGGATCTAGAGGGGACGGTGCCCCCCCCCAGGGGGCCTATATAAAGGGGGGGGAGGGAGGGCAGCGGCACCCCAAGTCTTGGCGCCTCCCTCTCCCCTGCTACACCTCTCTCTCTCTCTCTCTCGCAGAAGCTCGGCGAAGCTCTGCCGGAACCCTGCTGCATCCACCACCACGCCGTCCTGCTGCTGGATCTTCATCAACCTCTCCCTCCTCCTTGCTGGATCAAGGCGTGGGAGACGTCATCCGCTCCGTACGTGTATTAAACGCGGAGGTGATGTCCGTTCGGCACTTGGTCATCGGTGATTTGGATCACGACGAGTACGACTCCCTCAACCCCGTTCACTTGAACCCTTCCGCTCGCGATCTACAAAGGTATGTAGATGCACTCCTATCACTCGTTGCTAGATGAACTCATAGATGGATCTTGGTGAAACCGTAGGAAAATTTTATTTTCTGCAATTTTCCCCAAAAGTGGCATCAGAGCTAGGTCTATGCGTAGTTCTCTTTGCACGAGTAGAACACAATTTGTTATGGGCGTAGATGTTGTCAACTTTCTTGCCGCTACTAGTCTTATTTTGCTTCAGCGGTATTGTGGGATGAAGCGGCCCGGACCGACCTTACACGTACGCTTACGTGAGACAGATTCCACCGGTGACATGCACTAGTTGCATAAGGTGGCTAGCGGGTGTCTGTCTCTCCCACTTTAGTTGGAGCGGATTCGATGAAAAGGGTCCTTATGAAGGATAAATAGAAGTTGATAAATCACGTTATGGCTTTTCCGTAGGTAAGAAAACGTTCTTGCTAGAACCCTATTGCTGCCACGTAAAAGATGCAACAACAATTAGAGGACGTCTAACTTGTTTTTGCAGCAATTGCCTTGTGATGTGATATGGCCAAAAGTTGTGATGAATGATGAATGATATATTGTGATGTATGAGATCATGTTCTTTTAATAGGAATCACGACTTGCATGCCGATGAGTATGACAACGGCAGGAGCCATAGGAGTTGTCTTAATTATTGTATGACCTGCGTGTCATTGATTCAACGCCATGTAATTACTTTGCTTTATTGCTAAACCGTTAGCTATAGTAGTAGAAGTAATAGTTGGCGAGCAACTTCATGGAGACACGATGATGGAGATCATGATGGTGGAGATCATGGTGTCATGCCGGTGACAAGATGATCATGGAGCCCCGAAGATGGAGATCAAAGGAGCTATATGATATTGGCCATATCATGTCACTACTATATAATTGCATGTGATGTTTATTATGTTTATGCATCTTGTTTACTTAGAACGATGGTAGTAAATAAGATGATTCCTTATAATAATTTCAAGAAAAGTGTTCTCCCTAACTGTGCGCCGTTGCTAAAGTTCGTCGTTTCGAAGCACCACGTGATGATCGGGTGTGATAGATTCCTACGTTCACATACAACGGGTGTAAGACAGTTTTACACATGCAGAACACTTAGGTTAACTTGACGAGCCTAGCATGTACAGACATGGCCTCGGAACACAAGAGACCGAAAGGTCGAACATGAGTCGTATGGAAGATACGATCAACATGGAGATGTTCACCGATGATGACTAGTCCGTCTCACGTGATGATCGGACACGGCCTAGTCGACTCGGATCATGTAACACTTAGATGACTAAAGGGATGTCAAATCTGAGTGGGAGTTCATTAAATAATTTGATTAGATGAACTTAATTATCATGAACATTAGTCTAATTTTTTTGCAAAATGTCTTGTAGATCAAATGGCCAACGCTCATGTCACCATGAACTTCAACGCGTTCCTAGAGAAAACCAAGCTGACAGATGATGGCAGCAACTATTCGGACTGGGTCCGGAACCTGAGGATCATCCTCATAGCAGCCAAGAAACAATATGTCCTAGAAGCACCGCTAGGTGAAGCACCCATCCCAGAGAACCCAGACGTTATGAACGCTTGGTAGTCTCGTGCTGATGATTACTCCCTCGTTCAGTGCGGCATGCTTTACAGCTTAGAACCGGGGCTCCAAAAGCGTATTGAGCAACACGGAGCATATGAGATGTTCGAGGAGCTGAAAATGGTTTTCCAAGCTCATGCCCGGGTCGAGAGATATGAAGTCTCCGACAAGTTCTATAGTTGTAAGATGGAGGAAAACAGTTCTGTCAGTGAGCACATACTCAAAATGCCTGGGTTGCACAACCGCCTGTCCCAGCTGGACATCAACCTCCCGAACGAGGCGGTCATTGACAGAATCCTTCAGTCGCTCCCACCGAGCTACAAGAGCTTTGTGATGAACTACAATATGCAAGGGATGGTGAAAACTATTCCTGAAGTATTTTCAATGCTGAAGTCAGCAGAGGTAGAAATCAAGAAAGAACATCAAGTGTTGATGGTCAATAAAACCACTAAGTTCAAGAAGGGCAAGGGTAAGAAGAAGTTCAAGAAGGACGGCAAGGATGTTGCCGCCCGTAAGCCAGTTGCCGGAAGAAGTTAAAGAATGGACCCAAGCACGAGACTGAGTGCTTTTATTGCAAAGGAAGGGTCACCGAAGCGGAACTGCCCCAAATACTTAGCGCACAAGAAGGCCGGCAACACTAAAGGTATATTTGATATACATGTAATTGATGTGTACCTTACCAGTACTCGTAGTAACTCCTGGGTATTTGATACCGGTGCCGTTGCTCATATTTGTAACTCACAGCAGGAGCTGCGGAATAAGCGGAGACTGGCGAAGGACGAGGTGACGATGCGCGTCGGGAATGGTTCCAAGGTCGATGTGATCGCCGTCGGCATGCTACCTCTACATTTACCTACGGGATTAGTTTTAAACCTCAATAATTGTTATTTAGTGCCAAGTTTGAGCATGAACATTGTATCAGGATCTCGTTTAATACGAGATGGCTACTCATTAAATCCAAGAATAATGGTTGTTCTATTTATATGAGAGATATGTTTTATGGTCATGCTCCGATGGTCAATGGTTTATTCTTAATGAATCTCGAGCGTGATGTTACACATATTCATAGTGTGAATACCAAAAGATGTAAAGTTGATAACGGTAGTCCCACATACTTGTGGCACTGCCGCCTTAGTCACATTGGTGTCAAGCGCGTAGAAGCTCCATGCTGATGGACTTTTAGAGTCTCTCGATTATGAATCATTTGACACATGCGAACCATGCCTTGTGGGAAAAATGACCAAGACTCCGTTCTCCGGAACAATGGAGCGAGCAACCAACTTATTGGAAATCATACATACCGATGGATTTACCGCTATCATTTTGGGGATACGCTCTAGAGACATCTACATTCACTTTAAATAGGGCACCGTCTAAATCCGTTGAGACGACACCGTATGAATTATGGTTTGGGAAGAAACCTAAGCTGTGGTTTCTAAAAGTTTGGGATGCGATGCTTATGTCAAGAAACTTCAACTTGAAAAGCTCGAACCCAAGTCGAAAAAATGCGTCTTCATAGGATACACTAAGGAAACCATTGGGTATACCTTCTACCTTAGATCCGAAGGCAAGATCTTTGTTGCCAAGAACGGATCCTTTCTGGAAAAAGAGTTTCTCTCGAAAGGAGTAAGTGGGAGGAAAGTAGAACTCGATGAAGTACTACCTCTTGAACCGGAAAGTAGTGCAGCTCAGAAAATGTTCCTGTGGTGCCTACACCAACCGGAGAGGAAATTAATGATGATGATCAAGGTACTTGGATCAAGTTGCTACTGAACTTCAGAGGTTCACAAGGACACGTTCCACACCAGAATGGTATGGCAACCCTGTCCGGAAATCATGTTGTTAGACAACGGTGAACCTTCAAACTATGAAGAAGCGATGGCGGGCCCAGATTCCAACAAATGGCTTGAAGCCATGCAATCCGAGATAGGATCCATGTATGAAAACAAAGTATGAACTTTGACAGACTTGCCCGATGATCGGCGAGCGATAGAAAACAAATGGATCTTTAAGAAGAAGACGGACGCGGATGGTAATGTTACCATCTATAAAGCTCGACTTGTCGCTAAGGGTTATCGGCAAGTTCAAGGGGTTGACTACGATGAGACTTTCTCTCCCGTAGCGAAGCTGAAGTCCGTCCGAATCATGTTAGCAATTGCCACATACTATGAATATGAGATATGGCAAATGGACGTCAAAACGGCATTCCTTAACGGCTATCTTAAGGAAGAACTGTATATGATACAGCCGGAAGGTATTGTCGACCCTAAGAATGCTAACAAGGAATGCAAGCTCCAGCGATGCATTTATGGGCTGGTGCAAGCATCTCGGAGTTGGAACATTCGCTTTGATGAGATGATCAAAGTGTTTGGGTTTATGCAGACTTATGGAGAAGCCTGCATTTACAGGAAAGTGAATGGGAACTCTGTAGCATTTCTCATATTATATGTAGATGACATACTTTTGATGGGAAATGATATAGAACTTTTGGACAGCATTAAGGCCTACTTGAATAAGAGTTTTTCAATGAAGGACCTTGGAGAAGCTGCTTATATATTAGGAATCAAGATCTATATAGATAGATCGAGACGCCTCATAGGTCTTTCACAAAGCACATACCTTGATAAGATATTGAAGAAGTTCAAAATGGACCAGTCTAAGAAAGGGTTCTTGCCTATATTACAAGGTGTGAAATCGAGCTCGGCTCAATGTCCCACCACGGCAGAAGATATAGAAGAGATGAGTGTCATCCCTATGCATCAGCCATAGGGTCTATTATGTATGCCATGCTGTGTACCAGACCTGATGTAAACCTTGCCGTAAGTTTGGTAGGAAGGTACCAAAGTAATCCCGCTAGGAACACGGACATCGGTCAAAATATCCTGAAGTACCGAAAAGGACTAAGGACATGTTTCTCGTTTATGGAGGTGACGAAGAGCTCGTAGTAAAAGGTTACGTCGACGCTAGCTTCGACACAGTTCTGGATGACTCTAAGTCACAAACCGGATACGTGTATATGTTGAATGGTGGAGCAGTAAGCTGGTGCAGCTGCAAGCAGAGCGTCGTGGCGGGATCTACATGTGAGGCGGAGTACATGGCAGCCTCGGAGCCAGCGCATGAAGCAATTTGGGTGAAGGAGTTCATCACCGACCTAGGAGTCATACCCAATGCGTCGGGGCCGATCAAACTCTTCTGTGACAACACTGGAGCTATTGCACTTGCCAAGGAGCCCAGGTTTCACAAGAAGACCAGGCACATCAAGCGTCGCTTCAATTCCATTTGTGAAAATGTTCAAGATGGGGACATAGAAATTTGCAAAGTGCATACGGATCTGAATGTCGCAGATCCGTTGACTAAACCTCTTCCACGAGCAAAACATGATCAACACCATAACTCTATGGGTGTTTGATTCATCACAATGTAACTAGATTATTGACTCTAGTGCAAGTGGGAGACTGTTGGAAATATGCCCTAGAGGCAATAATAAAAGGATTATTATTATATTTCCTTGTTTTATGATAATTATCTTTATTCATGCTATAATTGTATTATCCGGAAATCGTAGTACACGTGTGAATACATAAACTACAATATGTCCCTAGTGAGCCTCTAGTTGACTAGCTCGTTGATCAATAGATAGTCATGGTTTCCTGACTATGGACATTGGATGTCATTGATAACGGATCACATCATTAGGAGAATGATGTGATGGACAAGACCCAATCCTAAGCATAGCACAAGATCGTGTAGTTCGTTTTGCTAGAGCTTTTCCAATGTCAAGTGTCTTTTCCTTAGACCATGAGATCGTGTAACTCCGGATACCGTAGGAGTGCTTTGGGTGTACCAAACATCACAACGTAATCTGGGTGACCATAAAGGTGCACTACAGGTATCTCCGAAAGTGTCATTGGGTTGACACGGATCGAGACTGGATTTGTCACTCCGTATTATGGAGAGGTATCACTGGGCCCACTCGGTAATGCATCATCATAATGAGCTCAGAGTGACCAAGTGTTTGGTCACGGGATCATGCATTACGGTACGAGTAAAGTGACTTGCCGGTAACGAGATTGAACGAGGTATTGGGATACCGAGGATCGAATCTCGGGCAAGTAACATACCCATTGACAAAAGGAATTGTATACGGGGTTGCTTGAATCGTCGACATCGTGGTTCATCCGATGAGATCATCGAGGAACATGTGGGAGCCAACATGGGTATCCAGATCCCGCTGTTGGTTACTGACCAGAGAGCCATCTCGGTCATGTCTACGTGTCTCCCGAACCCGTAGGGTCTACACACTTAAGGTTCGGTGACGCTAGGGTTGTACGAATATGAGTATGCAGCAAACCGAAAGTTGTTCGGAGTCCCGGATGAGATCCCGGACGTCACGAGGAGTTCCGAAATGGTCTGGAGGTAAAGAATTATATATAGGAAGTGTTGTTTCGGCCATCGGGAGAGTTTCGGGGGTCACCGGTATTGTACCGGGACCACCGGAAGGGTCCCGGGGGTCCATCGGGTGGGGCCACCTATCCCGGAGGGCCCCGTGGGCTGAAGTGGGGAGGGAACCAGCCCCTGGTGGGCTGGTGCGCCCCCCCCCCCCCTGTGCCTAGGGTTGGAAACCCTAGGGGTGGGGCGCCCACTTGCCTTGGGGGGCAAGCCTCCCCCTTGGCCGCCGCCCCCATCTAGATGGGATCTAGAGGGGCGGTGCCCCCCGGGGCCTATATAAAGGGGGAGGGAGGGCAGCGGCACCCCAAGTCTTGGCGCCTCCTCTCCCCTGCTACACCTCTCTCTCTCTCTCTCTCGCAAGCTCGTGAAGCTCTGCCGAACCCTGCTGCATCCACCACCACGCCGTCCTGCTGCTGCTGGATCTTCATCAACCTCTCCTCCTCCTTGCTGGATCAAGGCGTGGGAGACGTCATCCGCTCCGTACGTGTATTAAACGCGGAGGTGATGTCCGTTCGGCACTTGGTCATCGGTGATTTGGATCACGACGAGTACGACTCCCTCAACCCCGTTCACTTGAACCCTTCCGCTCGCGATCTACAAAGGTATGTAGATGCACTCCTATCACTCGTTGCTAGATGAACTCATAGATGGATCTTGGTGAAACCGTAGGAAAATTTTATTTTCTGCAATTTTCCCCAAAAGTGGCATCAGAGCTAGGTCTATGCGTAGTTCTCTTTGCACGAGTAGAACACAATTTGTTATGGGCGTAGATGTTGTCAACTTTCTTGCCGCTACTAGTCTTATTTTGCTTCAGCGGTATTGTGGGATGAAGCGGCCCGGACCGACCTTACACGTACGCTTACGTGAGACAGATTCCACCGACTGACATGCACTAGTTGCATAAGGTGGCTAGCGGGTGTCTGTCTCTCCCACTTTAGTTGGAGCGGATTCGATGAAAAGGGTCCTTATGAAGGATAAATAGAAGTTGATAAATCACGTTATGGCTTTTCCGTAGGTAAGAAAACGTTCTTGCTAGAACCCTATTGCTGCCACGTAAAAGATGCAACAACAATTAGAGGACGTCTAACTTGTTTTTGCAGCAATTGCCTTGTGATGTGATATGGCCAAAAGTTGTGATGAATGATGAATGATATATTGTGATGTATGAGATCATGTTCTTTTAATAGGAATCACGACTTGCATGCCGATGAGTATGACAACCGGCAGGAGCCATAGGAGTTGTCTTAATTATTGTATGACCTGCGTGTCATTGATTCAACGCCATGTAATTACTTTGCTTTATTGCTAAACCGTTAGCTATAGTAGTAGAAGTAATAGTTGGCGAGCAACTTCATGGAGACACGATGATGGAGATCATGATGGTGGAGATCATGGTGTCATGCCGGTGACAAGATGATCATGGAGCCCCGAAGATGGAGATCAAAGGAGCTATATGATATTGGCCATATCATGTCACTACTATATAATTGCATGTGATGTTTATTATGTTTATGCATCTTGTTTACTTAGAACGATGGTAGTAAATAAGATGATTCCTTATAATAATTTCAAGAAAAGTGTTCTCCCTAACTGTGCGCCGTTGCTAAAGTTAAATCGTTTGAAGCACCACGTGATGATCGGGTGTGATAGATTCCTACGTTCACATACAACGGGTGTAAGACAGTTTTACACATGCAGAACACTTAGGTTAACTTGACGAGCCTAGCATGTACAGACATGGCCTCGGAACACAAGAGACCGAAAGGTCGAACATGAGTCGTATGGAAGATACGATCAACATGGAGATGTTCACCGATGATGACTAGTCCGTCTCACGTGATGATCGGACACGGCCTAGTCGACTCGGATCATGTAACACTTAGATGACTAAAGGGATGTCAAATCTGAGTGGGAGTTCATTAAATAATTTGATTAGATGAACTTAATTATCATGAACATTAGTCTAATTTTTTTGCAAAATGTCTTGTAGATCAAATGGCCAACGCTCATGTCACCATGAACTTCAACGCGTTCCTAGAGAAAACCAAGCTGACAGATGATGGCAGCAACTATTCGGACTGGGTCCGGAACCTGAGGATCATCCTCATAGCAGCCAAGAAACAATATGTCCTAGAAGCACCGCTAGGTGAAGCACCCATCCCAGAGAACCAGACGTTATGAACGCTTGGTAGTCTCGTGCTGATGATTACTCCCTCGTTCAGTGCGGCATGCTTTACAGCTTAGAACCGGGCTCCAAAAGCGTATTGAGCAACACGGAGCATATGAGATGTTCGAGGAGCTGAAAATGGTTTTCAAGCTCATGCCCGGTCGAGAGATATGAAGTCTCCGACAAGTTCTATAGTTGTAAGATGGAGGAAAACAGTTCTGTCAGTGAGCACATACTCAAAATGCCTGGGTTGCACAACCGCCTGTCCCAGCTGGACATCAACCTCCCGAACGAGGCGGTCATTGACAGAATCCTTCAGTCGCTCCCACCGAGCTGCAAGAGCTTTGTGATGAACTACAATATG
The DNA here is from genome assembly GCA_021605205.1 of Aegilops longissima. Lineage (NCBI taxonomy): Eukaryota > Viridiplantae > Streptophyta > Magnoliopsida > Poales > Poaceae > Aegilops > Aegilops longissima. The sequence continues at coordinate 742,806,341 of CM038679.1, forward strand.
CAAGGGATGGTGAAAACTATTCCTGAAGTATTTTCAATGCTGAAGTCAGCAGAGGTAGAAATCAAGAAAGAACATCAAGTGTTGATGGTCAATAAAACCACTAAGTTCAAGAAGGGCAAGGGTAAGAAGAAGTTCAAGAAGGACGGCAAGGATGTTGCCGCGCCCGGTAAGCCAGTTGCCGGGAAGAAGTTAAAGAATGGACCCAAGCCTGAGACTGAGTGCTTTTATTGCAAAGGGAAGGGTCACTGGAAGCGGAACTGCCCCAAATACTTAGCAGACAAGAAGGCCGGCAACACTAAAGGTATATTAGATATACATGTAATTGATGTGTACCTTACCAGTACTCGTAGTAACTCCTGGGTATTTGATACCGGTGCCGTTGCTCATATTTGTAACTCACAGCAGGACTACGGAATAAACGGAGACTGGCGAAGGACGAGGTGACGATGCGCGTCGGGAATGGTTCCAAGGTCGATGTGATCGCCGTCGGCATGCTACCTCTACATTTACCTACGGTATTAGTTTTAAACCTCAATAATTGTTATTTAGTGCCAAGTTTGAGCATGAACATTGTATCAGCATCTCGTTTAATACGAGATGGCTACTCATTTAAATCCAAGAATAATGGTTGTTCTATTTATATGAGAGATATGTTTTATGGTCATGCTCCGATGGTCAATGGTTTATTCTTAATGAATCTCGAACGTGATGTTACACATATTCATAGTGTGAATACCAAAAGATGTAAAGTTGATAACGGTAGTCCCACATACTTGTGGCACTGCCGCCTTGGTCACATTGGTGTCAAGCGCATGTAGAAGCTCCATGCTGATGGACTTTTAGAGTCTCTCGATTATGAATCATTTGACACATGCGAACCATGCCTTGTGGGAAAAATGACCAAGACTCCGTTCTCCGGAACAATGGAGCGAGCAACCAACTTATTGGAAATCATACATACCGATGGATTTACCGCTATCATTTTGGGGATACGCTCTAGAGACATCTACATTCACTTTAAATAGGGCACCGTCTAAATCCGTTGAGACGACACCGTATGAATTATGGTTTGGGAAGAAACCTAAGCTGTGGTTTCTAAAAGTTTGGGATGCGATGCTTATGTCAAGAAACTTCAACTTGAAAAGCTCGAACCCAAGTCAGAAAAATGCGTCTTCATAGGATACACTAAGGAAACCATTGGGTATACCTTCTACCTTAGATCCGAAGGCAAGATCTTTGTTGCCAAGAACGGATCCTTTCTGGAAAAAGAGTTTCTCTCGAAAGGAGTAAGTGGGAGGAAAGTAGAACTCGATGAAGTACTACCTCTTGAACCGGAAAGTAGTGCAGCTCAGGAAAATGTTCCTGTGGTGCCTACACCTACTGGAGAGGAAATTAATGATGATGATCAAGGTACTTCGGATCAAGTTGCTACTGAACTTCGTAGGTCCACAAGGACACGTTCCACACCAGAATGGTATGGCAACCCTGTCCTGGAAATCATGTTGTTAGACAACGGTGAACCTTCAAACTATGAAGAAGCGATGGCGGGCCCAGATTCCAACAAATGGCTTGAAGCCATGCAATCCGAGATAGGATCCATGTATGAAAACAAAGTATGGACTTTGACAGACTTGCCCGATGATCGGCGAGCGATAGAAAACAAATGGATCTTTAAGAAGAAGACGGACGCGGATGGTAATGTTACCATCTATAAAGCTCGACTTGTTGCTAAGGGTTATCGGCAAGTTCAAATGGTTGACTACGATGAGACTTTCTCTCCCGTAGCGAAGCTGAAGTCCGTCCGAATCATGTTAGCAATTGCCACATACTATGAATATGAGATATGGCAAATGGACGTCAAAACGGCATTCCTTAACGGCTATCTTAAGGAAGAACTGTATATGATACAGCCGGAAGGTATTGTCGACCCTAAGAATGCTAACAAGGAATGCAAGCTCCAGCGATGCATTTATGGGCTGGTGCAAGCATCTCGGAGTTGGAACATTAAGCTTTGATGAGATGATCAAAGTGTTTGGGTTTATCAGACTTATGGAGAAGCCTGCATTTACAGGAAAGTGAATGGGAACTCTGTAGCATTTCTCATATTATATGTAGATGACATACTTTTGATGGGAAATGATATAGAACTTTTGGACAGCATTAAGGCCTACTTGAATAAGAGTTTTTCAATGAAGGACCTTGGAGAAGCTGCTTATATATTAGGAATCAAGATCTATATAGATAGATCGAGACGCCTCATAGGTCTTTCACAAAGCACATACCTTGATAAGATATTGAAGAAGTTCAAAATGGACCAGTCTAAGAAAGGGTTCTTGCCTATATTACAAGGTGTGAAATCGAGCTCGGCTCAATGTCCGACCACGGCAGAAGATATAGAAGAGATGAGTGTCATCCCCTATGCATCAGCCATAGGGTCTATTATGTATGCCATGCTGTGTACCAGACCTGATGTAAACCTTGCCGTAAGTTTGGTAGGAAGGTACCAAAGTAATCCCGGCTAGGAACACTGGACATCGGTCAAAAATATCCTGAAGTACCTGAAAAGGACTAAGGACATGTTTCTCGTTTATGGAGGTGACGAAGAGCTCGTAGTAAAAGGTTACGTCGACGCTAGCTTCGACACAGTTCTGGATGACTCTAAGTCACAAACCGGATACGTGTATATGTTGAATGGTGGAGCAGTAAGCTGGTGCAGCTGCAAGCAGAGCGTCGTGGCGGGATCTACATGTGAGGCGGAGTACATGGCAGCCTCGGAGGCAGCGCATGAAGCCATTTGGGTGAAGGAGTTCATCACCGACCTAGGAGTCATACCCAATGCGTCGGGGCCGATCAAACTCTTCTGTGACAACACTGGAGCTATTGCACTTGCCAAGGAGCCCAGGTTTCACAAGAAGACCAGGCACATCAAGCGTCGCTTCAATTCCATTTGTGAAAATGTTCAAGATGGGGACATAGAAATTTGCAAAGTGCATACGGATCTGAATGTCGCAGATCCGTTGACTAAACCTCTTCCACGAGCAAAACATGATCAACACCAGAACTCTATGGGTGTTTGATTCATCACAATGTAACTAGATTATTGACTCTAGTGCAAGTGGGAGACTGTTGGAAATATGCCCTAGAGGCAATAATAAAAGGATTATTATTATATTTCCTTGTTTTATGATAATTATCTTTTATTCATGCTATAATTGTATTATCCGGAAATCGTAGTACACGTGTGAATACATAAACTACAATATGTCCCTAGTGAGCCTCTAGTTGACTAGCTCGTTGATCAATAGATAGTCATGGTTTCCTGACTATGGACATTGGATGTCATTGATAACGGGATCACATCATTAGGAGAATGATGTGATGGACAAGACCCAATCCTAAGCATAGCACAAGATCGTGTAGTTCGTTTTGCTAGAGCTTTTCCAATGTCAAGTGTCTTTTCCTTAGACCATGAGATCGTGTAACTCCCGGATACCGTAGGAGTGCTTTGGGTGTACCAAACATCACAATGTAACTGGGTGACCATAAAGGTGCACTACAGGTATCTCCGAAAGTGTCTGTTGGGTTGACACGGATCGAGACTGGGATTTGTCACTCCGTATTACGGAGAGGTATCACTGGGCCCACTCGGTAATGCATCATCATAATGAGCTCAGAGTGACCAAGTGTTTGGTCACGGGATCATGCATTACTGTACGAGTAAAGTGACTTGCCGGTAACGAGATTGAACGAGGTATTGGGATACCGAGGATCGAATCTCGGGCAAGTAACATACCGATTGACAAAGGGAATTGTATACGGGGTTGCTTGAATCCTCGACATCGTGGTTCATCCGATGAGATCATCGAGGAGCATGTGGGAGCCAACATGGGTATCCAGATCCCGCTGTTGGTTATTGACCAGAGAGCCGTCTCGGTCATGTCTACGTGTCTCCCGAACCCGTAGGGTCTACACACTTAAGGTTCGGTGACGCTAGGGTTGTATGAATATGAGTATGCAGCAAACCAAAAGTTGTTCGGAGTCCCGGATGAGATCCCGGACGTCACGAGGAGTTCCGGAATGGTCCAGAGGTAAAGAATTATATATAGGAAGTGCTGTTTCGGCCATCGGGAGAGTTTCGGGGGTTACCGGTATTGTACCGGGACCACCGAAAGGGTCCCGGGGGTCCACCGGGTGGGGCCACCTATCCCGGAGGGTCCCGTGGGCTGAAGTGGAGAGGGAACCAGCCCCTGGTGGGCTGGTGCCCCCCCCTTGGGCCCCCCTGTGCCTAGGGTTGGAAACCCTAGGGGTGGGGGGCGCCCCACTTGCCTTGGGGGGCAAGCCTCCCCCCTTGGCCGCCCCCCCATCTAGATGGGATCTAGAGGGGCCGGCGCCCCCCAGGGGGCCTATATAAAGGGGAGGGAGGGCAGCGGCACCCCAAGTCTTGGCGCCTCCCTCTCCCCTGCTACACCTCTCTCTCTCGCAGAAGCTCGGCGAAGCTCTGCCGGAACCCTGCTGCATCCACCACCACGCCGTCGTGCTGCTGGATCTTCATCAACCTCTCCCTCCTCCTTGCTGGATCAAGGCGTGGGAGACGTCATCCGCTCCGTATGTGTGTTGAACGCGGAGGTGCTGTCCGTTCGGCACTTGGTCATCGGTGATTTGGATCACGACGAGTACGACTCCCTCAACCCCGTTCACTTGAACGCTTCCGCTCGCGATCTACAAAGGTATGTAGATGCACTCCTATCACTCGTTGCTAGATGAACTCATAGATGGATCTTGGTGAAACCGTCGGAAAATTTTATTTTCTGCAACGTTCCCCAAAATGCTCTGCATCAGCGGGCAGGCGGCGTCGCAGAGGCGCGAGACGGTCCCATCGTTGGTCCCATAGTTGAGCCCCTCCAGTCGGAACCTCTGGATGACACCGTCAGTGCAGTCCTCCCTGGTATGAGAGAGGTCAGCGCAGCACCTCTCCTACACCATGGCGATCTCAGGCGGGTCATCACGTGCTTATAGGTGAAGTAGGGCCTCCTGCACTCATCAGTAGAAGCTGCCGCTACAAGCAGCTACTGCACCGGCGCGGTTGTTGCCATGGTCGCCATGGTCGTCTGATGTCTAATACACAATTTGTTCTTGTAGACTCGTGTTGGGCCTCCAAGCACAGAGTTTTGTAGGACATTTGCAAATTTCCCTCAAGTGGATGACCTAAGGTTTATCAATCCGTGAGAGGCGTAGGATGAAGATGGTCTCTCTCAAACAACCCTGCACCAAATAGCAAAAAGTCTCTTTTGTCCCCAACACACCAAATACAATGGTAAAATGGATAGGTGCACTAGTTCGGCGAATAGATGGTGATACAAGTGTAGAAATGATATTAGATATTGATTTTTGTAATAGTAACAATACAAAACAGCAATGTAGCATGTAATATAAGTAAGCACAAACGGAATTGCAATGCTTGAGAACAAGGCCTAGGGTTCATACTTGGGCTAATGCAGTCTCTCAACAATGCTAATATAATTGGATTATATAACCATCCCTCAACGTGCGATGAAGAATCACTCCAAAGTTCTTATCTAGTGGAAAAAATAAGATGGAATTGTTTGTAGGGTACGAAACTACCTCAAAGTTATCCTTTCCGATTGATCTATCGAGCTATATCCATATAAGTGTCACAAACAGCCGAAGAGTTCATACTAAAATAACACCATATGATACACATCAACCAACTCTAATGTCACCTAGATACTCCAATATCACCATGAGTACCCGTGAGTTGATTATACGATATGCATCAAACAATTTCAGATTCATAATACTCAATCCAACACAAAGAACTTCAAAGATTTCCCCAAGATTTCTCACAGAGAAACAAGGACGAAAACTTGCATCAACCCCTATGCATAGATTACCCCAATGCCACCTCGGGAATCCGGGAGTTGAGTGGAAAGACATACAACAAGTGCTCTCAAATCCAACAAAGTATTCAATCCGATAATAACGAAACCTCAAAGGGAAAACTCAATTCATCACAAAAAGATAGAGAAGGAGAAACACCATATGATCCAAGTATATTAACAAAGCTCGTGATACATCAAGATCATGCCAAATCAAGAACATGAGAGAGATAGATACACAGAGAGAGAGAGAGAGAGAGAGAGAGAGAGAGAGAGAGAGATCAAACACATAGCTACTAGTATAAACCCTCATCCCCGAGGGTGAACTACTCCCTCCTCATTATGGTAGCCACTGAGATGATGAAGATTGCCTCCTGTGATGATTTCCCCCTCCGGCAGGGTGCCGGAACAGGGTCTAGATTGGATTTTCATGGCTACAGAGGCTTGCGGCGTCGAAACTTCTGACCTAGGATTATTTCTGGGGGTTTCTGTATTTGTAGGATTTTTTGGAGTCGGTCTCACGTCCAGATGGGCTTCAAGGGGCCCACTACCCACCACCACACGGGCAAGGCCTCTGGCGCACCCTAGTGGGTAGTGGCCTCCTCGTGGCTCTTCTGGCCCTCCCACGAACCTGCTAATGCCTCTTTTCTTCCGAAAAATCGTCAAAAAGTTTCAGTGTGTTTGGAGAACTTTTATTACTACACAAAAAACAACACCACGGTAGTTCTGCTGAAACAGCGTCAGTCCGGGTTAGTTCCATTCAAATCATATAAAATTGCACCCCAACCATATAATGTTTTTGTAAACATGGCATCAATACTTCATAAAATATAGATACGTTGTAGTAGGTAAATGATTAAAAAAATTATGAAGCGCGAATGCTTGCATAGTGCATAAGTTTGATCAATGATAATTTCAATCACTTTTTCTAGCATGATAATAGAAACTCTTTCTCATAAAAGTCATCATGATAAGTAGCCATGGAACTTAACAACCTATGTTCCTAGTCACCAGACAACTGCAATTCAACTTATTCTCAACAAAGTCTAAGTAAGAGCTCCACATACTCAATCATCATATAGTCTTCTATGATTGCTAGTACACAAATCATATTTCTAGAAAAACGGCATCCGTTGAAGACAGAGAATGATAGGGGCTTAATGTTTCGCCTCCCAACTCATTTACCATAGAGATAATTGTCAACAATAATAAATCATGATCAAATATATTTGATTGGCCATATGTGCGTAGATCTTTCCACACCACATGATGCTTGCCAACTAGAGAATAATTGAGGTTGAAATGAGAAAGCATACTATTAATTGACATGTCTCATCATACATAATGTAACTTCTCGAGTAGATGATTTTTCATATAAAAACTTTTTAATCCGAGTTCGTATGCAAAAATTATGCCTATTTTACAAATTCCACAGAGATTTTGCAAATAAAGTTGAAATTCATATCTATAAATTTTCCCAACAAGTAGACCACATATCACATGGGAAACTTATTTCCTTTTATTTTTTTTGACATTTCCATCATTTTCTTTATTTTTTAAAACTGAAAAGGCGGTCAGGGGAAGGGGGGAGGGGGGTGCATTCGATGAAATTTTTGGTCAAAGTTAGTGATGGCGCACCGTGGGTGTGGTGCACCATTACTAGTTTTGAAAAAAATTGAAAAAAAATTGAAAGAAAATTAGTAGTGGCGCACCGAGGGTGTGGTGCGCCATTACTAGTTTAACTAGTAATGGCGCACTATCCCCTGGTGCGCCATTACTAGTTTTGAAAAAAAATAAAAAAAATTGTTAGTACTGGCGCACCATGGATGTGGTGCGCCATTAGTATTTAGAGTTAATGGCGCACCAACACATGGTGCGCCACTGCTATATAGGAGTGGCGCACCACATGTGTGGTGCGTCATTAATGTTCATATTATCTATAGCCCTTTTCCTAGTAGTGACCTCAGGGGTGATCGTGTTGCTGGTGCTTCGCAAGCTTCCCCGGCAAGGGCCTTGCGGCGGCTATGCAAGCCGCCCCGGCAAGGGTGTTGCCAGGGGAGGTCCAGCTTGTCTTCTGCTCGCTGTTCATTGGCTTTGAATGCTTGTCTTGGTAGTCTCGTATCTATGCTTCCACTGCCCTACCAAGCCTTGCCGCGCGCGGGCGTGGCTACGACTGCCCGTGCACAAGTAAGGGATACAGAAAAATCCGTACTTTTATACACTGACAGTAACTCGCAAACATTGTACATTTATTTTAAAGTATTTTACCATGTATGTTAAGGAATGAAAGGTGTTCCGCCATATGTTGTTGCTCCAAATAATTGCGCGCAGAGCACAGCCAGGCTTGCTAGAACAAACGAGCGCATGCAGCACGACTCGCACTCGCAAGGATGATATGAAAGGCTCCTGTCCTAGCCGTGAACCTCAGCTCCAACATGACATCATGAACGAGCGCTGGCCAGCCCAACTGTAGGTAAGTTTGATTCTGCAGTCTAGGTGGTAAGTGCCTTTGGTAGCGAGAAAATGCCAAACGGAGACTGAGCTCCATGAATGCCTTGATTTAAAAACTTCAACATTCATACCACTGGTGGAAAAAAGGCCTTTGGTCGCGGTTCGCAACTGCCATTAGTCGCGGTTGCGCAACCGCGACCAAATAAGCGCGACTAAAGCCCCCCACCTTTAGTCGCGGCTGCTTAAGAACCGCGACTAACGGCCCGTCCACGTGGGCGCCAGGCGGACGTCGGGGCGGAGGACCTTTAGTCGCGGTTCTTCTGGCCAACCGCGACTAAAGGCCGCCACAGGTTTAGGGTTTTAGCCCCCCCCCCTAAACCTGTTTTCTGTTTAATTTGTATTGTTTTATTTCTTTTGTGCTTTATTTTAATTTTGAAGGAGTTTCATATATTCTACGGTACTACATACATGCATATGAATGTACAATTTCAAATAAATTTGAAATTAGAACCAAAAAGAATTCAAGAGGAATATACAATATATATTCAATATCATCGGATGACCATATACAATTTTGAACAAGTTTCCATACATGATTTAATCCATATAAAGTTCTACGTCCTCGTAATAGTGTTCTCCTTTAGGATGGAGGACTTCCTGCTGAACCATCCAGCTAGTTCCTCTTGAAGTGGTCGGAAGCGAGCTTCGGACTAAGCATCATCCGGAGGTTATTCCTCCGAGCATTGGTATCACTCGGAACCCGCTCAGAGGTGTATCTCGGATCCTCTCTGAACATAGTATCCACATAGATTGGTCAACGGTGGCTGAATATCCCCAGCATTCTTAGGCTTTAACATTTTGAATTCTAGCTCTTTTTTGAATTCACCGACCTTTGTATCTACGAACCGTCTCGAAACCCTACGAGGCAAAGAAAATTAAATGAACAAGAGAGTTATTAGTTACTTGATATTAGGAAATGAACGAAATAGGCCGATCGATATAGAGCGCAAATGAATGAAAATAATTACTTCTGCAGCATTCTTCTCATGTCGGCCCAAAGCTTTGGATCCATATTCAGAGAGTCGTGGGCGAGACATTCGAGGTGTTAACTTTAATTACTAGCAGAATCCAGTGGAACCTGCGGACACGATACATGCACAGTACGTCATGCATAACTCATCGATTAGCCGGCCACATACCATGCATGGAGTAAACAAAAGAGAATGTGCTCAAGACAGAAACACTCACCCAAAATGGTAAGGAAATAGAATATCACTTTTGAGATCCTGCTTTGTAAGAAACTGCCACAGGTCTGCCTCCACGTCGGGGGTGGCGCTCCAACACATGTCCATTAACGATGTGTGGGTCAATGAACCCAACATCATGGATGTTCCTTACTCTGCATTCCTTAATCTTCATTCTGCATGTATAATAGCGGACACAACAATATAGTTAGGACATATATATAGTGCAGGCAATATGAACGAGATGGGGTAGAAATTAATAAATCACTTACAGAACGTAGCAACTGATGATAGATTTGTCGAGCTCGCGCAGATTGAAAAGCTGGAACAATTCACTCAGTGCAATTTGTACATAGTAATGTTTGAAGTGATGCTCATGTCTAACTTCTGCATAAATATATTCTTTGGCGTTTTCATTTTTTATGTAACCCTTGTACCAATTCAGCAGACCTTTCATTTGGTCAGGTAGATCATTTTCCTGCGCAGGCTCGACGAGAGGCCCATTCTTGACATATGTAATTACTACCTCCTTCACTGGCGCCTCATCAAGGCCTAACAGTTCACGAAGAGTAATACCTAAGTTGGCCGCTTGTTCTCTGGCACTCGTTACAGTCAATCCCTGTGTTGCCGCAGCTTGTATGATCTGGGGTCATCCGGACAGAAGGCTTCCACTATAAGCGGGGCAATCGATTGTTTACTTTGTTCCCCGAGCTGGGCAACTTGTTTCCCGCTTTTTTTACTTTCGGCCTTCTCCCGCTCTTTGTTCTCCTTGAACATGAGTGCCTGCCTGCGAAGTTCACGTGCATAGTCGTCAGGCAGATTCTTCATGACTTGGGACGGTGTGCTCAAAATGACTTAGCCCACTTCTTTTGCTTATCAGAAAATACTGGCTTGGGCTCGGGCTCTCTTTTCTTCTTGCAGTCCGCCTTCCATTTCTCCAAATCAGCAGCCGCGGCCGCGTCGACTTCCTCGGCACTACGTTCCCAAGGCCTTGTGGGGAGAGGCTTCAGTGATGGCTCCGGTACCTTTGTGGTCTTAGGTACATAAGGGTCCGGGTTAATAATCCAGGACTGCTTCTGCCTCTTTGCCGTAGGTGGATTGGGGGGCGGCGTCTGATCACCCGCCGGACGAGGACTGGGGGGCGGCGGATGATCACCCGCCGGACGTTGTGGACTGGGGGGCGGCGTCGGCTACGTGACGAGGTGTAGGTGAACCGCCACCACCACCACCACCACCACCACCGCCACCGCCACCACCACCACCATAGGGGGGTGGACTTGTTGTCCTTGGCGCCTCGCCTGGAAACTTGATAAACTTCTTTTGCCATAGAATGAAATGGCGCTTGACATCTCCAAGTCTTTTATCCCCTTCAGGTGTAGCAATGTCAATCTCCAGGTCCTCAAACCCTTGGACTATGTCCTCCACCGTGACACGAGCATAGCCATCTTGAATGGGGTTGTTGTGGTGGAGTGCTCCAGGTAAACATGGTAAAGCACTGCCGATGGCTACCTTCATGGACATGTTCCCGATAGGATAATACAGATGACATTCTTTCATCTCCTTTATATCGTCCACGGGGTAGCGAGGAGGCTCCGGTGCAGTAATTTCGACCTCCGGTGCAGTATTTTCGACCACCAGAGGCTCCGGTGCAGTAATTTCGATCGTCGGTGTATACATTTCAGTTTCAAAAACTTCTGAAAAAAATACACATTTACCTAGAGACATAATGTACATGTGTGTACATTTTCAGCTCGAAATAGTCTAAAATGAGAGCTACACACAAAAAATCAGGGTTGCATGTGTATTGTTCATCCTCAAAGTCTGTGTTTTTATTTTGTGCAGCTCGCAAATCAAGGGATTTCATCCTGAAATTTTATACACATACACATTACATCTTTGAATTTTACACATACAAACATATACATCACACACTAAGGCCTGCTCGGTCTCCAAAATGCCCTACTCGGCAGCGACAGCAAAATGCATGCACTCTGTTCTTATATAGCACTCATATTGCATTTTACCGATTGCATTCAGAGACACCCTGAGGTTTGCGGATTGGTGGACTTGGGATTCTCAGGGATCCCATTCACGTACGACAATAAACGCAGTGGCAGTAACAACGTTCAGATTCGGTTGGACAGGGCTACAGCAACTAACACTTGGCGAAATTTGTTTCCGTTCACATCTGTGACACATGTGGTGTCCCTCTGTTCTGACCATGTAGCATTGGTATTGAAAGGGAGCAGGAACAAGGGCATGTGAAGCCAAAGACTAGGAGTTATGAAGTGTTTTGGGAACGGGATGTAGCTCTGACGGTTGTGATAATAGATGCCTGGGACTCGGTGGGCTCCGTCGACAATCTTGGCAAGCTACAGTAAGCGCTACAAAAACCGATGGCAACACTGGGTTCTTGGAGCAGTAGGAAGTTTGGTAATGTAGCGAGAGAGCTGGCTAAATCTCGATCACAGCTTGAGGAGCTAATGAACATGAATGCGGACAGACAAGAAATCGGTATAATCACAGATAAAATGAATGAGCTCATTTACCAGGAAGAAATGGTATGGTTACAAAGGTCCAGAATTTCGTGGCTAAAAGAAGGTGATAGGAATACAAAAAATTTCCAAAGTAAAGCTGTGTGGAGGGCGAGGCAAAAGAAGATCAGAAGTATCACAGATAGCATTGGCAATGTTCACACTGATTTTAATGAGATGGCAAGCTTGGCCATGGAATATTTCAAGGGCATCTTTTCGGCAGATAATAACCTTGATGCTGTTGAAGTATTGGAACTGTTAGAAACAAAAATCTCATTGGAGGATAATGAGAGGTTATGTGCGCCGTTTGGGGAGAAGGAAATTGCCAATGCTTTGCTTCAGATAGGGCCATTGAAGGCCCCTGGCCCTGATGGATTTCCGGCGCGTTTTTATCAACGTAACTGGAGTACCTTGAAAGATAGTGTGGTTGCAGCAGTAAAGGATTTCATCACGACAGGAATATATCCGGAAGGGGTAAACTCTACTTCTATTTTCCTGATACCGAAAATTCCTAACCCCATCAGCCTAACCCACTACAGGCTAATCAGTCTATGTAAGGTTACTTACAAGGTCATCTCTAAATGTCTTGTTAATCGCTTGAGGCCTTTACTGGACGATGTCATCTCAACTGAACAAAGTGCATTCATACCGGGGAGACTTGTTACAAACAATGCCCTTGTTGCTTTTGAGTGTATTCATCATATAAAACAGGAAAAAGATCCAACTAAGAGTTTTTGTTCTTATAAACTTGATCTATTCAAAGCATATGATCGTGTGGACTGGTCGTTCTTGAAGCATGTGATGCAAAAGTTGGGTTTCTATCACAGGTGGGTGGACTGGATAATGTCGTGCGTCACCTCCGTGAGATACTCTGTCAGATTAAATGAGACCCTCTTGGATTCATTTGCACCATCGCAATGTCTTCGGCAAGGCGATCCTCTCTCACCGTTCTTGTTTCTCTTTGTGGCAGACGGTTTATCATCTATTCTCAAACATAAGGTGGCATCAGGTGTTATTACTCCCATCAAAGTGTGTAGGTGCGCCCCGGGCGTTTCACACTTATTATTTGCGGATGATACTATGTTATTTTTTTAGGCTTCCAAGGTTCAAGCGGAAATTGTGAAATCAGCCATAAAACAGTATGGTAAGGCAACCGGACAAAACCTAAATTGTGAAAAATGCTCCTTATTATTTGGTAAATCTTGCCCTGATATTGTGCAAGAGGAAGTTCGAGAAGTGCTGCATGTGGAGTCCACGGTTTGTGAGGAAAAATACTTGGGTCTTCCAACACCCGATGGTCGGATGTCTAAAGGACGTTTCCAGAAGCTTGGCGTCTTATTACTAGACCGCATAGCCTCTGTGCTCAAATCTTAAAGGCCAGGTACTATCCTGACGGCAAACTGGAGAACACAGTTTTTAGTGGAAACGCATCCTCGTCATTGAAGGCTATTAGCCATGGGCTAGATTTACTGAAGAAGGGTATATGATGGAGAGTGGGTAATGACAGAAGCATACGAGTTTTGCGTGACAGATGGATCCCTCATCCCCATTCCTTCAAACCAATTACTGCCCGGGGGACATGTAGGATCCGGTATGTGTCTGATCTGTTGAACAACAATGGCTCTTGGAACGTGAATTTGCTGCAGAAGTATTTCTTACCTGCTGATGTGATGGAAATTTTGAAAATTAGAGCTTCTCCCAGGCAAGAGGAGGATGTGATAGCTTGGGGACCGGGTAAGTACGGTCGCTTCTCAGTTAAAAGTGCTTATGACTTTGGAATTGAAGATGTTAATCGGGATTCATCAACTGGTTCGAGCTCTTCTCCTGATGGCCGACGGAAAGGGTGGCAGGCTGGCAGCTAATCTGGACATGTGAGGTACCCCCTTCTGTTCGTAACTTTGCTTGGAGGTTTACTGTTAACTCCTTACCGACTTGGCAAAGCAAGCACAAGCATGGTCTAGAAACTGATGGAATACGTCCGCTATGTGCGACTGAGATTGAGGATAATTTCCACCCTTTTGTACGATGCCCTCTTGCTCGTGAACTGTGGTATACCCCATGGCAGAGGTCTGGGTCTTGCCTGAAATTAATACAATTGTTAACACGGGCAAAGAATGGTTACTGCATGCACTAGAACCTCTCCCGGACATTGAACGATCCACGATGTTGATGACCTAGTGGCGGTGCTAGCATGTCCACAATGAAGTTGTTCATCAGAAGCTTCCTCCTCGGTCTGAATCTTCTAAAAGGTTCTTGGTAAGCTATTTGGACTGCCTCATAGGGCTAAAAACTGATCCGTGTGATGATCGTGCTAAAGGAAAATGGATTATCTCGTACCAGCAAGAAGTAAGAACCATACAGCCAGGTCATGAGGCTAGATGGAGTTTGCCTCCGGATGGCTGGGTTGAAATGAATTTGGACGGGTCCTTTCATCATGATGGAGCAGCTAGAGCCGGCATGGTCTTGCGGGATGACAAAGGTGCAATCATTTTCTCTGCTTGCAGAGTGCTTTTCTCATGTCACGATGCATTGGAAGCGGAGCTGAGTGCTTGTATGGAAGGACTCTCACTTTCAATCCAGAGGAGTGAACTGCGAGTTGCTATAGAGATGGATTCCATGGTTGCCGTGAAGCTGATTCAGTCACAAGATCTAGATAGATCGATTTACTATGCTATTGTTAAAGAGATTAAGCATTTAATGAGCCTCCGTAGAACTTGTATTACTCTTATTAGCCATTCTCAAAATAAGGACTATGACCTGGCTTGGTTCAGGACCTTCAGTTTCCCTAGATTTAGCTCTGGCAGATTGTAATGACCTTTCCTCGTGAGTAATAAAAGATTACTACCCGCAAAAATAAAAATATTGCATTTGGGATTGTACTAATTATAAGTATCCACTACAGGAAAAAACTTTAAAGCCGTGTATCCAAAAAACTCGGCTTATATCGATATAAACTCGGTTTATATATAAGCAGAGTAAAACTCCCGGCTTATATGACACGGCTTACAGTGGACCGGCTTATCAGGTATAAGCCGGGTGCCGTGGCAAAAATACTCAATTTATATATAAGCCGAGTGTTTATACGAGGCACTCGGCTTAATAAAGTAACATGACGGCAGCCGGCTGTTAACGGCTACGTGTCACCGTTTGTATAAGCCAAGTGCCGGTGTGTGTTGCACAGTTTATACATACGCTGAGTGCCCTGTACATTGCATGGTTTATAGATAAGCCGGGTGCTAGGTAGCTGAGGTACACGGCTTATATAGCCCTCCGGTGGCTTATTTATCCTATAAGCCGGGTGCCAGGTTGCTGGGATACAGGGCTTATAGCCTGCCCGTGGCTTATATGGCCTACAAGCCGGGTGCTATTTGCTGGGGTACACGGCTTATAGGCCATATGGGCATTTTTTTTACTTGCTTCAGAGCAGCAACAATGTATATTCAGCAATGTATGTAGCCAACAAATATATATCCAGTAATGTATATATCCAAAAAATATATATCCAGCAATGTATATATCCAACAAGTAAGCAATATATATCCAACGAAGGTTCACAACAACAATGTATTACAAATTGACAACCATAACAAACGAAAGAACCATTAGTTCAAAGTCCACACATGCATACATATGCAACAAGAGTTCACAAACGGAAGGACCGTGAGTTCCAAGTCCACACATGCATACATATCCAACGAAGGTTCACAACAACATACATGTAACCAGAAGTTCACAAATGAAAGGACCATGAGTTCCAAGTTCACACCAAGCGTGAACCTAAAAGATGCAATGAGCTCCACCGCAGCATGTATGCCCACCGACAACGGCATCCACGATGCAAACCTACAAGTCCATTATCACACGCATGTGTTTCTAAAGTTAAGTTGCAAAGATCGATAAGGCACAAGAGTCAACAAGCATCAACATATAAGGTTCAAATTGAAGCTAAGAAGCATGAACAATATAAGCATCAACACTTGTCGGCTCTACCATCAACAATGCACAAGTTGCAAGTTGAGAAGCACAAGCAACGACAAGATGCAAGCATCAACAATGCACAAACATAGACAACTACCTCGAGTGATCATTGTTGCGGGGAGATCGGGCGACATGAGCCGTAGTGGGTGGGTGTCAGTGGGCTTGCTTGGCCAGGTGTAGGTCCACCTACCACACAGTTATTGGAGCCTTGTCCCGACTGAGAGCACCTCAAGCACGAAACGATGAGATGGTAATGCATGATCTTTAAGCAGGATGGTAAGATGCATGATTGAAAAGTTGGAAGACTTACAAAGTTGAAAGTAGGAAGAGGTGGAAGTGGAGGAAGATCCGGCAAAGTGGAACCCTGCATATTAGCTCTGAACTGAGCGAACGCCCCCTGTAGGGCTGCCTGCTGTGTAGCCATGAATTGCTGCATTTTCATGGCTTGCTCCTGTTTAAGCAGGGCATTCGCCTGAGCCTCCTCCCGCAACCTGGTTTCTTTCTCTAGGCGGGCCTACAATATGCCATCGCAACAAGTTCACCATCGTTGCAATACAAAGAAATCACAAGGAAGGTCAATTAAGCAAAACATACCTCGAATTGATAGAGCATGTGCAACCCAGGTTGTGGGCGACACTCTATAGCAGGACCTGAGCTCAACGTGGTAGCACGGAGGTGGGAGAGTTTTGGAATGTCCTTATTACGGATGGCACCGTCGCCAACATATAACCAGCCACACTTCTTGCCTTGTCCTGACTGGACGGAAATCGTAGCGTCAATATCCCTTGAGGCCGGATCAGAGTCGGGCCCGTTGTGCTCCTTGAACTTCCCACTGTATGCATCAATCCTCAAACCAGCACCTCGGTTGACCCACCCCCCTTCTGGTTTCTTTGACTTGCGAGAGACATAATCCCGTGAATGTATTGAGCAGCTCTTCGCCCTCACCTCTCTCCCTATTCTGCAATAGAAGCAATAATATCCATAATGGCACAAGTTCAGAAGTTCCGAGCCGGATGAAATTATTACCTTCTTCTGCACGTAAGCACTGCTGTACTCCCTGCCCCACTTGTTTCGGTATCCGGAGCACGTTTCCAATGCTCCCAAGACCAAGCTGGCTCCTCCTCACCGTCTCCTATGGGGACCAGGCCAGGTTAATAATGCCTGCAAAGACATCCAATGAGGCTGGTCACAATGGGGAGGAACTTAGGAGTAACATCACACACCCCAATACAACTTTGCTTATGTGGCACATATTTAATAAAGAGAGAGGTGCTTGTGTTAACTAGCTAAGTTACCGGAACATCACACACTCCAAGAAACAGTGAGTCTATAACCTAATAAATACATCGTTGCATGACACTACATAGATGTTCGTACCCACTATGGAGGTAGTAACATAATCTAGGGAAGTGTGTAAGTTACTAGCTTATGTTCTTGCCCATTGTGACCAGCCTCATGTTGCTTGGCTGGCATGGCACCTTTATGTCTTCTCCAAGAACCACCAAGGCCCTGCACAATGAAAAGGCAAGTAAGTTAGTATCTGCAAAAAATCTTAAATGTAAAGACGCAAGTAAGATTCCACATAAGCACTTACCTCACACCGACTGGTTTGACAATGAGACCCTTATGTGGATATGGTCTCGAAGGGAGCGTGGACACACCACGCAACCAGGTACATGCTCTGGCCACTCCTTTTGTATTTACAGTGACAACACTTGTATTTCCACAAGCTTAACGTATAATTGGCATGCCTGACTTATTCACTAGATTACAATATATGTATGAATTCTAGCATTCGTAATGTTTGCTCGTGCCTTTAACTTGTAAGGGGGGCAAATAATTTCTTCTAAAGGGATTTGGCAGAGAGCACAAAGAGGTTATTCATATATGCTCCATGGCCCTCTCGGTGGAATCAAGGATTTGCATCAGAAATAAAACCAAGTGAGCATTTTCAATAAACATCTAGCAGATAAGGAACTCTTGCAGCTCATGAACACTTTTATTTAGCCAGCGTGCTATTTCATTTGTTTTGTATTCTTGCAGCTCATGAACACCTGGGTAGACAAAATGCATTTATTTATTTTTGAAGCGAAAACGGAAACAAAAGCAGTGTCAACAAGTACCAACTCAAGGTTACAGAACCAAATCAGGGGGTCAAGTTCCCTCCTGACAACACAAACCTACATAATTTGAGAACTAAGCAAAAATGGGGCGGCCTTATTTCCAACCAGGGGGTCAGGTACCAACTCCAGGTTACAGAACTAAACCAGGGGGTCCCCATTTTCCAAAATGCAGTTTTTTATGTACGTCAGCCTTATTTCCAACCAAATCCATGATCTTATCTCATACAGTTGCTGCTGTGTCCGTCACAATTGATAATAAAATTACAAAGTAATGGACAGATGCAAATTGAACCAAATATGTAACAGAACATGCATTTGTTCCTGAAGATGCAATTGGGGGAGGGAGGGGAACCAGTACCTGGTTGCTGGTGTCATTGTTGCACGAGGAGGAGATCAGCCGGGGCACGCCGGACTGCCGGACCACCTTGCCACCGGAGGAGCCGGCCCTGGACAACAGAGAAATAGGTCGGTCAGAGAGAGAGAGAGAGAGAGAGAGAGAGAGAGAGAGAGGAGAGAGAGAGAGGGGTACCTGCCGGCGGAGGTGGCGCAACGGAGATGGCCGGGCGACCTCAACCCTAGCGGACGGGGAGGGGCGGCGGCACCGATGGGAGGGCCGGCTCGGGTCAGCTCGGGGCTCCTCATGCTCGGGGAGGGGGCGGGGGAGATCTGTGCGCCAAGGAGAGGGTGGCGCCGGGGGGGAGGGGGTGACGGCGAGGCGGCCGGTGGGTGGAGGGTGGGCGGCGGCGCGAGGAGAGGGAAGGCGGGGGAGAGACCAGGGGCGGCACGGTTTGGGGCCAAAAATGAGCTATGCTTGTGGAGTCGATTTGGGCCAAAATGAGTTTCTGCTGCGTGTATTTTCGCTAAGTCCCGCTGGGTAAGCCGAGTGTCATAGCTAGATACACGGTTTATAATTTATTTATTTTATTTCAATATAAAAGTTTATTACTTTTACTTTTTAATAATTTCTGTATTTTATTTTATTGCATTTTTATTATACTTAATTTATTTTCTTTTCATTGTATTTTTATTTCATTGTTTTCATAAATGAAACCTCTCCCCTTATTTCATTATTTTCATTTCTTTTGACTATTTCATTATTTTCATTGTTCAAGATATCGGTCGATATTCCGATAAACCGGCCGATTTATCGCTTCGGTGTCTGGCCGATATGCCGATAAATCGGCTGATATGCCGATAAACTGACCAATTTACGCATTATCTCGAGTCGACCGATAAGTTCTCGATAAGTGATATCCCCAATATTGATTATTTCATACATATATTAGGTCATTGTTACATGTCGAACCAACATTGGGTCGCACGCAGGTGCGAGCGGTCTTCCTACCCTCTCTCGCATTGTTTAAATTATCGAAAAATCGTACGATGCCGGAAATCCTCGGGAGGTGGCACGTCATCATCAAATGGCCCCCGTAAGGTGTGGTAAAAGTTTGGGCGCGTTTCGTATAGGCCTCACATTAGGCCGCTTGTAAACTACACCATCTCCGAGGTAGTCTAAGGGTATCGAGAGGGAACGAGACGGGTTTGTGAAAGTAGTGCGGGTCCTATTGCTCCGTTGGCCTCGGAACTTCTAGTGCTCTCAAAGAAGGCCATCGAATGACACGTGTCAGGCCCCCGCATTTTTTGGACCCGCCTAGAATATTTGAGACATTTATTGCACTGCTAGTGTTTCGGCGCCGGAAATTGCAGGGGGGAAACGGCCGCGTCGGGTCGACACGGAGGGAATCTTGCGGTGGGTTTGGCCAGGACCTTGTTCCGAAGTGTTCCTATCAGCTGACGTACCACAACCGGGTGGAGAGGTCCATTGGTCAAAGCCCGTCCGGTGAAAGTCAAAGGGTTAGATCTCCTGGTCAACCGCTGCAGCGTTTGGCGGGACGGGGGCCTTGGGGGGATAGAAATGCCACCGGAGCATCGTGCGGGCCCCTCATACATGCCTTAAGGTGTGGTGGCATGTCCGAAGAGGCAGCACGCGGCTCCGGGGTGTGGCTCCTCTCACGGACGGCGATGACACGGTATAGTAAACGTTCTGCGGCAACGGTTCGACGTGAATATTATTGAACACTCGAAGTGCGATAAAATCATGATTATCTTACACGGCTTGGGCACATGTGATATAGGACAGATGGTAATTATTCATAATTTTTGGTGATGCAGAAGTATCTGAACAATTCCCTCTACGCAGATTGCTCGTCGTGTGTGTATGATTGTGGCCGGCGCCCTCCGGGGGCTAGCCATGCCGCCAAATCTTGCGTCGGGGCCTCTTACACGTCTAGAAGTGTGGTGGCGGGTGCCAACACCCGGCAACGTCTCCGGAGTGTGACCCCCTTCACGGACAGCGCCCCCGCCGGCACCTGGAGGGGGGAAACGACCGCGTCAGGTCGACACAGAGGGAATCTTGCGGTGGGTTTGGCCCGGACCTTGTTCCGAAGTGTTCCTATGGGCTGATCTGCCACAACCGGGTGGAGAGGTCCATTGGTCAAAACCCGTCCGGCGAAAGTCAACGGGTTAGATCTTCTGGTCAACCGCTCCAGGGTTTGGCAGGACGGGGGCCTTGGGGGGTAGCAATGCCACCGGAGCATCGCGAGGGGCCCTCATACATGCCTTAAGGTGTGGTGGCATGTCTGAAGAGGCAGCACGTGGCTTCGGGGTGTGGCCCCCCTCACGGACGGCGATGACACGGTATAATAAACGTTCTGCGGTAACGGTGCGGCGTGAATATTATTAAACACTCGGAGCGCGATAAAATTATGATTTTCTTACACGGCGTGGGCACATGTGATATAGGAAGGATGGTAATTTTTCATAATTTTTGGTGATGCAGAAGTATCTGAACATTTCCCTCTACGTGGATTGCGCTTCGCGTGTCTATGATTGTGACCGACGGCTTCCGGGGGCTAGCCATGCCGCCAAATCTTGCGATGGGGCCTCATACACGTCTAGAAGTGTGGTGGCGGGTACCTTAGGGTGTCGAAAGAGTCATCAAAATATAAAAGTGGCGTTAAATTAAGAATTTCACAAATAAGACACATGAAAACTAGTCAACAGAAAAAATAGGTGAGAATAATAATACTAATTAAGTAGTAAATATAAATGCAATAAAAACCATCATAAACCAATTTCGCACAAATGTTACGCGTTGCAAAAAAACCGCAAAAAAGTAAGCCTGGTGCTTTTATCGGACACACGGCTTATATTTCCTATAAGCCGAGTGCCTGCTTCGGACACACGGCTTATATGTGCTATAAGCCAGGTGCCTTCTTCGGACACACGGCTTATAGGCTGCTCCATGATGGCGCTGTCAACTACTGCCGTTGCGGACACGTGGCAGAGGTCTTTGCCGAGTGTGTGCTGTAAGCCGGGTGCCTTTTCCCGTAGATATTGTGTGTTTCATGTAAGCCGTGAGCTTTTTTGTGAAACCTGGCTTATAGATGACCATAAGCCGAGTTCTTCGTATTTACCGGGTGTTTTTTCCTCAAGACTCGGCTTAGAGGAGCATAAGCCGGGTGCCTGAAAAAAAACACTCGGCTTATAGGATAACACACGGGAAACCGGGATTTTCCTGTAGTGATCTGAGTGTGTGTACCTCGCAATAACTGTTTGTTCTCTCAAAGTGTTTTAGCATGCATGGTAAGAAGGGAAGTGTGGGATTTTTTACCAAGTTGTTTTGAAACACAATCTTTACTAAGAAAAGTTTCACCATGGAGCAGTTAGATGTTTATATTACCTCCTTTTATTCCCTTTTATGTGCTGGAGTTTTCTCCAGGTTTTTGTACCTACTGCAGGTCACCATTTGTGCACTCTTTAAATGACGCATTGCCACACTTATCTGATGCCTATCAGATTTATGATTTTTATATGGTGTCCACTGGATCTATTGCAAATTGGATATTTTTTTCTTAAAATGTGGTGTGTACACACGGGGATGATTCTATCCCAAGATGGTTAGCAGCTGTTATTTCAAGGAAGTATTGATTTGTCGTCTCTCTTACAACCAAGAGCTTTGATCCAGGATCAAAACGACGATTCTATCTATCTGTCGTTTAAAGGTTGCTACACACGATTCTTGTATCTATCGGTCTCCCAAGAAGTGCCTTCGTCTCCACGTTGACGCATGCATTCCATAGCTACAGGCGTACGTACGTGGGATTAGTGACTCCATGTGCCATACGTACCTACCTACCGATCAGAAGAATCTTCTATAAATATAGCTATAGGCTCATGCACGGCCACAACCATCTAGCTCTTCCATAGCTATACCCATCCGCCTCCCGGCCATCTGCTTCCGCGCCGGGCGCCGGCCTCGTAACCATGGAGCTCATGCCAACCGTCTTCTGCCTTCTCCTCCTCGTCCTTGCACAGGATGGTATGCACATCATAAACTCCTTACAGCCTTGCTTTTGCTTTTAGATATTCGTTACATGTTATACTTCGATCTCGTCAAGTTCTTCATGCATGCACTGAGACATGATTGATCTATCTGACAGGGGCTCGTGTGGAGGCACGAGGCACACCTTCGGCTGATCAGGGTCAAAGAACCAATGGTCCAGCATGTTCGTCTTCGGCGATGGCTTCACGACAATGGCAACCTCCCAGAGACCGACACATG
Source organism: Aegilops longissima (assembly GCA_021605205.1). Classification (NCBI taxonomy): domain Eukaryota; kingdom Viridiplantae; phylum Streptophyta; class Magnoliopsida; order Poales; family Poaceae; genus Aegilops; species Aegilops longissima. Next base: position 742,829,192 of record CM038679.1, read on the forward strand.
GCGTCAATGGAGCTATCCCTACGGCTCCTATCTCAACTCCCGTGGATCTGCGACTCCTGTTCCAACTGGGCGCCTTTCCAACTATTGGATTCAATCTGACTTCATCGGTACGTATATAGTATATATACTGGTATGCTAGTACCTAGCTAGATAGAGAATTTATTTTTGAGCACGTACAACCTTATATCTAAGATCATTCAAAATAATCCATCATATCAACGCTCTAGATAATTTAGTTCCGACCCTTACAATCTTATATGTGTTCTACTAAAAATAATCCTTCATATTTATTGATTTATTTCCCTTGCAGCAAGGATCTTGGGCCTCAGTGAAGCCCCTCCATCGTACAGGCTCACGCCACATCTATCTTGCGACCCATCTGGCATGACCTTTGCTTTCGGCGGTGCTGGCGTCTACGAGGTGCCGGACAAGAAGGTGCCGACCCTTGCCACACAGGTCAATGCTTTCACGAGGCTACTCAATGCTGGGGTCATCTCAAAACAACAGCTTCGGAGCTCGGTCGCTCTTGTCTCCATCTCCGGCAATGACTACATGACTGGTGCCAATGTCGAGAATGCCTTCTTGAGTAGCTTCGATGATGTGAGTAGTAGTTAGCAGACTCAAACTTACAAACACTAACCAGTCTGCAATTACTATATACCCATCTTCTTACCAAGTAACTTCTCTTCCATGCAGATCGATAGTTATATAGGGAATGTGACGACCGAGATTGCGAGGAACGTGGGGAAGCTACAGAGGCTAGGTGTGAGAAAGGTACTAGTGAACAACATGCATCCCATTGGCTGCACGCCTTTGCGGACTAGTTCGAGCAACTACACGACATGCGACCTTCTGGCCAACTATGCCGCAACTGTGCACAACATCAATATAGAACACCTAATGGGCAACAAGAATAATGCCCACATACTGGACCTCTACACTGCCTTCACCGACATCGTCAATCACGCCCCTGGTAAGTACTTTATATGTCTGCACGCGCATGATGCAAATTAAATCAGATTTCACATGTATGCATTTTATTAAACATCTGTTGGAACTATGTGTATGCAGGTGAAGGGTCGGAGCAGTCAAACAATTTCAAGCGCAAGCTGACACCTTGCTGCGAGGCTTCCACCGAGCTGGGGTACTGTGGACAGGTTAGCCCTTCAGGGGAGCGCCTCTACGACCTATGCAAGAATCCTGACAAGAAGTTCTACTGGGACGAGTCTTACCCGACAACTGCTGGGTGGGAAGCTGTTACAGAGGCGCTAGAAGAACCTTTGAGGGAGTTCCTAGATCGGGACTATGTTCCATGATGCATTTATAGTTTAGGTTTAGCTCGATCCATTGCTTGTTGGTGCAATATCTTTTAGCTAGGTTAGCTTTATATAGATAGTATTCCTATTTAGGAAGAAACTTTTGAGTTTTTGTTTCCTTGTGTTCCATGAACTTTGGTCTAGTTGCCTTCATGTTTTAAGAAAGGTAGTCCTATTATATATGGTGAATCTAGCGTGCATCTATTTGAGGAGCTCGTGGGAGTTGCCGCAAACGAGAAGGTGCTTGGATGATGGGTTCTATTTGAGTCAAGATTAGATATATAGCTTTGCATGTGCGATCTTTGGTCTCAAAGACAGCATCTTAGTCGATTGTGGTAACGCTCCACCTGGTGCACCTCGTCCTGCTCTTCGCTGCACTGCCACCATTGGCTCGCGCATGTTTGGTGTGCCGTTACAGGGCATGGAGGTAGCATGTGTGTTTGACACGACATGATGGGTGCCAAGATGTGGCAAAGATGACAAAGACGCACACTGCTCTCCTTTCAGGTCTTTGTTTTGGTTCTGCCTTCACCATGTACGACCCGGCTAGCTAAGGCTATGCTTATGTCGTCGTTCCCATACGTCTTGTCAGAACAGTAGCCTGTAATTAAAAGCGCACGGTGTTGGGTTTGACCTTGTGTTGGTATTTGTTTCAATTACAATGGCAAGCACATGTCTGTAACAAGCTAGGTCATATGCCACAGATTTTGTGAAGCTTTTGAGCATGTAGCTGCAATGTGTGGATTTCACATTTTCGTGGGCCTGGATTCTTTTATTTGCTGTTTCAAGTGTTGGTAAGCAAGTTAAGGGAAGAGAGAATTTTTTTTCTTGGAAAAAGGAAATCTTGATCACTTCAAGCTAGTCCGACATATCACATATGTTCTGAGCATCTTCAACTGCCGGCATCTGTATGTGATGATTTGGCGCGGCTATTGGTGGATCCTAATAAAAGCAAAAAGGAAGATGTCCTAGTTGAACTGGGACAAAATGACGCTCCCTAAGTCAAAGGGTGGTTGTGTTTTCGTGACATGCGTCCTTCAGCCAAGCACTTCTAGCAAAACAAGCTTGGCGATTGGTCGCTGGTCCAGAGGGCTTATCTGCACGATTGCTACAGGCACAATAACATCCCAATGGAAATTTGTTGGATGCAGTGTTTACCGTCACTGCGTCCACTGTGTGGAAAGGAATAGAAAACGGGCTGGCACTAGTCAAGCAATAATTTAGGAGAGTTGTTGATTGTACTTCCATTCCCACGAGGACCATCGTTACACCCCATCGGCCATCGCGCTCAAGGAAGATTGTAGACTACATCTTGCTGCGGGATTTTTTCACACAAAGGATACCCGCTTTCAATCTCTTCATCAAAGGATGGCTCGTGGCCTAACTGTGTGCGTATCATCAAATTCTGAGTTATAATCAGAGACGTCTTGGCCTGAGTTGACCAAGTGTCTCCAGTTAATATCATTTGTGTGGAACGTCTTTTTATCACCTTTCTCGCGGACAAATTTTGCGCAGCCGGATATTGGTTTTCTAGAGAAAATATGGCTTATGCCTCAAAGGATATCGCAGAAGCTCCTTACTCTGTTAACATAACAAATCTGCGAGGGGTGTAGTTTCACTAGATTTTCTTCGGTCAAGGTCCGCGTGGTGACCGGCAGCTTCGGCCTCCGCTGCCGCCGCCCTCATGGTGACCTGCTGGCGTGACTGCGATAGGCTGGTCATGCATGCCATCGTTTGTGCCATCTCAAGCTTCTTCCTTGCACTGAGTTTCTCTCCCTCTATCTCTCTTGATAAGCTTGCTATCTATTGGTGGAGCGGCAAATATTTATGAGGAGGATGTGAAACATCACGCAACATGGTCATTATGCCCGTCTAGTATTTCTGGCATTACATCATTCAGGCATGACACATGGTAAAGAAGCTAGACCAGTGGAGGCACCAGTCAAGTTTCTGGTAGTTACATGACATAACTTAATAATACGAAGCGGTTCACAACTAGAGATATCAGCTTTGGGAGTCCACTCGAATATATCAGACTTCTTCATCAGTCGGAACAGAGGCAGTGCCTTCTCCTCGAGACGTGGAATGAACCGATTTAATACAGCAAGACAGACTGTAAGCTTCTGGACATCGTGCACACGCACGGGGCATTTCATTCGGAGAATTCCACCAACTTTCTCGGGATTTGCATCTATCCCCCATTAGGAAACAAGGAAACCGAGTAACTCTCCACCTGGTACTCCGAATGTGCACTTAGTCGGATTCAACTTGATATCATATCTTCTCAGATTGGCGAAAGTTTCAGCGAGATCAGTCAACATGTCGGAACTCTTGCATGACTTACTACAATATCATCCATATACGCCTCCACATTCCGACTGATCTGATTGAGCAGGTACTTCTGGATCATGCGCATGAATGTGGCTCCGGCGTTCTTGAGGCCGAAAGGCATGGTAATGTAGCAAAAACACCCGAATGGGGTGATGAAAGCTGTTTTTATTTCATCTGGACCAAACAGACGGATCTGATGGTATCCAGAATATGTATCAAGAAAAGACAAACACTCACATCCCACAGTCGAGTCAACTATCTGATCGATGCGAGGGAGCATAAAATGATCTTTCGGGCAGGCCCGATTGATACGCCTGAAGTCAATGCGCATGCAAAGTGATTTATACTTCTTTGGAACCATGAGGACGTTGACGAGCCACTCGGAGTGGTATATCTCATGGATGAACTCTGCTGCCAGGAGTCGAGCCACCTCTTCGACAATCGCCTCCCTTTTCTCCGCGGCGGACCGACGGAGATGTTCCTTGACAGGTTTGACCTTTGAGTATGCGCAAACGGTGCTCAGCAAGTCCCCTCGGTACACCTGGCATGTCTGATGGTTCTCATGCAAAGATGTCCTAGTTCTCACGGAGGAACTGGCTGAGCGCGGCCTCCTATTTGCTGTCGAGTGTAGTCGAAATGTGAGTCGGAGCAGCTGTAGGATCATCTGGGTGAATATGAACTGGTTTAGTCTCTCCCGCCGACTGAAATGCAGACTCGGAAGCGGGCTTCTTTGAGCACATCAACTCACTCGGATCAGCGTTCCTATGATATTCCTCCATTTCAACCACTACCATTTGCTCGTCAGCGATCTTGGACCCCTTCTGGAGACATTCTTGTGCTCTTTGCATGTTCCCAATGACCGTGATCACACCTTTGGGTCCTGGCATGTTCTGCTTGAGGTACATGTAACATCGTCGAGCCATGAAACAAGCATATGCTTGTCGCCCGGGGGTAGCAACATGAGTTGGGTGATCTGGCTGATCAAAGGTCATAGGAGTCTTTGACCACTTGAGGTACGTCATAGTTGCCGGCGCAACCATGTTCACATCACTGTTTATGACTTTCAGTCGACTGTTGCTTTCAACGTCAGCAAAAATCACCAAGGTAACATTGACCTTCGGGTAAACATCATATTTCTCTTCATCTGCTTCCTTATCAGAGTCTTTCTCACTGGACGGACCCTCTCGGAACTGCTGAATCAGGAGCCTGCACTGTTGAGTGTTATGTTTGGGTAGAATCAAGTTATCCTCTTCATCCTTCTTCGTGCGAATGTGACACGGTAAATCTAGGACATCATGTCCCGATGGATCTTTGACCTTCTTGGCCCTCCATTACTCCTTGGGCTTTCTCTTGAATTTTTCTTGGGTATTCACCACTGCGGCCTCTGCCTGACCTGAGGCTTCAACTTTACGCTTCTGCTTTCGACTGGGATTTCCACCGCCATCCTCTGGGTCGACTGTTTTCCCTTTGCCATTTCTGAGTCGGTCCTCTTCTTCACCATTGGCATACCGAGTGGCGATTTGCATCATACGATTCAATGTCAAGGGTCCTGAGCGACCGAATTTCAACGTGAGCTCTCTATACCGAACACCCTCCTTGAAGGCACAAACGGCCTGATGCTCATAAAATTTTCTACCGTGTGGTGAAGAGTAGTCCAACACTGGATGTAATCCCTCGGAGTCTCATTCTGTTTTTGTACACAATGCTGCAGCTCAGGTAGCCCAGCGAGATGCTTGCAAGTGCCCTCGAATGTCTTCATGAACACTCGGGCCAAATCTTCCCAACAGAAAATACTACCAGGGGCCAACTGATTCAACCAGGCTCTGGCCAAGCCCTCAAGCATCAGGGGCAGGTGCTTCATTGCTACCTCATCATTACCCCCACCGATCTGTACTGCCACTCGATAATCTTCCAACCAAGTGTCTAGCTTTGACACGCCAATGAACTTTCTAACTCCTGCTGCCAATCTGATGTTGGGAGGAATTTCAGCGGATCAGATGGTGCTGTTGAGACACTCGGGTCCAGAGACGAACGATTTGTTCCCACTCGGATAACCTATGTCCAAACCTTCTCTGTTGGCCCTACCTCTGTAACCAGGCCCTGCATAATGATCTTCCATCAAACCCAGGCTATCGTGGGTCGGCTGGAACGCTCCGCTCGTCACCGTGTAAGCGCATGTCATCATACTGCCGGGGCGCATACGATCCACCCCTCGGAGGGGGTGTAAGCACTCGACGGTGGTCATCATGGTCGAATCAAGGCTCAAACTACCCATGGCCTCTTTCCAGGTGCCGATCCTGGTGATAACCACGGCCTTCACGCTGTAAAGGCGACCTTGGGCTTTGTGTTGAGTGATCTGCTACAACTGATCTACTATGGATCCTCTTGTGCGAATGAGTAACAGCAGAGTTCTACTCCCTAGCCGCTCTAAGTAGTGCTCGAATCTGCTCTAACCCTCTGCTGGCCTCAGAGCGGAATGGCTGGATCAATTCTGCTATGCGTGCTACTGCTGCAACATTCTGGATTGAGTACGGAATACCTGACAATCACCTCTGGGTTCAGTCGGAAACAACTGCCAATGCCATCGACTGGAACTTGGAATATGGCTGCGGGCGCGGTCGTCGAGTGCTCGCTGAAGATTCTCCAGATGCATGCGCTCAGCCAGAGTGGCAACGCGCGCAGCCTCCAAGGCCCAAGCCTCGGAGGTCTCCCCAACAATGGCGATATGGAGAGCTTCAAAGGCTTGATCTTGCCTACGCTGCAACTCCTCCATCTGCTCCGCTGTGAGAGCTTTGGGGTAATACTCGTCATTGTCGCACGCATGACCGCCGCTGCCGCCTGTGCCATGGGGAAACCCTGGCGGGCTGCGATGGGAGTCGACCATCAGAACTTCCGCCGTGGGGTCGTTGCTTTCGAACTCGAAAAGAGTGTTTGAATGGCCAGTCGACGGGTCGAACAAGCTATACAGGGAGTCATCGGGCTCGATCACCGCGACCTGAGATGTGGCCGACTGACAGGCCACCGCGTGCTTCACCCACCACTGGACCCGCGAGCGACCAGATCGCTTGCGTCGGCGAGCGGCGGCAATTGGAGATGCCATGGGAGCCAACTGATACTGAGTCGACGGCTGCCGCAGAAGGAGCCGCAGGAACTTGCGCGGAAGTGCGCCGCCCCGTGGACGGGGAGGGCCTCGATGTCGTGAGGGGCCTCCTGGAGCCCGGTCGAGTCGTAGGTGATGAAGGTGAGCGCACCCAGACGGATCTCGCGGCCCAAAGGCAAACCACCGGCAGAAACCATGTCAATGAAGGAAGAAAAACGGTAACCTCACCGGAAGTCACTAAGACGCATGCCCCATGGTTGGCGCCAACTGTCGTGGGAGTGAGTCTGACAGTAGAAGTAGGGGGTACGTAAGAGAAGGGTCATGCCCTAGCTACGGCGAGGTTGTACACACACAAGTTTATGAGTTCAGGCCCCTCTCGGAGCAGGGAATAGCCCTACGTCCGGGTGCCGCAGAGGCTTGTCGACTGTAGTGTGGAAATAGTTATAGGGGGTGCGAACCCTTGTTCCAGGGGGCAGGGGTGGCATATATAGAGTGCGTCGGCCCCTTGCAGCCCTGAGTTACACAGGGGTTCAATGAGAGCTATGTCCTGAACGTTACTGGTAACGCCTGTATTAATGACCTTAATGGCTACGGAGTGAATGCCTGACCATTGCCATTCAGCGATGACTCTAAGTCTTCTACCTTTCGAGTGGATTCTTGTATTCCGAGTGAAATAATACCGGTCTAGTGGAATTGGGATATCCGAGTGGAATAGCTTGTCGAGTGGATTACACTTCTTTAAAAATCTAGTCGGTATATTCCTTTTAACCTTATAGGTCTTGGCTTTCTCGTGTCCTATCCTTGGGAAGGGCATGTAGGTCAGGCCTAGGAGCACAACCCACCACGCCTAGGAGCACAACCCACCACGGCGCGCATGGGCCCTGGTCCGCGCGCAGTTGTCTTATGGTGGCTGTGGACCCCCTTTTGCATTGATTCCAAGTCCCAAAAATTGCATATGTTCCAAAATAATTCTTCGTATTTTTTTATTGTGTTTGGACTTCGTTTGATATGGATATTCTGCGAAACAAAAAATACATGCAACAAACATGAACTGACACTAGGCACTCGATCAATAGTTTAGTCCAATAAATCAGATATAATGTTGCCAAAAGTATGCGACAGTTGTATAATATTGGAATGAAACAATCAAACTTTATAGATAAGATGGAGACGTATCAGCCACCGACTCCTCCTCCAAGTCCGCCACGTCAGCCACCTCCTCCTCCAAGTCGTCCGTGTCAGCCGACTCCACCGCCCCACCCCGAGGCGGAGTACGTCGCTAGTCTGCCACCGCGTCAGCCGACTCCGCCGCCCCACCCTGAGACGGAGCCCATCAACGCAATTCCGCCATATTGATCTCGGGCGCGTCAGCCTTCTCCAAAGCGGAAGAGAGCACCAAGCAAGAAAGCCTCTCCTCCTGCCAAAAATAAGTTGGCTTACGACAGGAGTGACGAGGAAACAAGGCCATAGCGGATGTCGAAGTGAAGGCCTTTTTTGCGAAGAAACCGCCACCGCCGCCAAAGGAGAAAATACTTGAGGAAGTCCTCCAACACTTTGTGGATATGGGTAAACCGGCTGTGAAGATAATGGACTCAGACTATGACCGCTCTAATAAGAAGTCATATCATGCACAAAAAGATAAGGAGTCGAGTTCGAACCAAGCAGGTAGTAGTAAAAGCAGGAAAACTATTCTCCATTTGGGAGAACATGCAGTGCAGTCGATCCCCCCGCTCATTGTACAATCTGATGTGAGTACCGGCGATAAGCCGAAAATAACCGACGCTCATAGACAGATGGCTAAAGGGGCCGATGTCACTATTGAACAACTCCTGGGCATCAAGGTTCTCCTCGGGTTTGAAGAGGAGAAACTAGCATGGAAATATGTCCCTGGCCAACCTCTGGTCAGGGCTGAGGAGGTCCCGCTTCTATCAACAAAAATGCACAGATTGCATGACTACAAGTATCTTTCTAATACATGATGGATTCAATCTGTCACAGAATAGTGCAAAACCGTCAAGGACGAATGTGCATGACGGGTTTACATTCCTTCATGTATATCGCGTCATAATTTGACAACTTCACCACCATGACGGTTCATGGCCGTCACCGATCAATCCCCAGGCCCGCCACAGGCCCGATCCTACGTGATGGACTAATCCGTCATGAATTGACATGACACTGCACCAACATGGACCTGACATGGAATCTACGTGGCGCCAACATGGATCCGACGTGGCATACAACATAGACTTCGGCCCAATTATTTTTTGTCCAGCCAGGCCCATCAGCCCATTTTTTAGTGTACCAATTTAGGCGTTTATTTCAATCCAGCCCATGATATTCATGCAACCAGCTACAACCGGACCCATTACATATAGTCAACCTTTCACAATCCAATTAACTTCCATTGAACATGCCCATAATCTGGACCATTTCAAAATTTCCATTCAAATTATTTCACTGAGTAAAGGCCCTTTAAAATATGCGCAAGAACGCATCCAACATCAGTTCACATGCCCTCAATAACAATTACACCAGATTACCTAAACAAATATAGAATTGTGTACAGACCCTCTAAATCATAACCTTCACCATAGCTCAAAGTTCCTTTGAAGCTCTCACCACAAGGAAACCTGTAACAAACAATATGCTTGTGTAAATGGTCAGTTGATTACAACAGTAACAATAGTTATTATCGTCTGAACCATCATTCTTATTTCACATGATTTGAACATCATTCATGAGGTATAGGTAAACCTATATATCTAGATGCCAAGAATGCTTGTCTTCAATTAATCAACAATAGTGTTTTGTTGCAACAACACAACACAATGACTAATCATGAGTAACCTAGTGCCAAATAGTTCAAATCTTCCTGAAGGGCATAGGAGCTTACCCATGGCAGATGGCTAAGAGCTCCACCTTGTTATGCAACTACATGTACCTCTGCAAAATTATCATCACAAAGATCAGAGGGGTGTTGAGAGTAAAGGCATAAGGGAATGAGATACGTTATTATTTCTGGAATCCTACTTGCAAGAAAACTATACTTCTTTTTACTATAGTGCACACACTTTTTTTCTGAGCCATGGCCACAAACTAATTATGTGTCATTTTTCTTATGTAAACATATACACCTATCACGTGTGAGATTAGACCTAAGGTAAACTATAGCATCAAGAACAGCCAAGTGGACTTATAGTATGAAAATAAATTTTATGATGAAACTAATTATGTGGTCTTGATGCTGATATAGCTTCCTATAAACTTGGTCAAATTGAATTAATTTGTAATTGAGGAAGAAGATTATAAATAATAGTATTCAATGATGAACTAAACAAGAATTAAATGTAATGTTCAAGGTGGATAGACTTTCAAAGTTACACTTCGCCTAGCATAATTTGGTAAACTAGAACTACTACCACTCGATTTTTAACAGAACTTGCATGAAACAAATGCAAACTTTGATTCTTATATTTCGAATTGGATGGAGCAAATGAATCAAGCCTAGAACTTATATAGTGAGCTATGGCAATTTGATCTCTACCAGTAATGCAAGAAATAAAAACCAGGATGGAGGTAATGATGAACAGACGGGCAATAGAGCCAACCAGTGGACCAAGTTCTTCTGTCTACAGCATAGTTCTTCGACTCTCTTTAATTCTGGTAGTGGACTGATTCAGTCGTTCAGTTGTCATCATCAACATTCTTCACTGATTAGTGGTCACCTGGGACAGGAAATAATCCCCAAGTACAGCATGAGTACTACAAATAGAAAACATCAAGAACTTTGAGACACCGCTTAAGAAATCAGAACAAATATATTAATACTTCATTAATATATGCACTTTACGTCAGGAGAGACATATGTCAGACAAGGAACACTGTTTCCACAATACAGAAAAACAAATTATTACATGACTTAAATAATTACTTCGCGGTTATTAAGGTACAAGCCGAATAAAAACACATGAACACCAGGAGATGGCCCAATCAAAACACATAACAAGATTGGTCCATTATATTCAACATAGAAATTGTTATGCAAAGACTTCAAAAACAAAATTTGAGCTTAATATGGCAACCTATCACCCACAAGTGCTAGACCTTAACCAAACATTTTCCCGTCCATCGGCTGCAGAACGAGAAATGGAAAAGTGTTAAGCAACAAGGCAGGAAGTTCAGTACATGATGAATAACAGAGTCATAGATGTTGCGAACAAGAGACATGCTAAGATAAGTATGATAACAAAAGAATTTATCATACTTTTCCAGTTTGAAGATCAACCTTTCGCACCGATGGCTGTTGAACACAAAAGATGGAGATGCATATTCAGGGTTATGAGATTTGGTCAATAATGAAGGAAAAAAGAAACACACAATACATGCAGCATAAAAGAATTATGCATCAATCATCATTTAGGTGTCCAAGCTCATGTTATAGGTTCTCAAAATAACTCAGAATAGTTTCCACATTTTTTGGGAAGGTCCAACTTACACTGGTGTTCCATTAATTTAGCAGAGGGAGAATACAAAATTGGTTTTGGACGAGTGCCCAAGGAAGCGCGGCAACACAAACAAGCTGGTGCCACCCCCCAAAACTTTATAACTCTGTGGATCCCCGAATAGTTTCCACTTGGGAGTCATCAATACAAAAAATAGTCAACTAATACTACACATACCCGATTGCCACTGTCATTTTAATTAAGCCAAGCAAGGATCAGACAGTTTACTGACTATGATCCCGATTTGCTACTCTGACTATAAATGATATACCACAAGGATTAATATTGGGAAAGATTATAGCAACAATTCTTGAGGAAAGATACAAAATCAAGCCCAATCAAGCAGAGGGGGGCAGAGGTTCAAGTACTCGCCAGAGAGGTTTCTAGGCGATGCAGCAGTCGCAGTGTAGGTCAGAGAATGTCGTCGCGCGACAGAGGAGATCACCAGAGGATGCGTGGCCGCACTGGAGATACGACAGTGGAGGTTAGGGCCGCCACTGTCCAGACCAACGTGGGCAACCACACCCAGCTAGGGGCGCCATCCAGGAGGCGGAGAGGGCGTAATGTGCAATGGATTGGAGCCGTTGGAGACGCACCGGCGACGGATGCGACGCCGCAGCCCAAACCCTAGCCACGGGATAGGGGCCGCGGGCGAGCGCCGGAGGCCGGCTGTGGTGAATCCAGCTCGAGTGAAGGACGATGGGATCGGGGACTAGCTCGTGAGCGTGCTATGCAGTAGCGGACATTGCCGCAATCGGCAGGCACTGGTGCCGGCACGAGGGGTCGCATGAGAAAATAAATCGTCCGCGAGATGGATGAATGGGTGTGGGGATGGGGCATATCTGGCAGCCGGCGGCTCTGCGAGGTAATAGGAGGGGAAGGGGGTGGGGGCGGTGGTGGCAAGCTCTAGGAGGAGGAAGGCAGGGGAGGAGTTGGGAGCTTGGCGGAATAGAAGCCGACGGCTGCATGATAGAGGGGGGAAAGAACAGTGGCATAGGTATTGTGTGCCAGTCGTTGGATCTTGGATAATCGGATGGTTGGGAGCTCAATCCGTGTGCTGGTCGATTCGACCAATCGGAATGCATAGTTTCCCTCCCGCGGGATTGCTCCCTGCTTCACCCAGCATCACACGTCAGTATGAGCAATCCATGACGGTCAAGCTGCTCGATCTATGACGGCTTCTGTGATGGTTTCCCGATGCCCGTCATAAGGGGGCTACCGTTTTGGGCCCAGTCTCATCTTGCTAAGTCATGACAGTTTCTGTGACGGATACAGGGGACGTCATCAGAAATCCATCATCGATTAATAGATTTCTGCTACCTCTTGAGCTTGCGTTGGTTTTCCCTTGAAGAGGAAAGGGTGATGCAGCAAAGTAGCGTAAGTATTTTTCCTCAGTTTTGAGAACCAAGGTATCAATCCAGTAGGGGAAGATGCACAAGTCACCGAATACCTGCACAAACAATCAAGAACTTTCAAGCAACGTGATAAAGGGGTTGTCAATCCCTTCACGGTCACTCGCAAAAGTGAGATCTGGTAGAGATAATAAAGTAAATATTTTTGGTATTTTTGGTTTATAGATTTGAAAGTAAAGATTGCAAAACAGTAGATCGGAAACTAGCAAGATGTAAACGAGATTCAATAATATGGAAAAGAGATGCAATATAATGGAAAAGAGACCCGGGGGGCATAGATTTCACTAGTGGCTTCCCTCGAGATAGCATATATTACGGTCGGCGAACAAATTACTGTCGGGCAATTGATAGAAAAGCGCATAATTATGATGACATCTAAGGAAATGATCATGAACATAGGCATCACGTCCGTGTCAAGTAGACCGACTCCTAGCTGCATCTACTACTATTACTCCACACGTCGACCGCTATCCAACATGCATCTAGAGAATTAAGTTCATAAAGAATGAAGTAACGCATTAAGCAAGATGACATGATGTAGAGGAATTAACTCAAGCAATATGATGAAAACCCCATCTTTTTATCCTCGATGGCAACAATACAATACGTGCCTTGCTGCCCCTATCGTCACTAGGAAAGGACACCGCAAGATTGAACCCAAAACTAAGCACTTCTCCAATGGCAAGGAAGATCAATCTACTAGGCCAAACTAAACTGATAATTCGAAGAGACTTGCAAAGATATCAAATCATGCATATAAGAATTCAGAGAAGAACCAAATAATATTCATAGATAATCTTGTTCATAAATCCACAATTCATCGGATCTCGGCAAACACACCGCAAAAGAGTATTTCATCGAATAGATCTACAAGAACATCGAGGAGAACTTTGTATTGAGAATAGAATAGAGAGAAGAAGCCATATAGCTAATAAGTATGGACCCGAAGGTCTGTGGTAAACTACTCATGCTTCATCGGAGAGGTAATGGCGTTGATGTAGAAGCCCTCGGTGATCAAATCCCCCTCCGGCAGATCGCCGGAAGAGGCCCCAGGATGGGATCTCACGGGTACAGAAGGTTGCGGTGGTGGAAAAGTGGTTTCGTGGCTCCCCTGATGTTTTAGGGTATAAGAGTATATATAGGCGAAAGAACTAGGTCGGTGGAGCTACGAGGGGCCCACAAGGGTGGGGGCGCGCCTACCCCCCTGGGCGCGCACTCCTGCCTCGTGGCCTCCTTGATACGTCTCCGGCTTCATCTCCAAGTCTTCTGGTTTGCTTTCGGTCCAAGAAAGATCATCGCGAAGGTTTCATTCCGTTTGGACTCCATTTGGTATTTCTTTTCTGCAAATCTCTAAAATAGGCAAAAAAACAGAAACTGACACTCGGCCCTCGGTTAATAGGTTAGTCCTAAAAATAATATAAAAGAGCATATTAAAGACCATTAAACATCCAAAATAGATAATATAATAGCATGGAACAATCAAAAATTATAGATACGTTGGAGACGTATCAATTTCTTGTACTGATGACTGGTACCTGAGAAAAATAAAGAACGAGCGAGAGGACCTCCTGGTGAAAGTCAAGATAGAGCATTACTTACATGAAAAAGATTTGTGGATTGAGTTGAAAGAAATGTTTCAGTCATTCAATCAAGACACACTTGAAAAATCTCTCGTTAGTTGCTATTGTCTGTAAGTGAATTCTTTCTGTAATTTAAGTCTCTAGCTGTGCTCATTCATTACCTGTAAGTATCCTCACTATATTGTTTTTTTGTGGTATTATGCAGAATGAAGATTTATGAAATGAAAAGAGATGGACGCTATGGCATTGGGTTCATTGACCCAAATACCGTTAATGAAGGTGTGGGGCTAATCAGCAAAAAAGACACAGAGAGAAGCTTGCTATAGTTTTTGAAGGAACTAACTACCCAACGAGAAATACTACTTCCTTACAACTTCGGGTGAGTGTTACTGTCTTGTACTACAAATTCTGTTTTGCTTACTAGATGTTAGTAAGTGTACTTGATGTGTTATGCACATGCCTGCTTAATTATGCAAACGTGTGTGCATGTTGTTTTCACTGGATCCTGCTAATCATTGAAGTTGACGAAGGAAAAGTTCAAGTACTGGACTCACTACTTAAAAGAACCTAAAGAATACTCAAACTTGAAGGAGATGCTCGACAGGTAATTTCAATCATTATCGCACTATATCAGCCTCTTTAGTTCATTTCCTGATAACTAATTAATAACTCCCGTATTCATTTTCTTTGCCGGTGGGCAAGGTTTGGCAAAAGTTCATCAAACAGTTTCAAGGCCCATGGAAACAAGAGCTGAAATGGGTGCAGCCCAAGGTAATTAAGTAGTACTAGCTACGTCTGTGCATCTCTTTAATTCTAGTTTCAATACCATTATCATGCTTGATTAATTACTATCTGATTGCATTTTATTGTCGTAAAGTGCATGAGGCAGGCGTTGGGAAATAATTTATGTGCATTCTACATTTGTGAGAACATTGGCTTTATGACAGAAAGGAGCAAAAGTGGAAGAATTTTTTTCGTACGTAAACACAATTCATAATTCTTTTTATCATGACCTAACATATACATACACAACTAATATATTTATACTGATCTCCTTTTTTTAATAAAGATGCAAGAGATGTGGGATAAGCTCCTACCAACAAACCACATACGAGCACTTGAAGAGGAAATTGTGGGATTTTGTCTTGACCAGGTCATATACCCCGAAGGAGAATACCATTACACCTAATGCCTGCATGTAATGATCTATAAATTGTAGGAGAAATTGTATATACCAAATATATATATATATATATATATATATATATATATATATATATATATATATATATATATATATATATATATATATATATATAGAATCTCAAAGAAAAGTATATATATATATGTAGGTAAAACTGTGTGTGTCTGGTCATACGAGAAATTCTATTATATATGACGTGTACAGTATGTATTAGCAGTGGCACTTGACGACTGCAGTAGCGTAAAATATGTTTGAAATGAAAAACAATTAAATGGAAAGCACAAAAAAAAAGGAAAAATAAACCATAAATCATTAATACTAAAACCTTAAACCCCTATACCTCTAGTCCTGGTTGGTGTCACCAACCGGGACTAAAGGTCCCCCAGCCCCCGGCGGGGGCTCGTGCCACGTGGTGGGCCTTTGGTCCCGGGCCGTGGCCAACCGGGACTAAAGGGTGGGGGCCTTTAGTACCGATTTATTAGTCCCGGTTGATGAACTGGGACCAAAGGCCCTTACGATCGGGACTAATGGGCAATTCTGCAGTAGTGAAGTTATGTGTCCTAGTCCCCGGGACACCACAAAGGAGGCGTAAACCATCCCCAGGCCCACTCCGCTTGACGACCTCCATCCCAGATGAGGATGATCCCGCAGAAGCTGCCACACGAAGATCTTGATCTTCAGAGGTAAGGGCGATATCCATAGGTGTGGTCCAACGAAAAAAAGAGATCAACCCCCCTTTTGTTCACCTCCTAACTAAAATCCGTATTGAGTGGAATAAGTTGGTAAGTTCTGTGAATTTCTTTGTATCTTATTTACATTCTCTGCTAGATTTTTCATTTGCTTTTTATGTAGTTAGTTAGTTTCATTTTACCGCTGTTGTCTTTCTTTTTATTGTTCTCCTTGCTTAGTTTTCCAAAGACTACATCCACTCATATTGTGAGTCCATTCAGCAGTTAATTTTGTTTTGAGTGTTCTAAATCCATGCTCGGTCTTCTCTAATTCTGCTCAAGGTACTAACCTAATTATCTTTATTCTTTCGGTGTCAGTGTGAAACACTAACCAAGTTATCCTGATTTTTTCAGTTTCATGATTATTTATCACTCTTTCAGCCTTAAGTTTGTCTCGCTAGGTACAAGTTAAGATACTAACGAAATTATCTTCACTCCTTAAACTTACCTTTCAGTTCAATTTTATCCAAGTTGTGAAAGGATTACAACGTGATCCTTCTCAAAATTTAAGTATGGACTAGTAACCTAGTCTCCCTCTTTTCTCTTCCTTCTGTATGAGATAGAGGTCGAAGTTGGATCTCTTGTCCTTTCGTTGCGTCCTGCGTTAGATTCCACAGTTGGACATAAATATTGGCTGAGACCAAATAAAATTCAGATATAAGAACAAGGCAAAGCTTATGACACAATCATCTCGGCAAGTGCACTATGAAATCAGGCCCCAAGAAAACACACGAACGAAGTGGCACCGCATTCCATTGTGATTGGGACGGCCATCAGTGACCTACCGCACGGGGTCGTTCGAGAAGAGTAGCGTAAGGGTGTTGCCGTCGCTGCCGATCTCCCTTTGTGTGCACCACGCACAGTCTTTGAGACAGACTTATATAATTTCTGGGACCACGCGCTGTTCTAGCAAGTCATCCAGGCAAGATGCATCATATGCATGCCTACTGGTTAGAGTAATCATACGCACGCACGCTATATCTCACCCAAATATACGACCGAATTTCAATCTCAACTAACAGGGGATAAAATAATAAGCAAAATTAATACCCGTTCATGTTTAATCTATAATATTCATGAGTACTGTACTAGACTAAAACTCCATCAAAACACAAGTAGAAAAAACTCACAGCCTTCTTCCTAAACTCGCATCCTATTTATAACAGCTAACCTAAAAGATATTGCGCCAACTAGCTAGCCATCAAGCTGATGCATTATGCAATGTAGTCCTCATCGAGAAACTCCGTCAAAGGCTGTTGCAGCGCCTTCATTACAGCCTCCCACCCAGCATGTGTTGGGTGTGTCTGGTCCCAGTAGAACGTCTTGTCGGGATTTTCGCACAGGTCGTACAGGCGCTTCCCTGAATGGCTACGCTCTCCACAGAACCCTCCCTCATCGGTACTCTCGCAGCATGGGGTCAGCTTGCCATCGAAATCCTTGGACTGATCCGATCCTCCACCTGCATGCACAAAATATATATGCATGGTTATAATAGAATTCATACATAAGGAACCAGATTTGACTTACAACATCAATGCGCATATATGTGTATTTACCAGGGGCGTGATTGACGATGTCAGTGAAGGCTGAGTAGAGGTCCAGAATGTGAACGTTATCCCTTTCGTCAAGCATTTGCTTTAGATACTTGTTGTGGACGGACGCGCCATAATTGCCGAGAAGGTCGCACGTGGTGTAGTTGTTCGAACTAGTATGCAAAGGCGTGCAACCAATGGGATGCAAATTGTTTACTAGCACTTTTCTCACCCCAAGCATCTGCAGTTGTGCTACGTTATCTAGGATCTCAGTCGCCACGTTTCCGATGTAAGTGTCGAGCTGCATGCAGTAGAAGTAAATTAGTAAGGTGGAGATCAGTATAATTAATTGACTTTAATTTGTATGTGCGAGTATGCTAGGTACTACTTACATCATCGAAGCTTGTGTAGAAGCCGGTCTCAATGTCGGAGTCGCTCATGTAGTCATTGCCGGAGATGGCGATGAGCGCGACGGAGTGGTGAAGCTGATGTGTTGAGATGACCCCGTCGTTGACAAGCCTCTTGAAAGTTTGAACCTGTGCGGCAAGGGTCGGCACCTTCTTGGTCTTCACCTTGAAGACACCAGCGCCCCCAAAAGCAAAGGTCATGCCAGATGAGTCAGAAGATTGATCTGATGTGAGCTCGTACGCTGGAGGGGCTTCATTGAGGCCCAACATCCTTGCTGCAAGGACAAGGCAGTAGATAGAAACGATTATTTTGGATGCATGCATCTTGATGTATATACTTGAATAACATATGAGTACATCATACCGATAAAATCTGATTGCATCCTGTAGTTGGAGAAGCGCCCGGCCAAAACAGGAGACGTAGCATAATGAGTGTTGAGATAGGAGCCGTATGGGTAGCTCCATTGACGTGATGTCTTTTCACCAATGTTGTTTGGAACATTGCCGTTGTCGACAAAGTCGTCGCCGAAGACAAACATGCTGGACCATTGGTTCTTCGACCGCTTTGAAGAAGGTGTGCCTCGGGCCTCCACACGAGCAGCTGCAACATAGATCGAGCATGTCAGTACATCGTGTGTGCATGCTGGAAGAACATGAAGAACCGGGCAAGATTGAACTTGAAGTGATCGCTAGCAACCGATATGATCCACTAAAAGGAAGACATGGCGGCACGCTAGCAACAAACATCCAAAAGGAAGACATGGTAGCAAGTAGTATGTAATCCGTGCATACCAGCAAAGACGACGACGAGGAGAAGAAGACAAGCAACAGCCGGCGGAAGCTTCATGGCGGCAAAGACGGCGAGGGCAGCCGTCCGGCGCCCGGCGAGGAAGGAGTTGATGGAGAGGGAGGGAGATGGGGATGGGGATGGGATCGTGGTGTGGGCGTAGGGCTATATTTATAGGAGGAAGAATGCACGTGTACCTTAGTGTCCTGCTCCTGTTAACTTCGATTCAAACTTCTTACCTCGGACGATCAACTTGGAGGGGAAGGCGCTGGAGCATGTCTTTCACCGACCTAATCTCGTTGACGTTCCATGCATCCTCATGATTCTCTTAACCTCCTCACGTACTCATCCCAGTCTTCTTTTATCTGCCCATAACGAATTTTCTGCCCATTGTTCCTTCTAGATGGTCGCCCCATCGCAAAGTTCCTTTATAGCTCAGACTACATGAAACCTCTTATCCTCAACCCTCCAGCCTTGCTTTGAGATCCGTACTCTTCAATAACTTACAACGTGAAGATGTCTCTTTTTTGTTTCTCTAAAATGAAACAACATATGAACTTCAAACTTTGCAGATCGAACAAACATTAGAATATCAATGTGTGAAAAAACCTTCAGATATTTTGGTCTGATATAAATATACAAAATGAGATTTTGTTTGACTAACAACATTATTTTAAGTATTTAAAATGCATGAAAAATCTGAAAGTTTTTTTCCAGATTGTAGTTTAGAATGTATTGTTGTTCTGCAAAATTTAAAGTTTATATGTTATGTCGTTTGAGAGAAACAAAAAAGACAAATGTGTTTGCACGGATCGTGATGCGGGAATGGATGGCAAAGATAAGGGGTATCATGTAGCCTGAGCTACAGAAAACCACACACCCATTCTCCAACCAACACGACACCACAGGAGTGGCCCCCGTCATTGTTCTTGGATTGTCCAAATTCATCGAGAAACTAAATCCCCTTAACCATGGCGGCGCCCTCCACCGTCAACTGCTCGCTAAATTGATAGTGCAGTGATGTCGGATAAGTAGTTCATGTTGGGGCTGATCGGAGCAACTCCTTCTTCCTCTTGCAGCTCACAAGGGACACACAGAAACACAAGTATTTTGGTGGCCGCTGCTGTTGAGTAAATAGGCAATTTTTTAATTAATTTAATCCTAGAAATAATCATGAACATGGTATTGACAGAATTAAGGACATGCTGATTACGATTTAAATAAGCACATACTACGCAAACAATAGACACATCTACACATAATGCTAGTACGGCCAACACAGAATTAACAGGAGCGGGATAAGCGAGTTATACTCTCCGATCGGCCAGGCAGAGGCCACGGCGGCGGCGGTGGCAGCATCGACGTCCTCGGCGGCCTTCTTCTCGGTCTCGAGCTTCTCAGTGGCAAGACGGGTGGCTCAGTTGACTGAGACATGGTGATGACGAAGACGTAGAGGAAGCAGTGGATCAGTATCGAGCAGTCCCATAGGCGCTTCCCAAAAACCTAATCGCCCCTCTTCCGTACAGGATCCGGAGAGGCGGGGTTTTGGAGACCTGCTCTCCCTTCGTCCGTGTACGCGGAAGACGGGATGGAGCCGCCGCCGGCGGCAGCAGCAATGGAACGCCTGGGTGTGACAGCTAGGATTGGCAGACGCCGCACAAATATATGTGCAACCGTGTGGAGAGACGTGGGGTGAGCCCATGTCCGAGTCGGTAACAACCCACGATCTGAGACACATGTCTCAGATTATGGTCCACCTGTAAATGACTCTTCATTCCTGACCGGCAAAAATAAACGCATATGTGAGCTCGGCTCGGCTCGGCTCATCGTGGCGGGCGGCGGCGGAGGCGGAGCGTGCGAGGGCCTCTTCTCTTCTCAAGTTCCAATAGCACGTGGAAGAGAGCCCCTTATAAGGAGGTCCAACTCCTCTCCAACTACAAGGTGGGACTAAACTTCCCACCACCCCTAGTGCAATATAACCCATATGGGCCCTTAGAGATTATCAAAAATTGTTAGATGGGCCCTAGGCCCACCGTAAGATTTCAACAATCCCCCACCAGATCTCAAGGGCCCATATTGTCCATTGTTACAAAAATTGTTTTGATATACCAGTATTTCAGTGGAGACCTGTTAAGGTTGAGCTCCACCTAGAGCAATTAGCTATGCTCCTTCACAACTGAACAATGGACTATGTCTTGAATAGTCAGTTTGGCATAAAGAAGTTTCACCACAGGTCTTACTAGTAATAGACTGCCGAAGGCTGACCCCTCGGGTGGAGCATACTAGTCACACTCCTGGCCTATCCATGAGCTTGCTAGAAATTAACCCAATCTCGTAGACTATAACCAGCAGTCGGGCTCATATAGGTGTGTTACTCCAAAGATCGCTCTGTAGGATAGCATCTTGCTTACATAAGATTTGGAACACATTAAGACAGTAGTCATCCTACTATACAGTATTGAGAGTATCGCATCTCCAATGGAGTGGGTTACTAAAGTTACTCTCCTCGTTCACCACCGCTCGCTTTTCTCGTGTCCTACATCACGGGATCTCCGATCACATAGGTTGTTACCACCGATACGCTCCAACGTATCCATAATTTATGAAGTATTCATGCCATGATTACAATAATTTTATATGGTCTTGGTATGATTTGCATGGAACTAACCCGGACTGACGTTTTTTTCAACAGAACTACTATGGTGGTGTTTTTTGTGCAGAATTGAAAGTTCTCCGGACACCACGGAACTTTTTGTGGATTTTTTATGGACCAGAAGACTACCAATGGGCCAGAGCAGTACCGGGGCACGCCTGGGGCCACCTCGGTGGCCTCCTGCACCCCCTCTTCTCCCTATAAATTCTCAAATATTCCAAAAACCCTCACGGAGACCCTAGATCGGAAGTTCCGCCAGCACAAGCCTCTATAGACACCGAAAACCAATCGGGAGCCCGTTCCGGCACCCTGCCGGAGGGGAAGATCATCACCAGTGGCCATCTTCATCATCTCGGCGGCCACCACAATGAGGAGGGAGTAGTCCACCCTCAGGGCTGAGGGTTTGTACCAGTAGCTATGTGTTTAATCTCTCTCTCTCGCATGATCTCAAGATGTCATGATCTTGATATATCATGGGCTTTGTTAACATAGATGGATGGTATGATGTTTCTACCCTCTCTACTCTTATTGTGATGAACTGAGTCTTCACCCTTTTATGTTTCGTCATGTCGGATTGAATGTTCAGATCTGGGAACCCATGATGTATGTCTTGCGGTATGAATACTTGAGGTGACAATGGGGTATCATATTGATTCACTTGATGTATGTTATGGCATTCAACTTGCGGCGCGGTGACATTGGGGTAATCTATGCATAGGGGTTGATGCACGTTTTTATTATCTTTTCTCCGATAGAAACTTTGGGGGTCCCTTTGTAGTTCTTTGTGTGGATTGAATATTATGATCATGAAGTTGTTTGATGCATATCGTAGAATTAACTCACGGATACTTGTGGTGACATTGGAGTATCTAGGTGACATTAGAGTTGGTTGATGTGTATCATATGGTGTTATTTTAGTACGAACTCTTGGCTAGATTGATCGGAAAGAATAGCTTTGTGTCATTTTAGTACAAACTCTAGGACAGATTGATCGGAAATAATAGCTTTGAGGTGGTTTCGTACCCTACAAATAATTTCTATCTTTTGTTCTTCACTAATAGGAACTCGGGAGTGATTCTTTATTGCACTTTGAGGAATAATCATATGATCCAACTATGTTAGCATTGTTGAGAGATTGCACTAGTGAAAGTATGCACCCTAGGCCTCATTTTCCATCATTGCAATACCGTTTGTGCTACGTTTTACTATTTACTACCTTGCTGTTTTTTATTGTTTGCACTAAAAAACTCATATCTACTATACATACTACACTTTTATCACCATCTCTTCGTCGAACTAGTGCACCTATACAATTTTCCATTGTATTGAGTGTGTTGGGGACACAAGAGATTTCTTTTATTTGATTGCAAGGTTGCGAGAGAGAGACTATCTTCATCCTACACCTCCCATGGATTGATAAACCTTAGGCCATCCACTTGAGAGAAAATTGCTACTGTCCTACAAAACTCTGCGCTTGGAGGCCCAACACGAGTCTACAAGAATAAAGTTGCGTAGTAGACATCAAGCTCTTTTCTGGCGCCGTTGCCGGGGAGGTGAGTGCTTGAAGGTATATCTTTAGATCTTGCAATTGAATCTTTTAGTTTCTTGTCTTATCACTAGTTTTGTTTATAAAAAGAAAACTAAAAAATGGACTCAATTGTTAATTGCAACAGGCTTAATAGCCATTGAAACCGGTACTAATAAAAATGCAATTGGCAGAGTTAAACATCACAAGGCAGGTGCTTCTAGAGCAGGTAATGGACCACTTGTCTATAAAAGGGTAGGGAAAGTAGCTAAAACGTGTTGGGCATGTTCACTAGAACATGCTTAATACATCGAGCGTATAAAATGTAGCCATTAATTGCAACTGGTATTGGTAAGATTGAACTGGTGAGTACATACTTGGTAAGTCCCGAGAGGTAGTTGTTGGGCACTTCATCTTGGCCGAGCCTGCCCAAAGTCAGCGGCGGAGGCGAGCTGTTCCTCCGGTCAAGCGTGGATCTGTGCCATTGACATGTGTACCTACAGGCAACCAGTAAATTGTAGAAATTAAACTACAATTGCACAAATGATGTGAAATAATGTAAGACATGGGATGTGGCTAACCTCGACGGCAAACAACTGCATCGGCCGTTATGACCCTGCGTAAGTACATGGACAGGCATGTTACAACAGGGTTAGCATCCACCAAAAATAGCAAATGGGCAGCATCTCTAGTGATATCCTAAGTCGTGTATTGTAAGTTTGTTGTTGGTATTGGTGAAATTGAACTGACAGTTCATACTTGAACATCACACGGTGTGCAAGATCTGAAATAAACAAGGCACGAACATGCTTAATACATCAACCGTACAAAACATAGCCATTGCAAGTGGTATAGGTGAGATTTAGCTGGTCAGGTCATACCTTTTAAGTCATGGGGGGTAGTTGCCTGGACAATTCTTCTGCGTCAGAGCCTGCTGTGACGCCCTCGATTCAATCGTACACTAATCATGCACGCAAATGTGTACGATCAAGATCAAGGACTCACGGGAAGATATCACAACACAACTCTACAAATAAAATAAGTCATACAAGCATCATAATACAAGCCAGGGGCCTCGAGGGCTCGAATACAAGTGCTCGATCATAGACGAGTCAGCGGAAGCAACAATATCTGAGAACAGACATAAGTTAAACAAGTTGCCATAAGATGGCTAGCACAAACTGGGATACGATCGAAGAGGACAGGCCTCCTGCAGGATCCTCCTAGGTCACTCCCGGGTCGCCGCCGGGGCTGCACGTAGTAGTAGGCGCCTCGCAGTAGTAGTCGTCGAGGCGGCGCGCGTCGACTCTGGGCTCCATCGTCTGATTGCAGCAATCGAATAGAGATAGGGAAAAGGGGAACAAGGCAACCGTGAGTACTCATCCAAAGTACTCGCAAGCAAGGAGCTACACTACACATGCATGGATATCTCGTGTAAAGGGCCATATCGGTGGACTGAATCGCAGAATGCCGTAATAAGAGGGGATAGCTAGTCTTATCAAGACTACGCTTCGGTCACCGTCTTGTAACAGTAGAAGAGGGCAATCAAGTCCTCCAAGTAACATCACATAGCAATAATCCTACCCGACGATCCCTCCTCATATCCCTGAGAGAGAGCGACCACCGGTTGTATCTGGCACTTGGAAGGGTGTGTTTTATCAAGTATCCGGTTCTAGTTGTCATAAGCTCAAGGTACAACTCCAAGTCGTCCTGCTATCAAGATCACGGCTATTCAAATAGATTAACTTCCTGCAGGGGTGCACCATCTTACCCAGCACGCTTGATCCCATTTGGCCGGACACACTTTCCCGGGTCATGCCCGGCCGCGGAAGATCAACACGTCGCAGCCCCACCTAGGCACAACAGAGAGGCCAGCACGCCGGTCTAAACCTAAGCGCGCAGGGGTCTGGGCCCATCGCCCTGAGCACACTCAAGACGTTGCGAGGGCGGCCGAAGCGCACCTAGCCTAGCAGCGCTCCAGTCCAATCCGGCGCGCGCCGCTCGTCGCCGACGCCTAAAGTGCTTGGTGATACCACGACGCCGGATACCCATAACTACTCCCGCCAGATGGTTAGTGCGTATAAGCTCGTAGCCAACCCAGATCAAATACCAAGACCTCGTTAAGCGTGTTAAGTAACCGCGAACGCCAACAGGCCAGGCCCACCTCTCTCCTAGGCGGTCTCAACCTGCCTGCCGCTCCGCCACAATGATCCACTCATGGTGCTCCATCACCGACCGACTTTAGTCTCACATGTATCATGTATAAATATAGTATATACCCGTGATCATCTCCCGAGTGATCACGGCCCGATAGTATAGCATGGAAGATGATAACAAAGTAGGGCCACAGATAAAGAACTAGCATCCTATACTAAACATATAGGATTGCGTAAGGTAACAACGTGGTTACAAGGACAGGCTATGCAGCGGATAGGAGTATCCGAAAACAGAAACATGCTATGCTACTCTAATGCAAGCAGTGTAGATAAGAGTAGGCGATATCCGTGATCAAGGGGGCTTGCCTGGTTGCTCGGCAAGGAGAGGATCGCCAACTCCGTAGTCGAACGGGCAGCAAAGAACGCCGGTCTCGGGGTCTATCGAGAGAAGAGGGGGAGAAACAATAAATATTTACAAGAAGATGCATAGTGATGCATGACATGACAAATAACGGCGTTAGTGGTGCCCTAACGCTGACGCAGTGATACTGGTGAAGGGGAAACAACCGGAAAGTATCCCCGATGTTTCGCGTTTTGAAGCGCAGGAGCCGAGGGGAAAAGTTGCGAGTTTGATATGTTAGAATGTGTGGCGGACGAACGGGCTGTGTAACCGGGTTCGCCTCGCTGCTCGAGCAACTTTCATGTTGAAAATATATTAATCCGAAGTTACGGATTAAAAGATATGATTTTCTAAAGATTTTAGTAATTTCGGAATTTAATTAATTATTTAATTATAACATTATCCAAAACAGTGTTTGTCGACGCATCATGACGTCAAGATGACGCCAGCAGTCAACAGGGTGTTGATCGGTCAAACCGACATGTGGGTCCCACTGTCATCCACTAATTAGGCTAATCGGGTTTAGCTAACTAATTAGTGTTTAATTAAACTAACAAGTTAATTAGATTAAACTAATTATAATTAATTAACTTAATTAATTCCTTAATCAGTTAATTAATTTTATTATTATTATTTAATTAATTAATTTTATTATTATTAATATTATTTTAATTTCTTTTTTTCCTAAAATCGTTACGGGCGGGGCCCACTAGTCGCTGACCGGGGCCATTATGGTGTGCGGGTTACTGGCGTAACCCGAACAGTGCAGGGCGCTGCGCTTCGGGCGCTAGCCTGTCTGGCGCACGCCAGTTGCTGGGGGGCCAAGACGGTGGGCGCCGAGCAAAGACGGCGAGGGGGCGGCGGAGGTAGCACGGCAAGAGGAGGGCTGGGCAAGGCCGAGGCCGTGGGCGCCCGACGGGCGCGACGACGAGGAGTCGTCTGGGAAGGAGGAGGCCGCGGTGGTAGCCGGAGTGGGACCGGACGAGCGGGGGGGGGGGGGGCAGCAGAGGGGCACGAGGCGCCTCGCTGGCGGGAGCGCCCCTCCAGCGGACGCGGCCACGCGCGTCGCGGACGAGGGAGGGCCTGGGGATGGGTGGCGCCCGTGTGGCGGCAGCGGTGGCGCGGTTCAGCAGGCTCCGGATGGGGGAGAGGGAGGAGGCTCTGGGGCCTCACCGGGTTCGCGGGTCTGGGTAGTGTCGCGGTGTAGGTCGAGGTGGGCGCGGGACGAGCGGGCGACGGGAGCAGGCAGGAGTGGAGGAGTCCGCGAGGTCCAGGCGTCGGGCGCCGGGAGGTCCACGGCGGCGGATGTGGTCACCGGGCGCCAAGCGAGGTGGCGTCATCGGCATCGGCGAGGGGGCGGCGGCGGTCGATCCCACCCAGATCGGATCGGGAGAGGAGGGGGCGACGTGGGAGGGAGGGGAGCGAGTGGGGAGGGGTTAGGGTTTCGGTGCCCCGGAGGGGTTATTGGCCTCGGTCTGGGCCGGCCTGGTTGGCCCAAAGGCCAGCTGGGCCACAGATGGCCCAGTGGGGGGGGGGTGTTTCCCTTTCTTTTTTTTTTTATGTTTGTATTTTCTTTTATAATTTCTTTTCTGTTTTAATCATTTAAAATTGCTTAGGCATTTTCTAAAAATGTGGTTACTTCACCACAATTACCTTTGTAATATTTAGCAACCACCGAACAATTTTGTTTTAATTTTTGAAAACTTTTATTGTTAATTGTAATTTGAATTTGAATTTGAACGGTTTCGGATTATTGCGAGGTTAGTAACAGTAATCGGGATGACGTGGCATGATTAGCGCAGGATTACTGTAGCAAGATTATCCGGGTGTTACAAATCTCCTCCACTACAAGAAATCTCGCCCCAGATTTAGGAGGTAGAAGGAAACAGTCGGGGTATTCTTCACGAAGACGATCCTCACGCTCCTGTGTGGCTTCGCCTTCGAGTGATTCACCATCGACCTTGAGGAACTTGATCGCCTTCTGACGTGTGCGGCGTTCCGCTTGGTCGAGAATGCGGACCGGATGCTCTTTATAGGAGAGGTCCTGTTGCAATTCGAGCACTTCATGATCCACAGCTCGGATTGGGTCCTTGAAGCAACGGCGGAGTTGTGACACATGGAACACATCGTGAACCTGAGAAAGGTTCGGCGGAAGCTCCAATTGATAGGCCACTTTTCCACGCTTTTCGAGAATAGTGAATGGGCCAATATAGCGAGGAGCTAGTTTGCCTTTGATCCCGAAGCGGTGAGCACCCTTCATTGGTGTAACTCGAAGATAGGCCTTTTCGCCAGGTTGATAGACCATGTCTTTATGATGACGGTCATAGTTACTCTTTTGGCGTGACTGAGCAGTCTTGAGATTCTCGCGAATAATGCGGACTTGTTCTTCGCATGTTGGATAATATCCGGACCAAGAGTGGACGCTCCCGCCTCGACCAGTTCGGAGGGGTTCGCACTTTCGTCCATATAACACTTCGAAGGGGGCCATCTTCAGACTAGCTTGATAGCTATTATTATAAGAGAACTCAGCATACGGGAGAGATTCCTCCCATTTCTTGCCGAATGAGACGACACAAGCTCGAAGCATGTCTTCGAGAATTTGGTTGACACGTTCAACTTGCCCT
The DNA here is from genome assembly GCA_021605205.1 of Aegilops longissima. Classification (NCBI taxonomy): domain Eukaryota; kingdom Viridiplantae; phylum Streptophyta; class Magnoliopsida; order Poales; family Poaceae; genus Aegilops; species Aegilops longissima. Next base: position 742,857,452 of record CM038679.1, read on the forward strand.
TGAGATTGTGGATGAAAAGCAGTACTGAAAGATAAATGAGTCCCCATAGCTTCTTGAAACTTGCCTGTAATCTTGAAGTGAATAAGCTGCCACGGTCCGAACGATAACCAGTGGAATTCGTGAAGTGAAACAATTCGGACATATAGAGCGCTGCAAGCTGGCTAGCAAGTGATCGCTTCTTTGACCGCCGTAAAGTGAGCAACTTTAGAGAGCCGTCAATGACTACAAGAATAGCATCATTACCTTTCTGCGATTTGGGAAATCCAGTGACGAAGTCCATTTCAACATGGTCCTATTTCCATTCGGGAATAGAGATAGGCTGCAGAGTTCCAGCAGGTCTTTGATGTTCTGCCTTGATGCGACGGCAAACGTCACACTCAGAAACATAGCGAGCAATGTCCTGCTTCATATTAGACCACCGTAATCTCGTAGATTTAATGTCTTGATACATCTTTGTACTGCCAGGGTGGATACATAGAGGCGTATCATGAGCTTCTTGCATAACCTTCTGAGTCATATCCAGGTTGTCCTTCTTACAAGGTATCACTAGGCGGCCTTTGAAGTACAAGGCGCCATCATCGGCAATAGTGAAGAAGGAGGGATTTCCTTTCCTGACGTCTTGTTTAAGCTTGTAGACCTCAGAGTCAAATCCCTGCATTGTCTTTATGGTGCCCAAGATATCGGGTTCAACAGCCAGGGTAAAGAGGGATCCCTGGGGAACAACACGGAGATTCATCTTATGAACTCCGGAGGAGGGGGAGCGAGTGCACCCGGAGGAACAATATGGAGGTTCAGCCTGCTGAATTCTTCAACAAGTGAGGGCTGAACTTTGTGAACCTGAAGGTGGTTGCAGTAAGACTTGCGGCTCAAGGCATCTGCCATTACATTAGCCTTGCCTGGTGTATAGGAAATACCCAAGTAAAAATCTGCTACGGTCTCCATCCATCTCTGCTGACGGAGGTTTAGGTCTGGCTGAGTAAAAAGATACTTCAGACTTTGATGGTCAGTGAATATCTCGCAACGATTACCGAGAAGGTAATGTCGCCACTGCTTTAGCGCATGAATGACGGCAGCAAGTTCGAGGTCATGAACTGGGTAGTTCTCCTCGTGAGGGCGCAACTGTCGAGAGGCATAAGCAACCACTTTGCGCTCTTGCATTAGGACACCGCCCAAACCTTGACGAGATGCGTCGCAGTAAATGACGAAGTCCTTCTTAGTATCAGGAGGAGCTAGCACTGGGGCAGTTGTCAACTTGTCTTTGAGTGCCTGGAAACTTTCCTGACACTTATCTGTCCATTGGAATTTGACGCCTTTATGCAACAGGTTAGTCAGAGGCCTGGCAATCTTGGAGAAGTTCTCGACGAATCGACGGCAATAGCTGGCGAGACCGAGAAAACTTCTGACTTGCTTAACGTTCTTCGGAGGAGTCCAATCGAGAATAGCCTGAACTCGTTCAGGGTTGACGGCAATACCATCCTTAGAGATGACATGTCCAAGGTAGGTTACTTCGGGAAGCCAGAATTCACACTTGGAGAACTTGGCATAGAGTTGATGCTCTCGTAGCTTTTCCAAGGACAAGACGAAGATGTTCAGCATGTTCTTCTTCATTCTTGGAATAGATCAGATATCATCCAGATAAACCACGACGAACTTATCGAGGTAATCCATGAATATATAGTTCATCAAAGAGAGAAGGTGGCTGGAGCATTGGTTAAGCCGAAGACATGACGGTGTACTCGTATGAACCATAACGAGTCACAAATGCGGTCTTGGGGATATCCTCCTCACGAACACGGATCTGGTGGTAACCCAACCTCAAGTCGAAGTTTCGAGAACACCGACGAACCAGCCAATTGATCATAAAGATCATTGATCCGAGGAAGAGGATACTTATTCTGAATGGTAGCTTGATTTATAGGACGGTAGTCTTGAACCAATCGGTTTGTCCCATCCTTCTTCTTAACAAAGAGAGAAGGCGCTCCCCAAGGAGAGCAACTTGGGCGAATGAAACCGCTTTGAAGAGATTTGTCGATTTCCTCCTTTAGTTCAAGGAGTTCATGCGGCGGCATCTTGTAGGGACGCTTGGCTATAGGAGTGGTGCCTGGTTTCAAGTCGATGATGAATTCGACAGCCCTAGCAGGGGGAATCCCTGGAAGTTCTTCAGGAAAGACGTCTTGGAAATCGCAAACGACAGGAATGTTTTCAATTCCCTCGAGGGTGCGGCGCTCAATGCATTCAATGCATAGAGCCTTGCCTCGCATTTTGAACCGCATTTAGCATTGTAGCTACGATTTCATCGAAGGGTGCAGCAGATGGACGGTCTTAGTGGCGCAAACGATTGACGCCAGTATGCGCTTTCAACCAATCCATCCCCAAAATGAGGTCAATGCTACAAGACTTTAGCACGATAGGAGAGACAAGGAATTCCATTCCTTCGATTTCAACGGGGACGTCGTTGCAAATCATGGAAGTCCGACATTGGCCCGCGGGGGTGTGTACTAATAGTGAAGCATTCATGTCTTCACTTTTAATGCCATGCATGAATGCAAAATCTTCAGACATGAATGAATGCGATGCCCCTGAATCGAATAAAACAGATACAGGTACTGAATTTACGAGGAGGGTACCCATCACAGTAGCAGGCTGGTCTTGAGCTTCGTTCAGTTCAACGTGGTTGGCCTGAGCTTGCCCATAAGACTAGCCAGTGTTGTTACGGTTATGGTTGTTTCCACGGCCAGCTGCTGGAAGGGCCAGCTGATTCTGGTTCTGGTTGCATTCTCTAGCACGGTGCCCTGGCTGTCCGCACCTGAAGCATAAGCCATTATTGGGTGTGGGAACAGGAGCTTGGGGTGGTGGAGCTGGAAGCTTAACGCTTAGTTGTAGGCGCACGAGGTGTAGCATAGTTCTGCTTTGAAGCGGAGCATTCGGCCGGTACATGCTGTTGGGAATCCATATCTTGCGCTTGCGAGGACGGGCCCAAGATGAGCCCGTGTCACGGTTGCGCTGTTAGAGCTCGTATTCCTGCACCAGTTTCGACGTTGATAGCTTTGTTCACCAAGGTGGCGAAATCAGCAAAGTCGTGCACTAGAAGTGCGAGCTTGATGTCAACTTGAAGACCGTCCACGAACTTCTCCTGTCTGCGGCATCGCTTGCAATATCCTCTTCAAAGATAGCGAGACAAGTCCAGAACTCTCGATAGGCTTCAACAGTCTTGTTGCCCTGGGTGAGGTTACGGAACTCACGCTTCTTCCGTCCATGACCCCTTGAGGGATGAAGCGGCACGGAAGGCAGCCTCGGAAGTCCGCCAGTGATGAGTGTTCCAACCGGCAGAGTACGACGGTGGCTGTCCCACCATTGAGCTGCGGGTCCCTTCAGGAACAAGGAAGCAAAGGTGACATAGCTGGCAGGGGCTACATCAGCAGACTCCATCTCATAGGTGATGTCACGGAGCCAGTCATCAGCATCCAGTGGCTGAGTTGAGCTACGGTACACGCTGGGGTTCAGGCGTATGAAATCCTGCAGAGTTATCCCGTTTGGGTGCTGGTGCATATTGGGGCGAGGGAACTGAGCCATCATGTTCTCCATGAACTGGCGATTCATCTCAAGCTGTTGGACCATACCAGCCATGTACTCAGGCGGTGGTGGGAAGTTGGCACCACGGCCACGACCTGCTGGCCTAACCATCCTGCTATTATATAACAGGGTAGTTCAGCATTTGAGAAATTAAGCAAGAGACAGAATCATTCATGATGAAACATGCATAATGAAAGTAGCATGATGGGAACTACATAGTAGTTGGCATATCTTACAAAAGGAATCATGCATAGAGTTCGATACATAGAGTCCAAAGACATAGACTACTACATCATAGGCGCACACAGTGCTCATGGCGAATACATCAAATGCTAACAAGCAAGTCTACATCAGTCCCACGCGGCTGCGGAGGTAGTCAGTAGCCCGAGAGCTGATAGTGCGGCAGGGATAGTCCTCCACGCCGCTGACTGGGGCCGCGGATACTCGGTGCTGAATCCGACGCCCGTGTGGCGAAAAGGACCAAGCGCGGAGAGTAGCCTCCACGCCCGCCAACCGACACCCTGGGGCATCACGGTCTGGCGGGGTAGATCGCAGAACGCGCAGCTCTCCGAACGGACAAAGGGTGCATCAGCGTCAGAGCACGGTAGAGGTGCTGACGGGTGATGTACAACTCGTGGCGAAGAGCTCGGTTAGCTCGATCCAGCCCATCAGCATGCAGAACAAAGTTCTGATGGTGGAAGGGCTCTCTGGTGACAGTGGTGTAGGCAGCAGTGTAGTAACCCTCCTCACCAACATCAGACGCGATAGCAATGTGCCTGAAGGGGGAGGTGTCCAACTCTCGATACTCTGCACAAAGACGTGTCAGTGCAGCATAAGCAGCATCGTGGACTGCCATATCGATGGTCACTCCAACACCATGTGCGGTGTGCAACACAGTAGTGGACTCATACTCCCGAGAGTAGAGGTGGACGATGGCGCGGTACTGCTCCTGGTTGTAGTCCTGGTACTCCTCATAGACGGTGTACTCAGGGTGCCAGCGATAACCCAGATAGGTCATCATCTCGGCTAGCACCGCAGGTGATCCCGAGGCACCAATGGCCGTCGTGTGGCGCACGACCTGCCTCGTGGGTTCCATCTGAAAACAAAGACGTTTCAAAGGAGTCAAATGACAGGGTGGAAATTGTTCAAATACAATTCCAAAAACAACTAAGGCTATATCCATCTTTGGGGTGAGTTGCGGTCACGGGATCCTAGTGATAGTTAGTAAAATCGTTTAACCCGAGTAGAAGAGAGTCCAGAGTCCCAGAGTAAAGGTCGAGGAGTAAAAGATCCTAATACCACCCGATGGCGACGTGGGCCCGTAAGGCACACAGCCAAGTTAGTAAAAGTTTTTATAATGTCTAGACTCGACTTCGGCCAAGGAGTGTGGAAGGGGGATTCCTACAGGCAGTCGGCTCTGATACCAACTTGTGACGCCCTCGATTCAATCGTACACTAATCATGCACGCAAATGTGTACGATCAAGATCAAGGACTCACGGAAGATATCACAACACAACTCTACAAATAAAATAAGTCATACAAGCATCATAATACAAGCCGAGGGCCTCGAGGGCTCAAATACAAGTGCTCGATCATAGACGAGTCAGCGGAAGCAACAATATCTGAGAATGCATATAAGTTAAACAAGTTGCCATAAGATGGCTAGCACAAACTGGGATACAGACGAAGAGGACAGGCCTCCTGCCTGGGATCCTCCTAGGTCACTCCCGGTCGCCGCCGGCTGGGCTGCACGTAGTAGTAGGCGCCTCGAGTAGTAGTCGTCGAGGCGGCGGCGTCGACTCTGGGCTCCATCGTCTGATTGCAGCAATCGAATAGAGATAGGGAAAAGGGGAACAAGGCAACCGTGAGTACTCATCCAAAGTACTGCAAGCAAGGAGCTACACTACACATGCATGGATATCGTGTAAAGGGCCATATCGGTGGACTGAACTGCGAGAATGCCGAATAAGAGGGGATAGCTAGTCTTATCGAAGACTACGCTCGGTCACCGTCTTGTAACAGTAGAAGAGGGCAATCAAGTCCTCCAAGTAACATCACATAGCAATAATCCTACCCGACGATCCCTCCTCATATCCCCGAGAGAGCGACCACCGTTGTATCCGCACTTGGAAGGGTGTGTTTTATCAAGTATCCGGTTCTAGTTGTCATAAGCTCAAGGTACAACTCCAAGTCGCCCTGTTATCAAGATCACGGCTATTCAAATAGATTAACTTCCTGCAGGGTGCACCATCTTACCCAAAGACGCTTGATCCCATTTGGCCGGACACACTTTCTGGGTCATGCCCGCCGCTGAAGATCAACACGCCGCAGCCCCACCTAGGCACAACAGAGGCCAGCACGCCGGTCTAAACCTAAGCGCGCAGGGTCCGGGCCCATCGCCTCGAGCACTCCTCGCACGCTATGAGGGGCGAGCGGACCTAGCCTAGCGGCGTTCCAGTCCAATCCGGCACACAGCCGCCGTCCGTCAGCCGACGCCTAAAGTGCTTCGCCGATACCACGACGCCGGATACCCATAACTACTCCCGCGTAGATGGTTAGTGCGTATAAGCTCGTAGCCAACCCAGATCAAATACCAAGACCTCGTTAAGCGTGTTAAGTAACCGCGAACGCCGAACAGGGCCAGGCCCACCTCTCTCCTAGGCGGTCTCAACCTGCCCTGCCGCTCCGCCACAATGATCCACTCGCGGGTGCTCCATCAGCCGACCCGACTTTAGTCTCACATGTATCATGTATAAATATAGTATATACCCGTGATCATCTCCCGAGTGATCACGGCCCGATAGTATAGCATGGAAGACAGACAATAAAGTAGGGCCACAGATAAAAGAACTAGCATCCTATACTAAACATATAGGATTGCAGGTAAGGTAACAACAGAAGTTACAAGGACAGGCTATGCAGCAGTATAGGAGTATCCGAAAACAGAAACATGCTATGCTACTCTAATGCAAGCAGTGTAGATAAGAGTAGGCGATATCTGGTGATCAAGGGGGGGGCTTGCCTGGTTGCTCTGGCAAGGGAGAGGGATCGTCAACTCCGTAGTCGAACGGGGCAGCAGCAACGTCGGTCTCGGGGTCTATCGAGAGAAGAGGGGGAGAAACAATAAATATTTAAGCAAGCAGATGCATAGTGATGCATGACATGACAAATAACGGCGTTAGTGGTGCCCTAACGCGGTACGCGGTGATACCGGTGAAGGGGAAAACAACCGGGAAAGTATCCCCGATGTTTCGCGTTTTCGAGCAGAGGAGCCGGAGGGGAAAAGTTGCGAGTTTGATATGTTAGGAATGTGTGGCGGACGAACGGGCTGTCTAACCGGTTCGCCTCGCCGCTCGAGCAACTTTCATGTTGAAAATATATTAATCCGAGTTACGGATTAAAAGATATGATTTTCTAAAGATTTTAGTAATTTCGGAATTTAATTAATTATTTAATTATAACATTATCCAAAACAGTGTTTGTCGACGTCATCATGACGTCAAGATGACGCCGCAGTCAACAGGGTGTTGATCGTCAAACCGACATGTGGGTCCCACTGTCATCCACTAATTAGGCTAATCGGGTTTAGCTAACTAATTAGTGTTTAATTAAACTAACAAGTTAATTAGATTAAACTAATTATAATTAATTAACTTAATTAATTCCTTAATCAGTTAATTAATTTTATTATTATTATTTAATTAATTAATTTTATTATTATTAATATTATTTTAATTTCTTTTTTTTCCTAAAATCGTTCAGGCGGGGCCCACTAGTCGCTGACCGGGGCCATTATGGGTGTCTGCGGTTACGGCGTAACCCGAGCAGTGCAGCGCTTCGGCCTTCGGGCGCTAGCCTGTCTGGCGCACGCCTGTGTTGCCAGGGGCGCCGGCCACGGTGGGGCGCCGGAGCAGCACGGCGAGGGGGGCGGCGGAGGTAGCACGGCAAGAGGAGGGCCGGGGCAAGGCCGAGGCCGTGGGCGCCCGACGGGGCGCGACGACGAGGAGTCGTGCGGGAAGGAGGAGGCCGCGGGTGGTAGCCGAGGGGGACCGGACCGGCGAGCGCGGGGGGGCGCGGCAGCAGAGGGGCACGAGGGGCGCCCTCGCTGGCGGGAGCGCTGCCTCCAGCTGGACGCGCCACGCGGCGTCGCCGGACGAGGGAGGGCCTGGGGGATGGGGTGGCGCCCGTGTGGCGGCCGCGGTGAGGCGCGGTTCAAAGGGCTCCGTGTGACAGGGGAGAGGAGGAGGCTCTGTGGCCTCACCGGGTTCATGGGTCAGGTAGTGTCTGCGGTGTAGGTCGAGGTGGGCGTCGGGGACGAGCGGGCGACGGGGAGCAGGCCGGCGGAGTGGAGGAGTCCGGCGAGGTCCAGGGGCGTCGGGCGCCGGGGAGGTCCACGGGCGGCGGATGTGGTCACCGGGCGCCGGCGAGGTGGCGTCTTGACATCGGCGTTAGGCGAGGGGGGGGCGGCGGTCGATCCCGACCAGATCGGATAGGGAGAGGAGGGGGCGGCGTGGGGGGAGGGAGCGAGTGGGGACGGGTTAGGGTTTCGGTGCCCCTCCCCTGGAGGGGTTATTGGCCTCGGTCTGGGCCGGCCTGGTTGGCCCAAAGGCCAGTGACCCTGAGATGGCCCAAAGGGGGAAGGGGTGTTTCCTTTTTTTTTTTTATGTTTGTATTTTCTTTTATAATTTCTTTTCTGTTTTAATCATTTAAAATTGCTTAGGCATTTTCTAAAAATGTGGTTACTTCACCACAATTACCTTTGTAATATTTAGCAACCACCGAACAATTTTGTTTTAATTTTTGAAAACTTTTATTGTTAATTGTAATTTGAATTTGAATTTGAACGGTTTCGGATTATTGCGAGGTTAGTAACAGTAATCGGGATGACGTGGCATGATTAGCGCAGGATTACTGTAGCAAGATTATCCGGGTGTTACACCTGCACCATGTCGGCGGCAGCGGAGGCGAGGTGTTCCTCCGGGTCAACATGCACAGCGGCCATCGCTCCATGGACCGCCATCAGCTCCTCGACCTCAACGTGATATGTGGTTGGGCTTGCGCGATGATGCTCTGGAGGTAGGGCGGTGGGGATTTGGAGGCATGAGGATGTTTCGCAGGAGCCATTTAAGCAGTCAGACGGGGCCGTGATAGAGATCGGTGGGTTACCTGACTAGATCCGAGCAGAACGTAGATGTGGTTAAAGATGTGGTTGCGGTGGCGACGGTTTGAGCTGCCGGTAGGGGAGGCGCGGGGTTGGGGGGGTGCGGGTGGGAGATACTGAGGAAAATTGATGGGTGGGGATGTGGTTGGAGGAATAAATTCTGAAATCGCGCACCTAATGAAAATTTCACTGCGAAACATGAAACTTGGGCGGGGAGACACACAACGCAGACGCAGCGCATAAAATACTCGTGTGCGAGAAAACAGAAAATTGGGAGATCCCTTCTCCAAAAAAAATGTACACGCGTAGTCGGTTTTTTTCGGTCAATGGTATGCCTGGTTTATTAGGAACCATCGAGCTGGTAACTGACTTATGGATCATTAACGCAAAAAAACGCACACGGGTACGGCATAGAAATCGTGTATTTTGTGATCTTCTAATGATTAACGCAAAAAACGCACATGGGCACACATGCTAATACACGCTCAAAGCCCTCAAATGATGCTCTTACCGAAATTGTACGTTAATACTACAAACTTAAAGTACTACTGGTAATTTGCTCTAATACTACAAAATTAAACTACTTCTCACATGCTGCCATCGGGGCATGCTGGCCAGACGCCAGCGTTCTTCTTCCCGGCCTTGTAGGCGGCAACCCACCATGCTTCGATCTCCGCCAAGCTCTCCTCACCATGGCGTGCGACCTTTTCTTTCTTGCAGCGGCGGGACTCTCTTTTCTTAACTACTTTCTGCCTTTTCCGATCCTCATGTGCGGCTTTGGCCACTTTTAGATTCACCGCCCATTTGGCCATGGCAGCCTCAAAGTCCGCCCACATAACTATGTGGCCGCCGGCGGCGATGAACTCGATGCGGCGAGATGCCATCGCTTCCTTACCATGTATGCGGTCGCGGGCAGCGAGGAACGCGGAACGGCGCCATGCCATCGCTTCCTTTCCAGTTACTGTGCGCTGCGGTGCCATGAATGACGCTTGGAGAGAACTCTGGGACGGAGGTGCCAGGCAGCCATACAATGCGGTGGTTTTTAAGAGCTCAACGACAAATGACAAAGGAAATTTGGCTTCCTGTACAATTTTGCTCGTTCACTATCGCACACGGTTCATCTTCATCGCTTCCAGAAACAGTGTGCGCTGAGGCTATTGTGTGTTGCATTATGATTGGGCGGAACCACAGCCATGCAGATCGCGCGTATGCACCGTAGGATGCGCTGCGATCGAACAGCAATCCACGTCCCTCACATCACATCCGTGCAACTGTAGCTGGATTGGATTTATATGCGCCAAATGCCTAGAAAATGCACATAATCCCCTAAATATGGTAAATGAGCCCGGAAAAATGCCAAATTTGAATACGGTGATTTGTAGGGTGCATGTTCTTCGTAGAAAAAAACTCCAGGGTAAAGAACAAAGAAAATTTGGATTCCCCTTCAATCTTGGTGATTTCTCTCTCGAAAGCATGGAACTTCCCCGGCGATGGTTTGATTTATGAAGGGCGTGCATGACGACATGAGCCAAACCTTCTCAAATTTTTACCAGGGCATAATGAGGTCATACCATGGCACCATGCCAGGCGTCATGTTTTTCAAGCATTCATTTCATTTTTTCTATAGTTTAAAACCCTATAAACAAACGTTTGTGGTTGACTATTGCCACACATTTCATTGAAATATATGTCCATTCCTTGTAAAAGGCATGAGATTTATTAAATGGCACGACCATCGTTTTCCAGAACGTTGTTGTGCACCCTTTCATGCACAGATTGTTTGAACTTGAACTATGTGCATTAATGCCTAGAAAATGCACACAATCCCCTAAATATGGTAAATGAACCCGGAAAAGTGTCAAATTTGAACGCGGTGATTTGCAGGGTGTATGTTCATCGTAGAAAAAAACTCATGGACAAAGGACAAAGGAAATTTGGATACCCCTTCAATCTTGGTGATTTCCCCCTCGAAACCATGAAACTTCCTCGGTGATGGTTCGATTTATGAAAGGCGTGCATGACGACATAAGGAAAACATTCTCAAATTTTTACCGGGGCACGGTGAGGCCATACCATGGCACCACGCGAGGCGTCATGTTTTCAAAGCATGTATTTCATTTTTTTATAGTTGTTAACCCAGTAAATGACGCGTTTATGGTTGACTATTGCCACATATTTCCTTAAAATATCTGCCCATTCCTTGTAAAAGGCATGAGAATGTATTAAATAGCACGAGCATTGTTTTTCAGACCATTCTTGTGCACCTTTTCATGCACCGGTTGTTCGAATTTGAATTATGTGCATTAATGGCTAGAAAGTGCAAATAATCCCCTAAATATGGTAAATGAGCCCGGAAAAATGTCAAATTTGAACAAGTTGCACCTGAGGCAGTATGTTGATCATTGGAAAAAACTGAATGGAAAACTAGGACGGAAAATTTGGATTCCCCTTCAATCTTGGTGATTTCCCTCTCGAAAGCATGGAACTTCCTCGGTGATGGTTTGATTTATGAAGGGCGTGCATGACGACATTAATCAAACCTTCTCAGCTTTTAACCAGCGCATAGTGAGGCCATACCATGATGGCACCATGCTAGGCATCATGTTTTTCAAGCAGGTATTTCATTTTTCTATAGTTGCTAACCCAGTGAATGACACGTTTTGGTTGACTATTGCCACGCATTCCCTTGAAATATCTGCCCATTCCCTGTAAAAGGCTTGAGAATTTACTAAATACCACGAGTATGGTTTTTCCAGACCGTTCATGTGCACCTTTTAATGCACCGATTGTTTGAATTTGAATTATGTGATTAATGCCTAGAAAATACACATAATCCCCTAATATGGTAAATGAGCCCGGAAAAATGCCAAATTTGGGCACGTTGCATTCGAGGGTGTGTATTGGTTGTAGAAAAAACTGAATGACAAGCTAGGAAGGAAATTTGGATTGCCGGACCCTTCAATCTTGCTGATTCCCCTCGAAACCATGAAATTTCCTCGGTGATGGTTCGATTTATGAATGGCGTGCATGACGACATAAGACAAACATTCTTATTTTTTTTTACCAGGGCATGGTGAGGCCATACCATGGCACCACGCCGAGGGTCATGTTTTCCAAGCATGTATTTCATTTTTGTAAAGTACCCAGTAAACACATTTCCTTCAAATATATGCCCATTCCTTGTAAAAGGCATGAGAATTTACTAAATAGCATGACCATGGTTTTCCAGACCCTTCTCGTGCACCTTTTCAAGCACCAATTGTTTGAATTTTAATTATGTGCATTAATGCCTAGAAAATGCACATAGTCCCCTAAATATTGTAAATGAACTCGGAAAAGTGCCAAATTTGAACATGGTGATTAGCAAGGTTTATGTTCATCATAGAAAAAAACTCATCGACAAGGACAAACGAAATTTAGATTCCCATTCAATCTCGGTGATTTACTATCGCACATGATTCATCTTCGTCGCCTCTACGAACCGTGTGTGTTCACTCACACATGCAAAAGGAAAAAAGGAAACCCTCGCCCCCTTCGCCCCCACCCACTCGCCGTGGACTCCTCCGTGACTCTGCACCTCATCAACTTCTATCGCGGTGGCCACCATAATCTCGACGGCGCTGTTGTCGGCGGGCAGAGATAGCGCTCCAAACGGCATGGGATTTCGCCCCTACCGATTTCCGCCGCCCATCTGCACCGACATTCTAGACTCTGGTCCACTGGGGTTTTCTGCGGGATTGGGCCAGGGAATTTTCTCATGGAGAATGTAATCAACTTAGTGAAACATTCACTCATCTCTTATTGCAGTCCGTCCGTCGTTGTTAATCAACCAGCAGAAATCACTTTGGAATCATTTTTGTTCTAGCTGATTCGTGGGTGTTCATTCATGTGTTCTATCAGTTACTCATCAAGGGAGCGCTCGGTATGTTCAATCTCAACCCACCACACGGTCGGCATGGCCTAAATATGTGAACATATACCGTCTATTGCTACATTATGTATATATTGGTATCAAATCTTTGTTACATTATATATTTTTAATTATATATTTTTATACTTTGCTTTCATCTATATATTGATCTGTTCTATCAGTTACTCCCGCATTTGCATCTTGCTCTGTTATTTCAATATATCTAATTTACGATCTTAATTTTCATTTCAAGCAGTACATCCCTTGCTTAGCAAGAACAGGAGTAGAAGGAAATCTTGGGCTTTACTTTGTTTATGACTCCCAGGATGTCATATTGACAAGCAGCATGGACATACAATGACGGTTAGCGTAAAACTTGATAAAGATGGTCACTCCTATTTTAATGCGGACCTTTGGAGAAAAATGTCTAAGTGTTATGAACTGAAAAATGGCAATAAAAATCTAGTGCGTGCACCACAGTCTGGTCTAATTAACATGGATGTTTACTTCCCCAATGTCATCAACCGATCAAAGTCTGATTGAGATTAGTGTCCTTTCAACTTTCTCCATGCTATCATATTACTTAGAAAAATCGAGGTATTTGTTCTGACTAATTGATCGCTATTTAAGCAACCAATTGTGATTTCATTTTCTAACTCCGTTCCTAGACAGTAACAAATTCTATTTACCAAATTATGCACACTATATATTCTTCTGCCATGTCGGAATAAATAATACTTTTCCACCTTTTAAGCAGGATATGTTGGACACATAGTGAACGATCTGTTTGTTACTAAGCATACCAAATTTCATTGCAAGGACTTGAAGCATGTCATAAACTTTATTGATAATCTGACAGAGATAGCACAGCATATGAACGCTGGATTTTGGATGGGATTAATTATATCTATGGTGCACACATTGAACAAGACCAATTGTGTGCACAAAACATTGGTGAAAAGTCTTATTTTAATGTTGATGCTCATAAACTATATATATTTTCAACGATATGTTACAATTGGTTTTTATTCTACATTTCAACAGAAATTGCCAGCTGTAGCAGATCCTGGTTCGATTTCCCGGCATTGTCGAATTACAATTGTGCCTGCTAATAACGCCAAAGTGATTGCAAGATACTGCATTTTCCGCAGAAATGGAACCATTCAAATTAACAAGTTCTCGCTTGTCGTGGGAATGCATCTATATTGGAAAATTAGAGACACTGTTCTACTCATGCTCTACCAAGGCACAGGAGGGCTCTTCCTTTTCGTTGGCGAGATGCCGAGTCACTATGATCAAGCTTCTTCCCGTGGATAGTTCTGGTTGTTGGCCCTCAGCCTCTTAAAATATGCTAGCTGTTACTATGTTAAGTATGTAGATATGGACCATATGGTTGTCGAGCGTTAGCCTCTTAAAATGTGATACTTGTTACTATGTTAAGTATCTAGATATGGACCATATGGTTATCAAAACCATGTTACGAAGATTCTCCTTTTGTCAAATAGTGTAACCACTATATATATATATATATATATAACTCAAATGTTGTTAGCCAAGTTCATAAATTTTCATGGAAAGTATTAGTATTGTACACAATTCTTTGAGTTTAAGTGTGTGCCCGATATCCAGAAGGCATTTGCATATTAATTGTCCATATTGCAAATTCACACACATGTTAACATAAGGAAACATATGTGTAACTTACTAACCATCACACACTAGTACTCGCAGACGCATCATGTGCGATACTCCTAGCCACCGCAAGCAACTAGTTTGCATTTTTCAAAGTTTTATGAACACACAGAATCGCACACGAACTTACTGTATTAACCGGCTGTGTTGTAATTTCTCATCGCAAACAGTTCATCCGAGTCGGCTGTTTGCCATGTATCACACACATCTTGTTTACAGGTCTCATTTGTGTTCTTTTGGCTCATCGCAAACAGTTCATCCATGTAAATTGTATGCCGCATATCACACACATCTTGTTAAGTTGAACCATTGCTGTTGTGTTCCTTAATCGAAAACAGTTCGACTGAATGAACTGTATGACGTATATCACACACACCTTGATCTGGCTAAGTGTTTCTGTTGCACTCCCTAATAGCAAACAGTTCATCAGAGCGAACTGTATACCGTATATTGCACACACATTGATATGGCTGCCCATTTCTGTTGTTCTGCCTCATCACAAACAGTTCAAATGGACTAGCCGTGTGCCCTGCATCGCACACATAACTAAAATCTGAACCGTGTTTGATGGATCCGCCATCGCAAACGTTTTGCACCTTTTTTGACGGTTCTTTTACACCACCATTTTCGATTAGTGCATCGCACACAGTTTCGTCAAAGGGTCTCTGATGTAGTGTCGCGTTAGCAGCATCCTGCAGTAGTGTGGGAGTATCATCCATGAGGTAATCATCACCAAAGGTCTTTGCAGTACTTTGTCTCTTGCCCCTACCAAGGGTTTCCTCGTCATCCTCATCAGGATTTTTATCATGTGTTTGTTCATAATATTCCATAGGAATGGCAGGCTCAGGAGTCTCCTCATATTCCTGTCTAGAAGTGCTTTGAATATCTCTCATAGGAAAATATCTTGAAGAATGTAGCATCCATAGACTCCATAATTGTACCGACCTTCTGGGAAGGTACCTCAGATTTCACTACTAGAAATCTATAGCAAACGCTATTCTTAGCGGAGCCCAAATTAACGCTGTCCACGGTCTTTGGTCCAAGCTGACGCTTTTTGGGGATCGACAAATTGAATTTCGCCAAACAACCCCAAGTATGCAAGTACGAGAGTGTTGTCCTTCTCTTCGCCCATTTCTCATAGGGAGTGATCTCATTATCCTTTGTCGGAATTTTATTCAGGACATAACATGATGTCAATATAGCCTCCCCCCACCATGCCTTGAATAAACTCAATGTATCTAACATGGCATTAACCAAATCAGTTAGAGTACAGTTTTTTCGCTCGGCAACCCCGTTTGACTAGGGCGAATAGGGAGGCGTCCTCTCATGAATAATACCGTGTTCCCCACAAAAAGAATCAAACTCACTCGAGAAGTGCTCTCCACCACGATCTGATCGGACTCGTTTAATTTTCTTTTCTAGTTGATTCTCAACTTCTGCCTTAGATCTTAAAGTAGTGTAGAGCCTCATCTTTAGTATTTAACAGATACACATAGCAATATCTAGTGGAATCATCTATCAGTGTCATGCAGTATTTCTTTTCACCTTTAGTCAACACACCATCCATCTCACAAAGATCAGAATGTATGAGTTCTAAGCGCGCCAAGTGTCTCTCCTCCGCAGCCTTGTGAGGCTTGCGAGGTTGCTTAGCTTGCACACACAAAAGGCACTTAGAATCTTTGGCTAAAATGAAACTTTGGATTAGCTAGCTGTGTCTGTTGGGGAACGTAGTAATTTCAAAAAAAATCCTACGCACACGCAAGATCATGGTGATGCATAGCAACGAGAGGGGAGAGTGTTGTCTACGTACCCTCGTAGACCGAAGCGGAAGCGATGACGCAACATAGAGGAAGTAGTCGTACGTCTTCCCGATCCGACCGATCCAAGCACCGAAACTACGACACCTCTGAGTTCTAGCACACGTTCAGCTCGATGACGATCCCCGGGCTTCGATCCAGCAAAGCGTCGGGGAGGAGTTCCGTCAGCACGACGGCGTGCTGACGATCTTGATGTTCTGCCGTCGCAGGGCTTCGCCTAAGCACCGCTACAATATTATCGAGGAGTATCGTGGTGGGGGGCACCGCACACGGCTAAGAGAACGATCACGAAGATCAACTTGTGTGTCTATGGGGTGCCCCCTGCCCCCGTATATAAAGGAGTGGAGGAGGGTATGGCCGGCCCTCTCTATGGCGCGCCCTAGGGGAGTCCTACTCCCACCGGGAGTAGGATTCCCCCTTTCCTAGTAGAACTAGGAGCCCTTCCAAGTAGTAGGAGTAGAAGGGAAGGAAAGGGAAGGGAAAAGGAGAAGGAAGGAAGGGGGCGCCCCCCCTCCCTAGTCCAATTCGGACTAGCCAATGGGGAGGGGTGCGGCCACCCTTTGAGGCCTTTCTCTCATTTCCCGTATGGCCCATTAAGGCCCAATACGAATTCCCGTAACTCCCTGGTACTCCCGAAAATACCCGAATCACTCGAAACCTTTCCGATATCCGAATATAGTCGTCCAATATATCGATCTTTACGTCTCGATCATTTCGAGACTCCTCGTCATGTACCCGATCTCATCCGGGACTCCGAACTCCTTCGGTACATCAAAACTCATAAACTCATAATATAACTGTCATCGAAACCTTAAGCGTGCGGACCCTACCGGTTCGAGAACTATGTAGACATGACCGAGACACGTCTCCGGTCAATAACCAATAGTGGAACCTGGATGCTCATATTGGCTCCCACATATTCTACGAAGATCTTTATCGGTCAGACCGCATAACAACATACATTGTTCCCTTTGTCATTGGTATGTTACTTGCCCGAGATTCAATCGTCGGTATCTCAATACCTAGTTCAATCTCGTTACCGGCAAGTCTCTTTACTCGTTCCGTAATACATCATCTCACAACTAACTCATTAGTTGCAATGCTTGCAAGGCTTATGTGATGTGCATTGCCGAGAGGGCCCAGAGATACCTCTCCGACATTCGGAGTGACAAATCCTAATCTCGAAATACGCCAACCCAACAAGTACCTTCGGAGACACCTGTAGAGCACCTTTATAATCACCCAGTTACGTTGTGACGTTTGGTAGCACACAAAGTGTTCCTCCGGTAAACGGGAGTTGCATAATCTCATAGTCATAGGAACATGTATAAGTCATGAAGAAAGCAATAGCAACATACTAAACGATCGAGTGCTAAGCTAACGGAATGGGTCATGTCAATCACATCATTCTCCTAATGTTGTGATCCTGTTAATCAAATGACAACTCATGTCTATGGCTAGGAAACTTAACCATCTTTGATCAACGAGCTAGTCAAGTAGAGGCATACTAGTGACACTCTGTTTGTCTATGTATTCACACATGTATTATGTTTCCGGTTAATACAATTCTAGCATGAATAATAAACATTTATCATGATATAAGGAAATAAATAATAACTTTATTATTGCCTCTAGGGCATATTTCCTTCAGTCTCCCACTTGCACTAGAGTCAATAATCTGGTTCACATCGCCATGTGATTTAACACTAATAGTTCACATCACCATGTGATTAACACCCATAGTTCACATCGTCATGTGACCTACACCCGAAGGGTTTACTAGAGTCAGTAATCTAGTTCACATCGCTTATGTGATTAACACCCAAAGAGTACTAAGGTGTGATCATGTTTTGCTTGTGAGATAATTTTAGTCAACGGCTCTGTCACATACAGATCCGTAAGTATTTTGCGAATTCTATGTCTACAATGCTCTGCACAGAGCTACTCTAGCTAATTGCTCCCACTTTCAATATGTATCTAGATCGAGACTTAGAGTCATCCAGGTCTGTGTCAAAACTTGCATCGACGTAACTTTTTACGACGAACCTTGTCACCTCCATAATCGAGAAATATTTCCATATTCCACTAAGGATAATTTTGACCGTTGTCCAGTGATCTAGTCTTAGATCACTATTGTACTCCCTTGCTTAACACAGTGTAGGGTATACAATAGATCTGGTACACAACATGGCATACTTTATAGAACCTATGGCTGAGGCATAGGGAATGACTTTCATTCTCTTTCTATCTTCTGCCGTGGTCGGGCTTCGAGTCTTACTCAATTTCACACCTTGTAACACAGGCAAGAACTCTTTCTTTGACTGTTCCATTTTGAACTACTTCAAAATCTTGTCAAGGTATGTACTCATTGAAAAACTTATCAAGCGTCTTGATCTATCTCTATAGATCTTGATACTCAATATGTAAGCAGCTTCTCTGAGGTCTTTCTTTGAAAAAACTCCTTTCAAACACTCCTTTATGCTTTGCAGAATAATTCTACATTATTTCCGATGAACAATATGTCATTCACATATACTTATCAGAAATGTTGTAGTGCTCCCACTCACTTTCTTGTAAATACAGGCTTCACCGCAAGTTCAGATAAAACTATATGCTTTGATCAACTCATCAAAGCATATATTCCAACTCGAGATGCTTGCACCAGTCCATAGATGGATCGCTGGAGCTTGTACATTTTGTTAACACCTTTAGGATTGACAAAACCTTCTGGTTGCATCATATACAACTCTTCTTTAATAAATCCATGAAGGATTGCAGTTTTGTTATCCATTTGCCAGATTTCATAAAATGCGGCAATTGCTAACATGATTCGGACAGACTTTAAGCATCGATATGAGTGAGAAAATCTCATCGTAGTCAACACCTTGAACTTTGTCAAAAACCTTTTCGACAAGTCTAGCTTTGTAGATAGTAACACTACTATCAGCGTCTGTCTTCCTCTTAAAATCCATTTAATCTCAATGGCTTGCCGATCATCGGGCAAGTCAACCAAAGTCCATACTTTGTTCTCATACATGGATCCCATCTCAGATTTCATGGCCTCAAGCCATTTTATGGAATCTGGGCTCATCATCGCTTCCTCATAGATCGAGGTTAAATCGGGGTCAAGTAGCATGACCTCCGAAACAGGATTACCGTACCACTCAGTGCGGATTTCACTATGGTTTACCTATGAGATTCGGTAGTAACTTGATCTGAAGTTACATGATCATCATCATTAGCTTCCTCACTAATTGGTGTAGTAGTCACAGGAACAGATTTCTGTGATGAACTATTTTCCAATAAGGGAGAAGGTACAATTACCTTATCAAGTTCTACTTTCCTCCCACTCACTTCTTTCGAGAGAAACTCCTTCTCTAGAAAGGATCCATCCTTAGCAACGAATGTCTTGCCTTCGGATCTGTGATAGAAGGTGTACCCAACATTTTCTTTTGGGTATCCTATGAAGACGCACTTCTCCGATTTGGGTTTGAGCTTATCAGGTTGAAACTTTTTCACATAAGCATTGCAACCTCAAACTTTAAGACACGACAACTTAGGTTTCTTGCCAAACCATAGTTCATACGGTGTCGTCTCAACGGATTTAGATGGTGCCCTATTTAATGTGAATGTAGCTGTCTCTAATGCATAACCCCAAAACGATAGTGGTAAATCGGTAAGAGACATCATAGACCGCACTATATCCAATAAAGTACGGTTATGACGTTCGGACACACCATTATTCTGTGGTGTTCGAGGTGGCGCGTTACTACTCTTAGCAACTGAACCAGTATCAAATACGGAGGGGTTTCTACGAACACTAGTAAAATACACATCAATAATCTGTATATCAAATATACCTTTGTTCACTTTGCCATCCTTCTTATCCGCCAAATACTTGGGGCAGTTCCACTTCCAGTGACTAGTCCCTTTGCAGTAGAAGCACTTTGTCTCAGGCTTAGGACCAGACTTGGGCTTCTTCACTTGAGCAGCAACTTGCTTGCCGTTCTTCTTGAAGTTCCCCTTCTTCCCTTTGCCGTTTTCTTGAAACTAGTGGTCTTGTCAACCATCAACACTTGATGTTTTTCTTGATGTCTACCTTCGTCGATTTCAGCATCACGAAGTGCTTGGGAATCGTTTCTGTTATCCCTTGCATATTATAGTTCATCACGAAGTTCTACTAACTTGGTGATGGTGACTAGAGAATTCTGTCAATCACTATCTTATCTGGAAGATTAACTCCCACTTAATTCAAGTGATTGTAGTACGCAGACAATCTGAGCACATGCTCACTGCTTGAGCTATTCTCTTCCATCTTTTAGCAATAGAACTTGTTGGAGACTTCATATCTCTCAACTCGGGTATTTGCTTGAAATATTAACTTCAACTCCTGGAACATCTCATATGGTCCATGACGTTCAAAACGTCTTTGAAGTCCCGATTCTAAGCCGTTAAGCATGGTGCACTAAACTGTCAAGTAGTCATCATATTGAGCTAGCCAAACGTCCATAACGTCTGCATTTGCTCCTGCAATAGGTCTGTCACCTAGAGGTGTATCAAGGACATAATTCTTCTGTGCAGCAATGAGGATAATCCTCAGATCACGGATCCAATCCGCATCATTGCTACTAACATCTTTCAACTTAGTTTTCTCTAGGAACATATCAAAAATAAAACAGGGGAGCTAAACGCGAGCTATTGATCTACAACATAGATATGCTAATACCAGGACTAAGTTCATAATAAATTTAAGTTCAATTAATCATATTACTTAAGAACTCCCACTTAGATAGACATCCCTCTAATCTTCTAAGTGATCACGTGATCCATATCAACTAAACCATGTCCGATCATCACGTGAGATGGAGTATTTTCAATGGTGAACATCACTATGTTGATCATATCTACTATATGATTCACGCTCGACCTTTCGGTCTCCGTGTTCCGAGGCCATATCTGTTATATGCTAGGCTCGTCAAGTTTAACCTGAGTATTCCGCGTGTGCAACTGTTTTGCACCCGTTGTATTTGAACGTAGAGCCTGTCACACCCGATCATCACGTGGTGTCTCAAAGACGAAGAACTTTCATAGCGGTGCATACTCGGGAGAACACTTATACCTTGATAATTTAGTGAGAGATCATCTTATAAAGCTACCGCCGAACTAAGCAAAATAAGATGTATAAAAGATAAACATCACATGCAATCAAAATATGTGACATGATATGTCCATCATCATCTTGTGCCTTTGATCTCCATCTCCAAAGCATCGTCATGATTTCCATCGTCACCGGCATGACACCATGATCTCCATCATCTTGATCTATATCAATGTGTCTTCACATGGTCGTCTCGCCAACTATTGCTCTTGCAACTATTGCTATCGCATAGCGATAAAGTAAAGCAATTATTTGGCGCTTGCATCTTATGCCATAAAGGGACAACCATAAGGCTTCTGCCAGTTGCCGATAACTTCAACAAAACATGATCATCTTATACAACAACTTATAACTCATCACGTCTTGACCATATCACATCACAACATGCCCCGCAAAAACAAGTTAGACGTCCTCTACTTTGTTGTTGCAAGTTTTACGTGGCTGCTACGGGTTGAGCAAGAACCGTTCTTACCTACGCATCAAAACCACAACGATAGTTTGTCAAGTTGGTGCTGTTTTAACCTTCGCAAGGACCGGGCGTAGCCACAATCAGTTCAACTAAAGTTGGAGAAACTGACACCCACCAGCCACCTGTGTGCAAAGCACGCCGGTAGAACCAGTCTCGCATAAGCATACGCGTAATGTCGGTCCGGGCCGCTTCATCCAACAATACCGCCGAACCAAAGTATGACATGCTGGTAAGCAGTATGACTTATATCGCCCACACTTCACTTGTGTTCTACTCGTGCATATAACATCAACGCATAAAACCTAGGCTCGGATGCCACTGTTGGGGAACGTAGTAATTTCAAAAAAATTCCTACGCACACGCAAAATCATGGTGATGCATAGCAACGAGAGGGGAGAGTGTTGTCTATGTACCCTCATAGACCGAAGCGGAAGCGTTGAGGCAACGTAGAGGAAGTAGTCGTACGTCTTCCCGATCCGACCGATCCAAGCACACTACGGCACCTCCGAGTTCTAGCACACGTTCAGCTCGATGACGATCCCCGGGCTTCGATCCAGCAAAGCGTCGGGGAGGAGTTCCGTCAGCACGACGGCGTGGTGACGATCTTGATGTTCTACCATCGCAGGGCTTCGCCTAAGCACCGCTACAATATTATCGAGGAGTATCGTGGAGGGGGCACCGCACACGGCTAAGAGAACGATCACGAAGATCAACTTGTGTGTCTATGGGGTGCCCCTGCCCGTATATAAAGGAGTGGAGGAGGGAGGGCCGCCCTCTCTATGGCGCGCCTAGGGGAGTCCTACTCCCACCGGGAGTAGGATTCCCCCTTTCCTAGTAGAACTAGGAGCCCTTCCAAGTAGTAGGAGTAGAAGGGAAGGAAAGGGAAGGGAAAAGGAGAAGGAAGGAAGGCCCCCCCCCCTCCCTAGTCCAATTCGGACTAGCCAATGGGGAGGGGTGCGGCCACCCTTTGAGGCCTTTCTCTCATTTCCCGTATGGCCCATTAAGGCCCAATACGAATTCCCGTAACTCCCCGGTACTCCCGAAAATACCCGAATCACTCGGAACCTTTCCGATGTCCGAATATAGTCCTCCAATATATCGATATTTACGTCTCGACCATTTCGAGACTCCTCGTCATGTCCCCGATCTCATCCGGGACTCCGAACTCCTTCGGTACATCAAAACTCATAAACTCATAATATAACTGTCATCGAAACCTTAAGCGTGCGGACCCTACGGGTTCGAGAACTATGTAGACATGACCGAGACACGTCTCCGGTCAATAACCAATAGAGGAACCTGGATGCTCATATTGGCTCCCACATATTCTACGAAGATCTTTATCGGTCAGACCGCATAACAACATACGTTGTTCCCTTTGTCATTGGTATGTTACTTGCCCGAGATTCGATCGTCGGTATCTCAATACCTAGTTCAATCTCGTTACCGGCAAGTCTCTTTACTCGTTCCGTAATACATCATATCACAACTAACTCATTAGTTGCAATGCTTGCAAGGCTTATGTGATGTGCATTACCGAGAGGGCCCAGAGATACCTCTCCGACATTCGGAGTGACAAATCCTAATCTCGAAATACCCCAACCCAACAAGTACCTTCGGAGACACCTGTAGAGCACCTTTATAATCACCCAGTTACGTTGTAACGTTTGGTAGCACACAAAGTGTTCCTCCGGTAAACGGGAGTTGCATAATCATAGTCATAGGAACATGTATAAGTCATGAAGAAAGCAATAGCAACATACTAAACGATCGAGTGCTAAGCTAACGGAATGGGTCATGTCAATCACATCATTCTCCTAATGATGTGACCCCGTTAATCAAATGACAACTCATGTCTATGGCTAGGAAACTTAACCATCTTTGATCAACGAGCTAGTCAAATAGAGGCATACTAGTGACACTCTGTTTGTCTATGTATTCACACATGTATTATGTTTCCGGTTAATACAATTCTAGCATGAATAATAAACATTTATCATGATACAAGGAAATAAATAATAACTTTATTATTGCCTCTAGGGCATATTTCCTTTAGTGTCATAACACCGAAACTAATGTGACAAAGACATGAATGCCAAACTTCAGATTCATTAACACTCGGATGAAAATTGTTCATGACTGTATTACAAAAATCTGCGAGGGAAAGGTGGAACATCCCTCTGCACTCATAACCTTTTCCAACAAAGAGTCCATATTTTGTAACAACTAATTTATTAGACTCGAAGACCAACTTAAACACTTCTCTACACAGAAGAGAGCCACTAACGAGGTTCTTCTTGATGGCGGGGACATGATGCACGTTCTTCAGCTGCACGATCCTTCCCGAAGTAAACATCAGATCAACTGTGCCAACACCATGAACAGAAGAACTCGTACCACTCCCCATCAATACAGATCTGTGGCCTGTGACATAGTAAGAAGAAAACTATGAAATCTCAGCACACACATGAACACCTGCACCTGTGTCCATCCACCAATCGGAGATCTGAAACACTGAAAAAACAGTAAATAGATTACCGTACACATGTGCACCATTCTCATTGTTGCCCACTATCATGTTGAGAGACTTGAAGTCCTGCCCTAGCTTCTTATACTTGTTTGGTCACTTGTTGGCCCAAAAAAAATTAGAAAACGTATTTTTTTCGTTTCCGAGAGGCACGGCTGTGCCTCTTGCGGAAGTAGAACCGTGCCTCTCGAGGAAGAAAAACCATGCCTCTCATGGAAAAAATACACGTTTTCCCGCGGGATTTTTGTTGTTGCCGAAAAGCTAAGAAAGACCCTCATATACACTAATGTTGTACTTATACAACAATTATACATATTTTTATACACTAGCAATGATATAACAACTCATCATCCTCATAATGATATAATAACTCATCATCATCATAGTGATATAATAACTCATCATCATCATCATAAATTAACCACCACTAGCTGATTGTTCTCATCCTAGGTAAATAACTTCCGAGCACATGACAAGTACTATGACCTAGTCCTCTCTCTTAGGTAAAATGGAATAAAACAGAAAAACCCTCCATCTCCATGATGAAGCATAGAGATCCACCGGTTACCAATTTGTGGCCTGCACTCATTCACAATTTGCCTCCATCCTTCAATTTTGAGGCATCCATTTGGTTGATGTTCAGTCGTGTATGTATATTTGAAACTAGTCCTCAAAGGGCAAACAATTGTCATTAAGGATGGCAACGGGTCGGGTTTGGATCGGGTTGAACAATATCATATCCATATCCATATCCATGAAGACAGTCTTTGACCGCCCATGAAAAATTCATGGGTGAAAAATTGTGTCCATGTCCAAACCCGATGGATATCCATACCCTCTGGATATCCATTGGGTCCTATTGAGACATATAAATAATACATAAAACAATGTTAACATAACCTCTTCCATTCTTCACCTTGTGGCAGGCTAGGCTTCACTTATGGTAAACATCAACTTATGGTAAATCAATCTCGGGTTTGGGTATACCCACAGTACAAGATTATATTCATGCCCTACCCATGAGCAACCGGGTCGGGTTTGGGCGCCGCCCATGGACACAAAAGCATATCCAAACCCTATCCATTCGGGTCGGATATCAATTTCCATGGGTAAAATTGACATCCTTAATTGTCATCTCATCTTCGACACCCATCAGCGGAGGCACAACAACATCTGGGAGCTTATGTTGATGAACATCATAGTAACATAGTTAGCAATGTGGTTTACTTAAGAAGAATGTATGAAAAAGATGTACTAGTGATACAATAGTAAAAAAACTTACCATGATATTTCTACGTATGTTAGCATCGCTCAACTTGTGGACCAGTGGTATGTTTCCTGTAGTATTTCCGCCAGCTCCATAGATGCTCTTAAAAGGCATAACATCATTAACAAAGGAGATAAGTGAATTCTTATCATCCCAAGTTAGCTCTAAGCCAGCAGTATAATAGGTCTCTTCTACTATCTTCCGTGTATTTCTTGAAGATAGAAAATAAGTTGTTAGTTAGAAATAAACAAGTTCAATAGGGGTGAATAACAACCATTTTAAAATAAGGACTATAGATTATTTAACAAATTATTTTGACAAACTCACACGGAGGTAGAATTGGAATCAATGTCCAGATCCACTCAAATGTCTTTATCATGTTGAGGACCAGTGCCTGGATCATACCGACGAATGCCAATATCAAATGTTATTCTCGTACCTTTCTCAAATTCGTAAGCCTTGCATAATCCTCTCCAATTTGCACAACCAAAAGTGTGGAACCTACTTCATTGTAGAGCTTAGCCTAAAAAATGAAACCATGTTTTGTCTTAAGGTAAGCTTTCTTTGTATCCACTTTTACACGCCATCGAAAGAGAACTTCTCTAGGACATACCGTCTTGCATAGCAGGGCATGCACTAGTCGAATTATAAAAAACGGGAATTACATAAAGTAAAAATCTTAGGCCATGCTTAATTAAGAAGAATTATGTGCCGATTAAGTTATATACCATAAGATATTCGAAGGCCTCCTTAAGCGTGAGGGAGAAGCACCTATCATTTTCCAAGTGAGGATTGTCACACATACCCCCATCGCCGGAACAATCATTGCACTCGAGGATCCTATCGTTCTCATCAATTTTTCGTGTTTGTAATTGAAAGATTAAAAGTCTACAACAAATAACAGAAAGTCAACACATATATCATTATTCATCATGGGTTGACTTTTGGTTTGTTAAGTCTCCCTTAAACAACTCTCATCTCTCAAGTGGTCATCTATATGGTGCACACTCCCTCACTAGTACTTCGATTGTTGGTGATGGTTGCTTCTCCTTCTTCCCCGAGTGCATTAACAAATGGTTTAGCACAAGGAGAACACGGAAAAGCGACCCCCAAGACAACTGTCGGGATCCTTCCCTCAAGAATTTTAATCTACACTAGTACTAATAATGTTGGTGTATATATGGTAGACACTCCCTCACTAATATTTCGACCAACGGTGATGGTCGCTACTCCTCCTTTCCCTAGTGCATTCCGAGAAGGTCTAGCACAAGGAAAAGAAGGAGAAGCGACCCCACGACAATAGTCGGGATTGTTCCTCCAAAAACATCAATCTATCACACAGGGAGCCCCATCACACTAAGATTCAACCCTATGCATCGATCAACTTTACATATAGCAGAATGTACACAAAACAAATGGACCATCATTTTTCGCTGCCGTGGCAACGTTATCATAAATCATCATTTTTCGCTAAGGTGGCAGAGTTTTCTTTCTGTTATCTTCTTCCTAGTATAGGTACTCCTAGCCATACTAGAACTACTCTTAGTTACTCCTATGGTAGGACACTCATATACAACTTTCTAGCACAAGTCATGCCGAAATCCACGAACCTTGTCATTATTTAGCAACTAATAATCCAGGAAAAGGCACTTTTGCTGCGAGAAAAACTGAAAACCTGAAGAAAAAAACTACCTAAAAAAAATGCGTACATAATTTCCTTTTTATGAAATTCGGAGAAAGCGGCCAACATGCAATATGTGGCGGTGGTTGGACATACCACTTAGCGTGCCCTCAGACCACCCAAAGTGACCTGTGAAGTCCCCGCAAGGGTATCCTCTAGTTAGTTAGGAATTTCCTATAGGCCACTCATTGCGGCAAACTGCCGGCGCTTCGCACAAGGCAAGCAACCGAGCGACGCTTTTTGGGCTGGCTCACTTATGTAGATAGCTTAGGAACTGGCCATTCCGGTTTTGTGAACATTCTAGAAGGTTCCCTGAACCGGGATTTTGTTTCTTTTATCGTTATCCACCTTTTCCACTTTCCTGTTTATTTTTCTTTTATTATGTTTTTCATTTTTGTTTCTTTTCCATTAGATTCGTTTTTTGTTTCTATAACTTTTTAAAGTTTATTTCTTTTTTCAAAACATGTTCGCATTTTCACAAAATGCCAGGATTTTTCAAGACAGCAAAGAAATGTTTCGATTTTTCAAAAAAGCAAATAAATGTTTAAAATTTGTTTCATAATTTCTAAAGATGCATGGGAGTCTTAAAAAAGTTCATGTTTTTAAAATTTAGACCAAATTTTCAAATATGTTTATGTTTACATATATTGTTCAAAAATTCAGGAAATATTTCTGAATTTCGAAAATGTTCATGTTTTCTTAGAAACAGTTCAAAATATTAAAAAAAATCCCTGTTTTCAAATGATGTTCGGGTTTTCAGAAAATTGTCAGGAATTTCAGAAAATGTTTTGCTTTGAAAAAATTGTTCAACTATTCAAAATATGTTCCCATTATCGAAAAATGTCCAGAATATTAAATATTGTCTCACAAATTTAAATAATGTTCTTGCTTTCAAAAAATGTTCAGCAATTTCAACAAAAAAATCATGCTTTTCAAAATTTGTTCAACGATTCAAAAATCGTTCCCATTATCAAATTTTGTTCTAAATAAACAATAATTATTCGAGGTTTTAAAACATACTCAGGAATTTCAAAAAATGATTCCGCATTTCAAAATTGTTCCAATTATCCAAAAACATTCGTCAAAATTCAATAAATATTCACGTTTTCAGCAAATTCAAAATTTGTTTCTGTTGAAAAATGTTCACGCCATTTATTTATTTTTGAAATTTGAAAAATTGTCCAAGTTGTTAAAATAATTATCGGATTTTCAAACATTGCTTGTTTTAAAAGAAACACAATTTTCAAGGAAAGTTAGGAAAACTTCAAAAACCTGTATGGATTCTGCATTGAAAGTATTTCCTATACTAGCATGCTCTCCTTTTGAAACCAATGCTTGTTAGCTCCACTTGTTAGCTGCTCTCCTGCACAAGATGAAGGTCCAGAGTTTGAATCCGAGCGAGACTCGCGGGTTTCCTTGTTTTTAAGATCGCTGCACTACTGTACACGCAAGTGCATGCTCGCTACAGCTCCCGCCATTGGGTCAGCCCAGTTGGGGTGGTCCGTGCGTGTGTCGTGTGGCTGTTTGATGTAAAATGCGTCAAATAGGAGCTCCTAGTTAGTTACTCTCGAGGAGGGCGAATACTGTATGGAACGTAGGGCCGCCATAGCGCGCACCCCCCAGCTCCCCCTGCATGCTTTTCTGGGCCAGCCCATGTGGGGCGTGAGGTCCCCCAGTTTTTTTATGTTTTTTTTATTTTATTTTCTGTTTTGTTTTTTCTCTTTTTTATTGTTTCTTCATCTCTGTTTTTTCTTCTGTATTTCCTCTTTTCTCGTTTTTGTGTTATTTTTAATGTCTTGAACATTTTTCTGTTCACTGAATTCAAAAATGTTCATCCAATTCAAAAAATGTTCATCTAATTCAAAAAACATTCGTCAAATTCAAAAATTTCTAAATCATATTCAAAAGGTGTTCATCCAGTTTTCAAAAAGCTCATCCGATTTTCAAAAAGTGTTCTTGAATTGAGTATTTGTTGATCAACTTTAAAAATAAAAAACATAATCAAAATATTCATCATATTCAGAAGTGGATCACCCTAATTTTAAAAATGCCCATCAAACTGAAAAAAAGTTCATCCTTTTTCAAAATTTGCATCCGTTTTTTTCTTCTAAATATGTTCCTGAATTGAGAATATGTTCATCAAGTTCGAGAAATATGAATCAAATTCGAAATTTTTTCATCTGATAAAAATGTTCAACAATATCGAAATTCATGGACATTTTATCAATTTTTTGAAATTTATACGAAATATGGGAAATTTTTTGGCTCCATGAATTTTATTGAAATTCACATTTTTTTTAATAGGGGGCTCCCCTCTGTCGCTCACGGGCCGGCCCAGAATGGGCATGCGGGGGCGGTTGGTTGTGCACGTGCGTCCGTTCCATGGCGCGTGCTGCGCCATATAGGAGGGGAGGTCCTATACGCCGCTCTCTGCGGCAAAGAGCTGTCGTTTCGCATAGGAGACTCAACGGCTGGGCCGGCCCATGAAGATCGAGACCAACATCGAACATGCACTGTAGAGCAAAAAAGAGATGTTGTCGCGGGGATTCTTGCAGAGGAGCGAGGGCCATACACGACTTGCTACTACCATCTGAGCTAGCAGTCATATTTGACCTTACAGTAGTGTCAACCATAAAGAACCAACAGCCTGCGCAGATTTGCATTATTTTAGGCTTTTTGAAACATTTTTTTTCTTTTAAAAAAATGGAAGTTCTATGGATTGCAAACCCTTTCCAACTTTGTGATTTTTTAAAAAGTGAAAAAAAACAAAATATGAATGTATGAACTTTTTTTGTAATTCTTTGAAATTCCGAGAAAACATGAAAAGAAACACAAAGAAAAAAAAGAAACAGGAAAAACGGTAAAGACAGGAAAAAAGAAAACCGAAAAAACTTAGAAGTAGAAT
This sequence comes from Aegilops longissima, assembly GCA_021605205.1. Classification (NCBI taxonomy): domain Eukaryota; kingdom Viridiplantae; phylum Streptophyta; class Magnoliopsida; order Poales; family Poaceae; genus Aegilops; species Aegilops longissima. The sequence goes on from CM038679.1 coordinate 742,887,614, forward strand.
CCAACAAGAAAAAACCCGGTTCAGGAACCTTCAACATGGTTTCCAAAACAGGCAGATATGTTGTACAGAAAAAACTTCACTAGCAATTGGGCGGCCCACTGCGTTCGCTCGCGCAACCCTGCAAGGAGCGGTGCATAGGGTTTTCCATAAAGGAGCTCCCCCTAAATCATTATTTAAGGAGTACTTCTTTTAAAGATCACTTTCAACTTAGGTTGCGACAAGTGGCGTGCATGCAGTGCACCACTTGTCGCAGCCTGGGCGTTTTCCCTTTTTTCGTACATCTGTTCATTCAAAATGTTTAATCTTTTAAACCGTACGTCCAAATCTTGAACCGTTTTCATTATTGGATTTCTCATGCCGAGATCTTCAAAACTAGATTCCATGTTGGTAGGTTTTGACAAAAAAAATTCACGAAAAAAACAGAAAAAAAAACCGGATGGGAAAACGGAACCGGGAGCATGTTTTTTCGTTTCCGAAAGAGGCACAACGTGCCTCTCGCGGAAGGGAAAAAGGCAGAAAACACGTTTTTTTCCCTTTTCAAGAGGCACGGCCGCGCCTCTCGTGAAAGCACAACCGTACCTCTCGTGAAAGCAAACCGTGACTCTCACAGAAGGGAAAAAACAGAAAACACGTTTTTTCCCTTTTCGAGAGGCACGGCCGCGCCTCTTCCGAAAGCACAACTGTGTCTCTCGTGGAAGCAAACCGTGACTCTCGAGGAAAGAAAAAAGAATTAGAAAATGTTTTTTTTTCGTTTCCGAGAGGCACGGCTGTTCCTCTCGCGAAAGCACAACCTTGCCTCTCATGGAAGCAAAACTGTGCCTCTGACGAACAAAATAGAAAAAAAATGTTTTTTCGTTTCCGAGAGGCATGGTCGTGCCTCTCGTGAAAGCAAAATCGTGCTCTCGTGAAAAAAGTGTTTTTTTATCAAAGCTATGCAAGACCGGTGGAAAATCAAAAGGTCAATTTTTTTTAAAAAAATCATTTAAAAAGCCAAAAATGCGTGGAAAAAAAATTCAGAGGGAGCACCCAGAGCGCAACACGTGGCGGTAGCGGAGAGCGCGCTGTCAGCTCTTCTTCAAATGATCGTTAAGGGGCTCCGGAAGGTGTGCTCGCCAACTAGTTGCTGTCATGCTCCCCTCGAGAAGGTCTCGTTTCGGTTGCAGTTGTAACCGGCCGGATGTATCGTCCATTGCAATTCTGACCCGTAAGGCCTCGTTTGGCACAGAGGGATTGGGGAGGTTTGGGGAGGGGGGATTTCAGAGGATTGGGTGAATCCCTTCCTTCCAACCAATCCCCTCAAAACCCCTTGAAACCCCCAAACCCCTTCAGCCACAATTCCCTCCATATGAAAATCTTGTTTCGTTGACAGGGATTAGCATATTTAGATAAGACAGTGCAAACATCTAAAAATGCAATCTTTCCAAGTAAAACGACATCAAATTATGCAAGGAAGGGCAGTGCAGATGTCAAGTGAACACAAATAACTTATAACTGCACTGTACTTGCTCCCAAAATATGCAAAGTAGTAAAAGTAAGGGTGTCACCTACAAAACAACAGGGCAGTAGAGAAATGCAGTTAGCAATGCCTGAAGTAGTAGCCATTGTCAACACATTACAGATTAATGTCACCACACCATTGCTCAAACAATTTCAGAGTAACATGTCATTAGATGGACGTACATATCTCTATAACAGACCAAGTTTAACTAGGAGGAACAAATGAACTGTTGGGTTTTCCTGACCCCATATCTCTATGAAAGGAACTGGGTTCTAATGTCGTCGTTTCCGAGGCGGTGGCACTTCTGAAGAGGTGGACAGGAAGGCGACTTCTAGGGGTATCTCTCTACTCTGCATCGACATCCGCGTACCACAGTGCCGCATGAGCTGAATTAGCAGAAAGTTAGTTAAGCAGTTAGGCTTCATGTGTCACAAGTATTGCAACAAGTTTAAATAAGAAGATCAAAAAGGAAGATGATGTACAAAACCTCAAAACAATGCAATGTGTTGTGGGACAAAAGCTGAATTTTGTCCACACGTTATTCTAAACAATTGCAGTAGGCTAAAAATAGAAATCATTATCAGACATCTTGAGTCCATATAAAATAAATGCCAAAAATAGCAACATCATCACCACACACATCTACAAGTTGGAAACTGCACAACTCACATGAAGCCCCAACAATATACATGGGATTTCTTATTGTATATATCCTGGCCCAAATACACATAATTCAATGTCTATTCTTGTGTAAAAGAATTCTATATGTGATAAATTCTACTATACTATCTACTGTTTACTGTGTAGGAAGTTAACTGGTGACTGAAATGAGCATAGCATCAGCATGATGCATTAGTCAGCATAGTAACAAGGTGCTTTTAGTAAGTCACTTTGAGTAAGAGTCACACACATTTCACCATAAGTATTATAAATAGCAGAATTTCATCATTATTTCTAATCTGATGACACGCACATTTGATTAGAAACATCGCGGGATGGTTTGTTCCATTGCATGTAGAAGATGGACAATTAGAATCAAGTCCAAAATCAGAGAGATTTTTCCCTTGCATAAGCAACAACCATCAGGTATATTTCAAGGAATATTAAGAGCACAACACCAATCAGGTATATTTCAAGTAAATGATATTAAGAGCACAACAACGATCAGGTATATTTCAAGGAATTATATGAAATGGATCATCGACCTAAAATCTTACTGTACATTATTACTACTATCAAGAGCACAACTGCATGGCAGAGATTAGTCACAACTAACAACTATAAGAAATAGTTCAATGAAGAAATACTATGAATTATTCTATGGCCTTGTTAGAGCTACATCAAGAGGTACTCCCTCCGTCCCAAAATTCTTGTCTTAAATTTGGCTACATACGGATGTATCTTTTCATGTTTTAGTGTTTGATACATCCGTATCTAGATAAATCTAAGACAAGAATTTTAGGATGGAGGGAGTACATAACTACTTTCAGATTAAATAAGGGTATAGTGGAAGAGAAAAACTACATCAGAATACAGAAACTTCCAGACTAAACAGAATACAGAAACTTCCAGACCGAACAGATTTTTCGTGGAAGAGAAAAATTCACAACAAAGTATGATGAGCAAACAATTTACTTAAACGGCAGTTCAGCTAGAAATGAATGGGTTGTGGAAGATTGAATAAGGGTATAGTGGCCATCTCTTCAAACTCTGAAGGACCTAGAGTCATAAGAGGATTACTAATCTGGAACAACAAACAATTTATATACTGACCTAGAGTCATAAGTTACCTTAGATATGTTGAGGCAACTCTGCCATTTCGCTCCGAAGAAACACATCAACACTCTCTTCATCTTCGGCGGCATAATTGAGAAAAATCTCACGGTTCTCAACACTTCTCAACACTTTGTAGGCGGCGGCTCTTTCATTGCGGCGGATGCTTTCCATCTTGTGCAAAACAACAATGCACTTGCTGATGGAGAACTCTTGTGCATTTTTTGACCCGGCCAACGGAGCAGATTCCTCCTCCGCTTGCTTCCTCTTGATCTCCACATATTGTGCCATTACTTCCACCATTGGATCATCACGCTTCTTACCCTTATTTGATTCCTTCACATGCTTGTTATTTGAAGCAGCAGCACCACCTCTATGTGTAGCATCTCTTGGCTCATCACTTTGAATAGCATCTCTTCGACCCTTACTTTGTGTAGCATCTCTGGGCTCATCACTTTGAGCAGCATCTCTTGGATTACCGTACATGTGCACGTCATCATCATATTGATTCAGGTCAAAAGAAAAAGGCAGTCTGCTCTCTTTCAACTTCGGAGTCACCATCACTAACTTGTGTAACCTCAATTGATGTGAAATTGAAGTTACCTTATGATATGTGTCCTGCACGAACACCCAAGTTATCATTAAAGGCCACATTGCAACAAAAATTCATTATAAAGGTCAACAAAAAGAGAGGAAATGAAAATCCATTCAACTCAGCAACTCACCGTCATAGAGATCACCAAGCTTATCATAGAGGGGAAAAGGCTTATTCTGGAACTTAGCTATTTCTGGCCACGATTGTATATAGAAGAAATGATTTGTCAAACTTAGCTTACTCAAAAACAAGATCGATTACAAAAGCATGGTATACAAGTCATCAAGTTTTGCAAAGACAAAATGCACTACACTAGAACTTACGGTTATCAAGTTTTGCCAAAGATGTGCGTCAACATCTATCATGTGTGTATGATAGTTCCAGCTGACACCGCTCTGTTTGCGGGCATCCTTAAGAAGTCTGTACTGAGCTTTCAAATCTTTCTGTTTTTCCTGAATCTGTAGCTTTGTAAAATTTGTGTGGTCATATCTTTCATGAAATAAATTTGCCATCCTATTCCAAGCTTCAATTGACCATCCATTTTGTCCCCTATGGTGCGGAGTGTTGTGCTCCTGAAGTAACTCCACCAAACCCTTTTCCAAAGCCGGGTTCCATTGAGCTCTTGGCTTTTAACTACACCAACGCAAATTTACATTGTTCAAACTTAATGCTAAACATGATAAGAGGAGTTACTATCATTCAATTTGAAAACAAATGGTGATAAACTATCATGAGGTAGCTAATATTCAAGATGAGAAATATTAACGCAACAAGTATAGATGAACGAAATTACATGTGGATATGAAGCATTAAAATACCTCTTGGAGGTGTCTTTCTAATTTTGGGTGATGGCTTCTTCACCAGCGCGAAAGCTGCTACAACTGGAATCATGAGGGATGTTAAGACCATTGATGTGAGATGCTCGAACTAGGCAATGGAGGAGCTGCAACCCGTGGCGGAATTTGCTACATCCAATTCCGGCGAGGGCAAGACCTGCGACGATGGCGAATAAAGTTTTTGCTGCAACCCACATCAGTTTTTGATACTACCGATGTCTACATTTGCTACCACCTGCGATGACATTTGCTACATCATTCATGATGATGTAACAACCCCGACGGCATCGACGATATTTTTTGCTATAACCGGCTATGGTGAAAGCTACCACCGGACTCTTTTTGTTACAAACATTCACATATTAGATGCGACATGCGATGGCGATGAAGACATTTGCGACAATCATTGTCGGATTTGCTACGACCGACGTCGTTGTTTGCTACATCATTCATGGCTTAGCTGCGACATGTGACGGCGGCGGCGGCGGCAGTTGCGTTTTTGCTGCAGCCGTAGCTGAATTTTGCTGCAACCGGTGAAGTTTTTGCTACATCTATGCACAGCTTCCACAATGATGAGCAGCACAAGATGCTGGTGGGGGGTGCCTCGGGGCACGAGTCGGCCGGCGGCTGGACGAGATGCGTGCAAGGAAAGGGGAGACGTTGCGAGCTATGGTCATGTGATGCTACAACGGCGTGTCTGAAGGAGACGGGGGCTGGACTGCATGCTGCAAACTAGGGGCACATTGGTGCAGGGAAGCTGCCATGAGCGGCGGCTTGAGGAGGGGAAGCGGCGATGTGCTGCCCTCGCCGGAAGCGCACAGCCAGGGGCACAGTCAGCCGGAGGTGCTAGCCTTGACCAACAGATTGTGGAAAAGAAAAAAACATCCAACGGCTGTAGGGAGTCATATCGGGCGCCTGCCAAGCGACCGGCCCAAATTTGGACCGGTGTGCCGGCGCCTAGCCCTAGCCTTGTGATTGGGACGGCCATCAGTGGAGTAGGCCAGATGCCACCGTGACCTACAAACATGCATGGCGCAGGAGATGGCTACCGCTCGGGGTCGTTCGAGGAGAGTAGCGTAAGGGTGTTGCTGTCGCTGCCGATCTCCCTTGTGTGCACCACGCGCGGTATTTGAGACATAAACCTATATAATTTCTGGGACCACGCACGGTCCTAGCAAGCCATCCAGGCAAGATGCATCTATCTAGTTACTAAGCTCCCAGGAAATAAAGCTCCTTGGTGAATCGGGAGTTTGTTAGATGAGTGGGTCTCGGTTGTCAGCCTAAGCAACCGATGGTCTAGTTATCTTCACTTCTTTGTTGATTGGTTCAGTGGTTTTCTATTAATTGAGCTGCAGTCGCATGATCTATAGGAAAACATACTCATCATCATATGCAGCTGTCCTTCTATCAGAGGTGAATTTTCTGAGTCATGCTTAATGTTGTCTAATATTTACTCTCTTTGTACCATCTTCAAGAAAGTCATATGGCCCAGATAAAAAATTCCTATTCACCTAGATTTAAATTTGATCGAAGTTATTTCTCACCAGAGGCATAAGGATTTTCTACCTAACCTTCTCACCGTTCCTAAGTATCCAGGTATAATTTTGTTCTTTGGTTGGCAACGTGCTATCCACGATATGATAATGGTAAGTTAACCTGGACATTTTGCCAGGATTGATGTACACTTCAGCAAATTTTGGATATTAATGTTGGTGTGGTTGTGTAGGTTCTAGAAGCATTTTTTACACCAGGATCTGAATTGTTGATGTTCAATGAGGTGGCAGAGAAGAAGAGGAGAAAACTGACTGATGATGGTATGGATATTTTTGGACTAACAAACATTAAATTGTACACAAAGAAGGGAATGTTGTCATCAGGCGGCACTTAGAAAGCTAGCCTCTTTAGACCTTTGATTCTGTGAGTATATGCTCCATCGTAGAGAGAAATAGAGTACTCTGAACTTTTTTGTTCAAACAATTATTGTTTTTATGAATCGGCCAATGTGGTCCGAAATGGCAAGTCAGCATTGCCCTGCATTTCTTCTACTCTAAGTTTACCTGTGCTGAAATTCACCCAATGCCAACTTTGAAACCACATATTTTGATTCTTGCAGATGAGTCGGTGGAGGATTCCATTTGAAGAATTAGATTCATGGTGCTTAGCTACACTTTCTTCTAATTCATGACGTGCAGGTGAGCAACAAGCAGCCTGGCTTCCGGCTTGCCAACACTGACGAGTCAACCATTAATCCAGAACTGAAGTCAGAGATTAAGTAGTCTCTAGACGATGTGTTTGTTGTGATCGTGAAATGGTGACTAATTTTACAATGTCATCTCACTTTTTTGAAGTGCAAGTATATATTATGATAGCAAAAGTAATCCATGCTAATAGAAATGATGACCGTGCAAGCATATATTAAAGTAGTTCTGATCTCACCCGAGCCATTAGTACTGTACATAACCTCAATGTAAATAACTTCAGTACCCCAGCCTGAAATTGTTGTTCGTGAGTAAATAAACATTACAGTGGATCAATGCAGTAGGAATATCTTGTAGTAATTCATGTTTTATTTTGTAAAGCTCATGGTTAATTATTGAACCCATGCATGTTGATGTTCCATGATATCTAACAAAGCTGTAATTCCGCACAGTGCATCTTTGTTCTTTTCCTTTCTCACAGCTAATTATTGAATGCATGCTATACTATATTGATGCTCAAGAGATATGCAGTATACTCAGTAAAGGCTCCTTTAATACGGAGTACTATCTAACATAGCTGAACTTCAGCAAATTCAAACAGTGCATCTTTGTTCTTTTGCTTTTTCTTTAGACTTAAATTTAGGTGCAAATTCAGCAACTCTTGAATAGAGCAACTTCCAGGTTGAGACAACTTGGACCACAGACGATCTCGAAAAATCCTGAAATGAGGCGGGCAACCCCACCTTTTTCTTTTATAAAAAAAAGGAGTACTCACCGTGAGAAGAGCGGTGCAGTAGAGCGCGCGTACTCCTCTAGTCATATACATGCCTACTGATTAGAGTTATCATACGCACGCACGCTATATCTCACCCAAATATACGACCAAATTTCAATCTCAACTAACAGGGGATAAAATAATAAGCAAAATTAATACCCGTTCATGTTTAATCTATAATATTCATGAGTACTGTACTAGACTAAAACTCCATCAAAACACAAGTAGAAAAAACTCACAGCCTTCTTCCTAAACTCGCATCCTATTTATAACAGCTAACCTAAAAGATATTGCGCCAACTAGCTAGCCATCAAGCTGATGCATTATGCAATGTAGTCCTCATCGAGAAACTCCGTCAAAGGCTGTTGCAGCGCCTTCATTACAGCCTCCCACCCAGCATGTGTTGGGTGTGTCTGGTCCCAGTAGAACGTCTTGTCGGGATTTTCGCATAGGTCGTACAGGCGCTTCCCTGAATGGCTACGCTCTCCACAGAACCCTCCCTCATCGGTACTCTCGCAGCATGGGGTCAGCTTGCCATCGAAATCCTTGGACTGATCCGATCCTCCACCTGCATGCACAAAATATATATGCATGGTTACATAATAGAATTCATACATAAGGAACCAGATTTGACTTACAACATCAATGCGCATATATGTGTATTTACCAGGGGCGTGATTGACGATGTCAGTGAAGGCTGAGTAGAGGTCCAGAATGTGAACGTTATCCCTTTCGTCAAGCATTTGCTTTAGATACTTGTTGTGGACGGACGCGCCATAATTGCCGAGAAGGTCGCATGTGGTGTAGTTGTTCGAACTAGTATGCAAAGGCATGCAACCAATGGGATGCAAATTGTTTACTAGCACTTTTCTCACCCCAAGCATCTGCAGTTGTGCCACGTTATCTAGGATCTCAGTCGCCACGTTTCCGACGTAAGTGTCGAGCTGCATGCAGGAGAAGTAAATTAGTAAGGTGGAGATCAGTATAATTAATTGACTTTAATTTGTATGTGCGAGTATGCTAGGTACTACTTACATCATTGAAGCTTGTGTAGAAGCCGGTCTCAATGTCGGAGTCGCTCATGTAGTCATTGCCGGAGATGGCGATGAGGGCGACGGAGTGGTGAAGCTGATGTGTTGAGATGACCCCGTCGTTGACAAGCCTCTTGAAAGTTTGAACCTGTGCGGCAAGGGTCGGCACCTTCTTGGTCTTCACCTTGAAGACACCAGCGCCCCCAAAAGCAAAGGTCATGCCAGATGAGTCAGAAGATTGATCTGATGTGAGCTCGTACGCTGGAGGGGCTTCATTGAGGCCCAACATCCTTGCTGCAAGGACAAGGCAGTAGATAGAAACGATTGTTTTGGATGCATGCATCTTGATGTATATACTTGAATAACATATGAGTACATCATACCGATAAAATCTGATTGCATCCTGTAGTTGGAGAAGCGCCCGGCCAAAACAGGAGACGTAGCATAATGAGTGTTGAGATAGGAGCCGTATGGGTAGCTCCATTGACGTGATGTCTTTTCACCAATGTTGTTTGGAACATTGCCGTTGTCAACAAAGTCGTCGCCGAAGACAAACATGCTGGACCATTGGTTCTTCGACCGCTTTGAAGAAGGTGTGCCTCGGGCCTCCACACGAGCAGCTGCAACATAGATCGAGCATGTCAGTACATCGTGCGTGCATGCTGGAAGAACATGAAGAACCGGGCAAGATTGAACTTGAACTGATCGCTAGCAACAGATATGATCTAATAAAAGGAAGACATGGCGGCACGCTAGCAACAAACATCCAAAAGGAAGACATGGTAGCAAGTAGTATGTAATCCGTGCATACCAGCAAAGACGACGACGAGGAGAAGAAGACAAGCAACAGCCGGGGGAAGCTTCATGGCGGCAAAGACGGCGAGGGCAGCCGTCCGGCGCCCGGCGAGGAAGGAGTTGATGGAGAGGGAGGGAGATGAGGATGGGGATGGGATCGTGGTGTGGGCGTAGGGCTATATTTATAGGAGGAAGAATGCACGTGTACCTTAGTGTCCTGCTCCTGTTAACTTCGATTCAAACTTCTTACCTCGGACGATCAACTTGGAGGGGAAGGCGCTGGAGCATGTCTTTCACCGACCTAATCTCGTTGACGTTCCATGCATCCTCATGATTCTCTTAACCTCCTCACGTACTCATCCCAGTCTTCTTTTATCTGCCCATAACGAATTTTCTGCCCATTGTTCCTTCTAGATGGTGGCCCCATCGCAAAGTTCCTTTATAGCTCAGACTACATGGAACCTCTTATCCTCAACCCTCCAGCCTTGCTTTGAGATCCGTACTCTTCAATAACTTACAACGTGAAGATGTCTCTTTTTTGTTTCTCTAAAATGAAACAACATATGAACTTCAAACTTTGCAGATCGAACAAACATTAGAATATCAATGTGTGAAAAAACCTTCAGATATTTTGGTCTGATATAAATATACAAAATTAGATTTTGTTTGACTAACAACATTATTTTAAGTATTTAAAATGCATGAAAAATCTGAAAGTTTTTTTCCAGATTGTAGTTTAGAATGTATTGTTGCTCTGCAAAATTTAAAGTTTATATGTTATGTCGTTTGAGAGAAACAAAAAAGACAAATGCGTCTGCACGGATCGTGATGCGGGAATGGATGGCAAAGATAAGGGGTATCATGTAGCCTGAGCTACAGAAAACCACACACCCATTCTCCAACCAACACGACACCACAGGAGTGGCCCCCCGTCATTGTTCTTGGATTGTCCCAATTCATAGAGAAACTAAATCCCCTTAACCATGGCGGCGCCCTCCACCGTCAACTGCTCGCTAAATTGATAATGCAGTGATGTCGGATAAGTAGTTCTTGTTGGGGCTGATCGGAGCAGCTCCTTCTTCCTCTTGCAGCTCACAAGGGACACACACAAACACAAGTATTTTGGTGGCCGCTGTTGTTGTGTAAATAGGCAATTTTTCAATTAATTTAATCCTAGAAATAATCATGAACATGGTATTGACAGAATTAAGGACATACTGATTACGATTTAAATAAGCACATACTACACAAACAGTAGACACATCTACACATAATGCTAGTACGGCCAACACAGAATTAACAGGAGCGGGATAAGCGAGTTATACTCTCCGATCGGCCAGGCAGAGGCCACGGCGGCGGCGGTGGCAGCATCGACGTCCTCGGCGGCCTTCTTCTCGGTCTTGAGCTTCTCAGTGGCAAGACGGGTGGCTCAGTTGACTGAGACATGGTGATGACGAAGACGTAGAGGAAGCAGTGGATCAGTGTCGAGCAGTCCCATAGGCGCTTCCCAAAAATCTAATCGCCCCTCTCCCGTACAGGATCTGGAGAGGCGGGGTTTTGGAGACCTGCTCTCCCTTCGTCCGTGTACGCGGAAGACGGGATGGAGCTACCGCCGGCAGCAGCAGCAATGGAACTCCTGGGTGTGACAGCTAGGATTGGCAGACGCCGCACAAATATATGTGCAACCGTGTGGAGAGACGTCGGGTGAGCCCATGTCCGAGTCGGTAACAACCCACGATCTGAGACACATGTCTCAGATTATGGTCCACCTGTAAATGACTCTTCGTTCCTGACCGGCAAAAATAAACGCATATGTGAGCTCGGCTCGGCTCGGCTCATCGTGGCGGGCGGCGGAGGAGGAGGAGCGTGCGAGGGCCTCTTCTCTTCTCAAGTTCCAATAGCACGTGGAAGAGAACCCCTTATAAGGCGGTCCAACTCCTCTCCAACTACAAGGTGGGACTAAACTTCCCACCACCCCTAGTGCCATATAACCCATATGGGCCCTTAGAGATTATCAGAAATTGTTAGATGGGCCCTAGGCCCACCGTAAGATTTCAACAATCCCCCACCAGATCTCAAGGGCCCATATTGTCCTTTGTTACAAAAATTGTTTTGATATACCAGTATTTCAGTGGAGACCTGTTAAGGTTGAGCTCCACCTAGAGCAATTAGCTATGCTCCTTCACAACTGAACAATGGACTATGTCTTGAATTGTCAGTTTGGCATAAAGAAGTTTCACCACAGGTCTTACTAGTACTAGACTGCCGAAGGCTGACCCCTCGGGTGGAGCATACTAGTCACATTCATGGCCTATCCATGAGCTTGCTAGAAATTAACCCAATCTCGTAGACTGTGACCAGCAGTCGGGCTCATATAGGTGTGTTACTCCAAAGATCGCTCTGTAGGATAGCATCTTGCTTACATAAGATTTGGAACACATTAAGACAGTAGTCATCCTACTATACAGTATTGAGAGTATCGCATCTCCAATGGAGTGGGTTACTAAAGTTACTCTCCTCAGTTCACCACTGGCTCGTCTCAGGTCCTACATCACGGGATCTCCGATCACATAGGTTGGGTTACCACTGATACGTCTCCAACGTATCCATAATTTATGAAGTATTCATACCATGTTTACAATAATTTTATATGGTTTTGGTATGATTTGCATGGAACTAACCCGGACTGACGTTGTTTTCAACAGAACTACTATGGTGGTGTTTTTTGTGCAGAATTGAAAGTTCTCCGGACACCACCAAACTTTTTATGGATTTTTTATCGACCAGAAGACTACCAATGGGCCAGAGCAGCACCTGGGGAGTGCCCCGAGGGGGGCACAGCCCACCGGGGCACGCCTGGGGCCACCTCGGTGGCCTCCTGCACCCCCTCTTCGCCCTATAAATTCTCAAATATTCCAAAAACCCTCACGGAGACCCTAGATCGGAAGTTCCGCCACCACAAGCCTCTATAGCCACCGAAAACCAATCGGGAGCCCATTCCAGCACCCTGCCGGAGGGGAAGATCATCACCAGTGGCCATCTTCATCATCTCAGCGGCCACCACAATGAGGAGGGAGTAGTGCACCCTAAGGGCTGAGGGTTTGTACTAGTAGCTATGTGTTTAATCTCTCTCTCGCGTGATCTCAAGATGTCACGATCTTGATATATCATGGGCTTTGTTAACATAGATGGATGGTATGATGTTTCTACCCTCTCTACTCTTATTGTGATGAACTGAGTCTTCACCCTTTTATGTTTCGTCATGTCGGATTGAATGTTCAGATTTGGGAACCCATGATGTATGTCTTCCGGTATGAATACTTGAGGTGACAATGGGGTATCATATTGATTCACTTGATGTATGTTATGGCATTCAACTTGCGGCGTGGTGACATTGGGGTAATCTATGCATAGGGGTTGATGCATGTTTTTATTATCTTTTCTCCGATAGAAACTTTGGGGGTTCCCTTGTAGTTCTTTGTGTGGATTGAATATTATGATCATGAAGTTGTTTGATGCATATCGTAGAATTAACTCACGGATACTTGTGGTGACGTTGGAGTATCTAGGTGACATTAGAGTTGGTTGATGTGTGTCATATGGTGTTATTTTAGTACGAACTCTTGGCTAGATTGATCGGAAAGAATAGCTTTGTGTCATTTTAGTATGAACTCTAGGACAGATTGATCGGAAAGAATAGCTTTGAGGTGGTTTCGTACCCTACAAACAATTTCTATCTTTTGTTCTTCGCTAATAGGAACTCGGGAGTGATTCTTTATTGCACTTTGAGGAATAATCATATGATCCAACTATGTTAGCATTGTTGAGAGATTGCACTAGTGAAAGTATGCACCCTAGGCCTCATTTTCAATCATTGCAATACCGTTTGTGCTACGTTTTACTATTTACTACCTTGCTGTTTTTTATTGTTTGCACTAGAAAACTCATATCTACAATACATACTACACTTTTATCACCATCTCTTTGCCGAACTAGTGCACCTATACAATTTTCCATTCTATTGGGTGTGTTGGGGACACAAGAGATTTCTTGTATTTGATTGTAAGGTTGCGAGAGAGAGAGAGACTATCTTCATCCTACACCTCCCATGGATTGATAAACCTTAGGCCATCCACTTGAGGGAAAATTGCTACTGCCCTACAAAACTCTGCGCTTGGAGGCCCAACACGAGTCTACAAGAATAAAGTTGCATAGTAGACATCAAGCTCTTTTCTGGCACCGTTGCCGGGGAGGTGAGTGCTTGAAGGTATTTCTTTAGATCTTGCAATTGAATCTTTTAGTTTCTTGTTTTATCACTAGTTTTGTTTATAAAAAGAAAACTAAAAAATGGATTCAACTATTAATTGCAACAGGCTTAATAGCCATTCAAACCGGTACTAATAAAAATGCAATTGGCAGAGTTAAACATCACAAGGCAGGTGCTGCCAGAGCAGATAATGGACCACTTGTCTATAAAAGGGTAGGGAAAGTAGCTAAAACGTGTTGGGCATGTTTACTAGAACATGCTTAATACATCGAGCGTATAAAATGTAGCCATTAATTGCAACTGGTATTGGTAAGATTGAACTGGTGAGTACATACATGGTAAGTCCTGAGAGGTAGTTGCTGGGGCACTTCATCTTGGCCAGAGCCAGCCCAAAGTCAGCGGCGGCGGAGGCGAGTTGTTCCTCCGGGTCGAAGCGTGGATCTGTGCCATTGACATGTGTACCTACAGGCAACCAGTAAATTGTAGAAATTAAACTACAATTGCACAAATGATGTGAAATAATGTAAGACATGGGATGCTGCTAACCTCGACGACAAACAACAGCATCGGCCGTTATGACCCTGCGTAAGTACATAGACAGGCATGTTAAGTACAACAGGGTTAGCATCCACCAAAAATAGCAAATGGGCAGCATCTCTAGTGATATCCTAAGTCATGTATTGTAAGTTTGTTGTTGGTATTGGTGAAATTGAACTGGACAGTTCATACTTGAACATCACACAGTGTGCAGTACTGAAATAAACAAGGCACGAACATGCTTAATACATCAACCGTACAAAACATTGCCATTGCAAGTGGTATAGGTGAGATTTAGCTGGTCAGGTCATACCTATTAAGTCATGGGGGGTAGTTACCTGGGCAATTCTTCTGCGTCAGAGCCTGCACCATGTCGGCGGCGGCGGAGGCGAGGTGTTCCTCAGGGTCAACATGCACAGCGGCTATCGCGCCATGGACCGCCATCAGCTCCTCGACCTCAACGTGATATGTGGTTGGGCTTGCGCGATGATGCTCTGGAGGTAGGGCGGTGGGGATTTGGAGGCATGAGGATGTTTCGCAGGAGCCATTTAAGCAATCAGGCGGGGCCGTAATAGAGATCGGTGGGTTACCTGACTAGATCCGAGCAGAACATAGATGTGGTTAAAGTTGTGGTTGCGGTGGCGGCGGTTTGAGCTGCCGGTAGGGGGAGGCGCGGGGGGGAGGTGGGGGTGGGAGATACTGAGGAAAATTGATGGGTGGGAATGTGGCTGAAGGAATAAATTCTGAAATCACACACCTAATGAAAATTTCACTGTGAAACTTGAAACTTGGGCGGGGGGACACAAACGCAGACGGAGCGCATAAAATACTCGTGTGCGAGAAAACAGAAAATTGGAAGATCCCGTCTCCAAAAAAAAATGTACACGTGTAGTCGTTTTTTTTCGGTCAATGGTATGCCTGGTTTATTAGGAACCATCGCGCTGGTAACTGACTTATGGATCATTAACGCAAAAAAAGCACACGGGTACGGCATAGAAACAGTGTGTTTTGTGATTTTCTAATGATTAACGCAAAAAACGCACATGGGCACACATGCTAATCAACGCTCAAAGCCCTCAAATGATGCTCTTACCGACATTGTACGTTAATACTGCAAACTTAAAGTACTACTGGTAATTTGCTCTAATACTACAAACTTAAACTACTTCTCACATGCTGCCATCGGGGCATGCTGGCCAGACGCCAGCGTTCTTCTTCCCGGCCTTATAGGTGGCAGCCCACCATGCTTCCATCTCCGCCAAGCTCTCCTCACCATGGCGTGCGACCTTTTCTTTGTTGCGGCGGCGGGACTCTCTTTTCTTAACTGCTTTCTGCCTTTTCCGATCCTCATGTGCGGCTTTTTGGCCGCTTCTAGATCCACCGCCCATTTGGCCATGGCAGCCTCAAAGTCCGCCCACATAACTATGTGGCCGCTGGCGGCGATGAACTCGGTGCGGCGAGATGCCATCGCTTCCTTACCATGTGTGCGGTCGCGGGCGGCGAGGAACGCGGCACGG
The DNA here is from genome assembly GCA_021605205.1 of Aegilops longissima. Lineage (NCBI taxonomy): Eukaryota > Viridiplantae > Streptophyta > Magnoliopsida > Poales > Poaceae > Aegilops > Aegilops longissima. Next base: position 742,903,436 of record CM038679.1, read on the forward strand.
CGCGATGCCATCGCTTCCTTTCCAGTTACTGTGTGTCGCGGTGCCATGAACGACGCTTGGAGAGAGCTCTGGGACGGAGGCGCCAGGCAGCCATACAATGCGGTGGTTTTTAAGAGCTCAACGACAAACGACAAAGGAAATTTGGCTTCGCGTACAATTTTGCTCATTCACTATCGCACACGGTTCATCTTCATCACTTCCAGAAACAGTGTGCGCTGAGGCTATTGTGTGTTGCATTATGATTGGCCGGAACCCCAGCCATGCAGATCGCACGTGTGCACCGTAGGATGCGCTGCGATCAAACAGCAATCCACGTCCCTCACATCACATCCGTGCAACTGTAGCTGGATTGGATTTATATGCGCCAAATGCCTAGAAAATGCACATAATCCCCTAAATATGGTAAATGAGCCCGGAAAAATGCCAAATTTGAACATGGTCATTTGTAGGGTGCATGTTCTTCGTAGAAAAAAAACTCCAGGGTAAAGAACAAAGAAAATTTGGATTCCCCTTCAATCTTGGTGATTTCTCTCTCGAAAGCTTGGAACTTCCCCGGCGATGGTTTGATTTATGAAGGGCGTGCATGACGACATGAGCCAAACCTTCTCAAATTTTTACCAGGGCATGGTGAGGTCATACCATGGCACCATTCCAGGCGTCATGTTTTTCAAGCATTTATTTCATTTTTTTATAGTTTAAAACCCTATAAACAAACGTTTGTGGTTGACTATTGCCACACATTTCATTGAAATATCTGTCCATTCCTTGTAAAAGGCATGAGATTTACTAAATGGCACGAGCATCGTTTTCCAGACCGTTGTTGTGCACCCTTTCATGCACCGATTGTTTGATCTTGAATTATGTGCATTAATGCCTAGAAAATGCACACAATCCCCTAAATATGGTAAATGAACCCGGAAAAGTGTCAAATTTGAACGCGGTGATTTGCAGGGTGTATGTTCATCGTAGAAAAAAACTCATGGACAAAGGACAAAGGAAATTTGGATCCCCCTTCAATCTTGGTGATTTCCCCCTCGAAACCATGAAACTTCCTCGGTGATGGTTCGATTTATGAAAGACGTGCATGACGACATAAGGAAAACATTCTCAAATTTTTACCGGGGCACGGTGAGGCCATACCATGGCACCACGCGAGGCATCATGTTTTCAAAGCATGTATTTCATTTTTGTATAGTTGTTAACCTAGTAAACGACGCGTTTATGGTTGACTATTGCCACATATTTCCTTAAAATATCTGCCCATTCCTTGTAAAAGGCATGAGAATGTATTAAATAGCACGAGCATTGTTTTTCAGACCGTTCTTGTGCACCTTTTCATGCGTCGGTTGTTCGAATTTGAATTATGTGCATTAATGCCTAGAAAGTGCAAATAATCCCCTAAATATGGTAAATGAGCCCGGAAAAATGTCAAATTTGAACAAGTTGCACCTGAGGCAGTATGTTGATCATTGGAAAAAACTGAATGGCAAACTAGGACGGAAAATTTGGATTCCCCTTCAATCTTGGTGATTTCCCTCTCGAAAGCATGGAACTTCCTCGGTGATGGTTCAATTTATGAAGGGCGTGCATGACGACATTAATCAAACCTTCTCAGCTTTTAACCAGCGCACAGTGAGGCCATACCATGATGGCACCATGCCAGCCATCATGTTTTTCAAGTAGGTATTTCATTTTTCTATAGTTGCTAACCCAGTGAATGACGCATTTTGGTTGACTATTGCCACGCATTCCCTTGAAATCTCTGCCCATTCCCTATAAAAGGCTTGAGAATTTACTAAATACCACGAGTATGGTTTTTCCAGACCGTTCATGTGCACCTTTTAATGCACCGATTGTTTGAATTTGAATTATGTGATTAATGCCTAGAAAATGCACATAATCCCCTAATATGGTAAATGAGCCTGGAAAAATGACAAATTTGGGCACGTTGCATTCGAGGGTGTGTGTTGGTTGTAGAAAAAACTGAATGACAAGCTAGGAAGGAAATTTGGATTGCTGGCCCCTTCAATCTTGCTGATTCCCCTCGAAACCATGAAATTTCCTCGATGATGGTTCGATTTATGAGTGGCGTGCATGGCGACATAAGACAAACATTCTTATTTTTTTTACCAGGGCATGGTGAGGCCATACCATGGCACCATGCCGGGGGTCATGTTTTCCAAGCAAGTATTTCATTTTTGTAAAGTACCCAGCAAACACATTTCCTTCAAATATCTGCCCATTCTTTGTAAAAGGCATGAGAATTTACTAAATAGCATGACCATGGTTTTCCAGACCCTTCTCGTGCACCTTTTCAAGCACCAACTGTTTGAATTTTAATTATGTGCATTAATGCCTTGGAAATGCACATAATCCCCTAAATATTGTAAATGAACTCGGAAAAGTGCCAAATTTGAACATTGTGATTAGCAGGGTTTATGTTCATCGTAGAAAAAAACTCATCGACAAAGGACAAAGGAAATTGAGATTCCCATTCAATCTCGGTGATTTACTATCGCACATGATTCATCTTCGTCGCCTCTACGAACCGTGTGTGTTCACTCACACATGCAAAAGGAAAAAGGAAACCCTCGCCCCCTTCTTCCCCACCCACTCGCCGCGGACTCCTCGCGACTCTGCACCTCATCAACTTCTATCGCGGTGGCCACCATAAGCTCGACGGCGCTGTTGTCGGCGGGCAAAGATCGCGCTCCAAACGGCACGGGATTTCGCCCCTACCGCTTTCCGCCGCCCATCTGCACCGACATTCTAGACTCTGGTCCACTGGGGTTTTCTGCGGGATTGGGCCAGGGAATTTTCTCATGGAGAATGTAATCAACTTAGTGAAACATTCACTCATCTCTTATTGCAGTCCGTCCGTTGTTGTTAATCAACCGTCAGAAATCACTGTGGAATCATTTTTGTTCTAGCTGATTCGTGGGTGTTCATGCATGTGTTCTATCAGTTACTCATCAAGGGAGCGCTCGGTATGTTCAACCTCAACTTTGTCTCGCAAGGTACAACTTAAGATACTAACCAAATTATATTCACTCCTTAACCTTAGCTTTCAGTTCAATTTTATCCAAACTGTGAAAGCTTTACAACGTGTTCCTTTTCAAAATTTAAGTATGGACTTGTAACCTACTCTCCCCACTTTTCTCTTACTCCTGTATGAGATAGCAGGTCGAAGTTGGATCTCTTTTGTGACTCCTCCTCCATGTCTTGCCCTCCCTCCCTACACCGCTGTTTTCGTTGTGTCCTGTGTTATGCTATTCATTCCACAGTTGGACATCAAATTTCGCTGAGACCAAATAAAATTCAGATATAAGAAAAAGGCAAAGCCTACGACACAAGCATTTGGGCAAGTCCACTGTGAATTCAGGCCCCAAGCAACACACGGATGAAGTAGCACCGCATTACACTGTGACTGGGGAAACGTTTCCCTTCGGCGCACCGGCCGAACGACAGTTCCGGACGCGCGCGCGCCGCAGGATCAGGCAAGATCTAACGCCTCAATTGAACTACTTCTAGTCCACACATACCGATTTTTCCTTATCTCCTTCTCTTTTCTCTCAGCCCCCACCCCCCCCCCCACCAGGCTTTCATCTTCCTCGCCTCCCCCCTCGAACAGTTCGCCTTCATCCGCCATGGCATTCTTCAACCCCATCTCCGCCCACCTTTTAGGGCCCCCTCACCAGCGCTACCTCTCCCAGGCCACCTGCACATCACGCCACCATGGTTACCGGTGCTGCTCAGGGGAAACGGCTGGCTCCAAACCATCATCACTATGAACGATGAGCTCGGTCGTCACCAGCACGAAAGCTGCTACAACTGGAATCGTGAGAGATGTTACGACCATTGATGTGAGATGCTCGAACTAGGCGATGGAGGAGCTGCAACCCGTGGCGGAATTTGCTACATCCAATTCCGGCGAGGGCAAGACCTACAACGATGGCGAATAAAGTTTTTGCTGCAACCCACATCAGTTTTTGCTACTACCGATGTCTACATTTTCTACCACATGTGATGACATTTGGTACATCATTCATGATGATGTAACAACCCCGACGGCATCGACGATGTTTTTTGCTACAACCGGCTATGGTGAAAGCTAACACCGGACTCTTTTTGTTACAAACATTCACAGATTAGATGCGACATGCGATGGCGACGACGACGTTTGCGGCAATCATTGTCGGATTTGCTACGACCGACGTCGTTGTTTGCTACATCATTCACGGCTTAGCTGCGACATGCGACAGCGGCGGCGGCGGCGGTGGCATTTTTGCTGCAGCCGTACCTGAATTTTGCTGCAACCGGTGAAGTTTTTACTACATCTATGCACACCTTCCACAACGATGAGCAGCACGAGATGCTGGTGGGGGGTGCCTCGGGACACGAGCCGGCCGGCGGCTGGACGAGATGCGTGCAAGGAAAGGGGAGACGTTGCGACCTATGGTCATGTGATGCTACGACGGCATGTCTGAAGGAGACGGGCGCTGGACTGCGTGCTTCAAACCGGGGGCACATTGGTGCAGGAAAGCTCCCATGAGCAGCGTCGTGAGGAGGGGAAGCGGCGATGTGCTGCCCTCGCTGGAAGCGCACTGCCAGGGGCACACTCAGCCGGAGGCGCTAGCCTTGACCAACAGATTGTGGACCGGCTGTAGGGAGTCATATCGGGCGGCTGCCAAGCGACCGGCCCAAATTTAGAACGGCGCGCCGGCGCCTAGCCCTAGCCTTGTGATTGGGACGGCCATCAGTGGAGTAGGCCAGATGCCACCGTGACCTACAAACATGCATGGCGCAGGAGATGGCTACCGCTCGGGGTCGTTCGAGGAGAGTAGCGTAAGGGTGTTGCTGTCGCTGCCGATCTCCCTTGTGTGCACCACGCGCGGTATTTGAGACATAAACCTATATAATTTCTGGGACCACGCACGGTCCTAGCAAGCCATCCAGGCAAGATGCATCTATCTAGTTACTAAGCTCCCAGGAAATAAAGCTCCTTGGTGAATCGGGAGTTTGTTGGATGAGTGGGTCTTGATTGTCAGCCTAAGCAACCGATGGTCTAGTTATCTTCACTTCTTTGTTGATTGGTTCAGTGGTTTTCTATTAATTGAGCTGCAGTCGCATGATCTATAGGAAAACATACTCATCATCATATGCAGCTGTCCTTCTATCAGAGGTGAATTTTCTGAGTCATGCTTAATGTTGTCTAATATTTACTCTCTTTGTACCATCTTCAAGAAAGTCATATGGCCCAGATAAAAAATTCCTATTCACCTAGATTTAAATTTGATCGAAGTTATTTCTCACCAGAGGCATAAGGATTTTCTACCTAACCTTCTCACCGTTCCTAAGTATCCAGGTATAATTTTGTTCTTTGGTTGGCAACGTGCTATCCACGATATGATAATGGTAAGTTAACCTGGACATTTTGCCAGGATTGATGTACACTTCAGCAAATTTTGGATATTAATGTTGGTGTGGTTGTGTAGGTTCTAGAAGCATTTTTTACACCAGGATCTGAATTGTTGATGTTCAATGAGGTGGCAGAGAAGAAGAGGGAGAAAAACTGACTGATGATGGTATGGATATTTTTGGACTAACAAACATTAAATTGTACACAAAGAAGGGAATGTTGTCATCAGGCGGCACTTAGAAAGCTAGCCTCTTGAGACCTTTGATTCTGTGAGTATATGCTCCATCGTAGAGAGAAATAGAGTACTCTGAACTTTTTTGTTCAAACAATTATTGTTTTTATGAATCGGCCAATGTGGTCCAAAATGGCAAGTCAGCATTGCCCTGCATTTCTTCTACTCTAAGTTTACCTGTGCTGAAATTCACCCAATGCCAACTTTGAAACCACATATTTTGATTCTTGCAGATGAGTCGGTGGAGGATTCCATTTGAAGAATTAGATTCATGGTGCTTAGCTACACTTTCTTCTAATTCATGACGTGCAGGTGAGCAACAAGCAGCCTGGCTTCCGGCTTGCCAACACTGACGAGTCAACCATTAATCCAGAACTGAAGTCAGAGATTAAGTAGTCTCTAGACGATGTGTTTGTTGTGATCGTGAAAAGGTGACTAATTTTACAATGTCATCTCACTTTTTTGAAATGCAAGTATATATTATGATAGCAAAAGTAATCCATGCTAATAGAAATGATGACCGTGCAAGCATATATTAAAGTAGTTCTGATCTCACCCGAGCCATTAGTACTGTACATAACCTCAATGTAAATAACTTCAGTACCCCAGCCTGAAATTGTTGTTCGTGAGTAAATAAACATTACAGTGGATCAATGCAGTAGGAATATCTTGTAGTAATTCATGTTTTATTTTGTAAAGCTCATGGTTAATTATTGAACCCATGCATGTTGATGTTCCATGATATCTAACAAAGCTGTAATTCCGCACAGTGCATCTTTGTTCTTTTCCTTTCTCACAGCTAATTATTGAATGCATGCTATACTATATTGATGCTCAAGAGATATGCAGTATACTCAGTAAAGGCTCCTTTAATACGGAGTACTATCTAACATAGCTGAACTTCAGCAAATTCAAACAGTGCATCTTTGTTCTTTTGCTTTTTCTTTAGACTTAAATTTAGGTGCAAATTCAGCAACTCTTGAATAGAGCAACTTCCAGGTTGAGACAACTTGGACCACAGACGATCTCGAAAAATCCTGAAATGAGGCGGGCAACCCCACCTTTTTCTTTTATAAAAAAAAGGAGTACTCACCGTGAGAAGAGCGGTGCAGTAGAGCGCGCGTACCCCTCTAGTCATATACATGCCTACTGATTAGAGTTATCATACGCACGCACGCTATATCTCACCCAAATATACGACCGAATTTCAATCTCAACTAACAGGGGATAAAATAATAAGCAAAATTAATACCCGTTCATGTTTAATCTATAATATTCATGAGTACTGTACTAGACTAAAACTCCATCAAAACACAAGTAGAAAAACTCACAGCCTTCTTCCTAAACTCGCATCCTATTTATAACAGCTAACCTAAAAGATATTGCGCCAACTAGCTAGCCATCAAGCTGATGCATTATGCAATGTAGTCCTCATCGAGAAACTCCGTCAAAGGCTGTTGCAGCGCCTTCATTACAGCCTCCCACCCAGCATGTGTTGGGTGTGTCTGGTCCCAGTAGAACGTCTTGTCGGGATTTTCGCATAGGTCGTACAGGCGCTTCCCTGAATGGCTACGCTCTCCACAGAACCCTCCCTCATCGGTACTCTCGCAGCATGGGGTCAGCTTGCCATCGAAATCCTTGGACTGATCCGATCCTCCACCTGCATGCACAAAATATATATGCATGGTTACATAATAGAATTCATACATAAGGAACCAGATTTGACTTACAACATCAATGCGCATATATGTGTATTTACCAAGGGCGTGATTGACGATGTCAGTGAAGGCTGAGTAGAGGTCCAGAATGTGAACGTTATCCCTTTCGTCAAGCATTTGCTTTAGATACTTGTTGTGGACGGACGCGCCATAATTGCCGAGAAGGTCGCATGTGGTGTAGTTGTTCGAACTAGTATGCAAAGGCATGCAACCAATGGGATGCAAATTGTTTACTAGCACTTTTCTCACCCCAAGCATCTGCAGTTGTGCCACGTTATCTAGGATCTCAGTCGCCACGTTTCCGATGTAAGTGTCGAGCTGCATGCAGGAGAAGTAAATTAGTAAGGTGGAGATCAGTATAATTAATTGACTTTAATTTGTATGTGCGAGTATGCTAGGTACTACTTACATCATCGAAGCTTGTGTAGAAGCCGGTCTCAATGTCGGAGTCGCTCATGTAGTCATTGCCGGAGATGGCGATGAGCGCGACGGAGTGGTGAAGCTGATGTGTTGAGATGACCCCGTCGTTGACAAGCCTCTTGAAAGTTTGAACCTGTGCGGCAAGGGTCGGCACCTTCTTGGTCTTCACCTTGAAGACACCAGCGCCCCCAAAAGCAAAGGTCATGCCAGATGAGTCAGAAGATTGATCTGATGTGAGCTCGTACGCTGGAGGGGCTTCATTGAGGCCCAACATCCTTGCTGCAAGGACAAGGCAGTAGATAGAAACGATTGTTTTGGATGCATGCATCTTGATGTATATACTTGAATAACATATGAGTACATCATACCGATAAAATCTGATTGCATCCTGTAGTTGGAGAAGCGCCCGGCCAAAACAGGAGACGTAGCATAATGAGTGTTGAGATAGGAGCCGTATGGGTAGCTCCATTGACGTGATGTCTTTTCACCAATGTTGTTTGGAACATTGCCGTTGTCGACAAAGTCGTCACCGAAGACAAACATGCTGGACCATTGGTTCTTCGACCGCTTTGAAGAAGGTGTGCCTCGGGCCTCCACACGTGCAGCTGCAACATAGTTCGAGCATGTCAGTACATCGTGCGTGCATGCTGGAAGAACATGAAGAACCGGGCAAGATTGAACTTGAAGTGATCGCTAGCAACAGATATGATCTACTAAAAGGAAGACATGGCGGCACGCTAGCAACAAACATCCAAAAGGAAGACATGGTAGCAAGTAGTATGTAATCCGTGCATACCAGCAAAGACGACGACGAGGAGAAGAAGACAAGCAACAGCCGGCGGAAGCTTCATGGCGGCAAAGACGGCGAGGGCAGCCGTCCGGCGCCCGGCGAGGAAGGAGTTGATGGAGAGGGAGGGAGATGGGGATGGGGATGGGATCGTGGTGTGGGCGTAGGGCTATATTTATAGGAGGAAGAATGCACGTGTACCTTAGTGTCCTGCTCCTGTTAACTTCGATTCAAACTTCTTACCTCGGACGATCAACTTGGAGGGGAAGGCGCTGGAGCATGTCTTTCACCGACCTAATCTCGTTGACGTTCCATGCATCCTCATGATTCTCTTAACCTCCTCACGTACTCATCCCAGTCTTCTTTTATCTGCCCATAACGAATTTTCTGCCCATTGTTCCTTCTAGATGGTCGCCCCATCGCAAAGTTCCTTTATAGCTCAGACTACATGGAACCTCTTATCCTCAACCCTCCAGCCTTGCTTTGAGATCCATACTCTTCAATAACTTACAACGTGAAGATTTCTTTTTTTGTTTCTCTAAAATGAAACAACATATGAACTTCAAACTTTGCAGATCGAACAAACATTAGAATATCAATGTGTGAAAAAACTTTCAGATATTTTGGTCTGATATAAATATACAAAATGAGATTTTGTTTGACTAACAACATTATTTTAAGTATTTAAAATGCAAGAAAAATCTGAAAGTTTTTTTCCAGATTGTAGTTTAGAATGTATTGTTGTTCTGCAAAATTTAAAGTCTATATGTTATGTCGTTTGAGAGAAACAAAAAAGACAAATGCGTCTGCACGGATCGTGATGCGGGAATGGATAGCAAAGAGAAGGGGTATCATGTAGCCTGAGCTATAGAAAACCACACACCCATTCACCAACCAACACGACACCATAGGAGTGGCCCCCGTCATTGTTCTTGGATTGTCCCAATTCATCGAGAAACTAAATCCCCTTAACCATGGCGGCGCCCTCCACCGTCAACTGCTCGCTAAATTGATAGTGCAGTGATGTCGGATAAGTAGTTCTTGTTGGGGCTGATCGGAGCAGCTCTTTCTTCCTCTTGCAGCTCACAAGGGACACACAGAAACACAAGTATTTTGGTGGCCGCTGCTGTTGAGTAAATAGGCAATTTTTCAATTAATTTAATCCTAAAAATAATCATGAACATGGTATTGACAGAATTAAGGACATGCTGATTACGATTTAAACAAGCACATGCTACGCAAACAGTAGACACATCTACACATAATGCTAGTACGGCCAATACAGAATTAACAGGAGCGGGATAAGCGAGTTATACTCTCCGATCGGCCAGGCAGAGGCCACGGCGACGGCGGTGGCAGCATCGACGTCCTCGGCGGCCTTCTTCTTGGTCTCGAGCTTCTCAGTGGCAAGACGGGTGGCTCAGTTGACTGAGACATGGTGATGACGAAGACGTAGAGGAAGCAGTGGATCAGTGTCCAGCAGTCCCATAGGCGCTTCCCAAAAACCTAATCGCCCCTCTCCCGTACAGGATCCGGAGAGGCGGGGTTTCGGAGACCTGCTCTTCCTTCGTCCGTGTACGCGGAAGACGGGATGGAGCCGCCGCCGGCAGCAGCAGCAATGGAACGCCTGGGTGTGACAGCTAGGATTGGCAGACACCACACAAATATATGTGCAACCGTGTGGAGAGACGTGGGGTGAGCCCATGTCCGAGTCGGTAACAACCCACGATCTGAGACACATGTCTCAGATTATGGTCCACCTGTAAATGACTCTTCGTTCCTGACCGGCAAAAATAAACGCATATGTGAGCTCGGCTCGGCTCGGCTCATCGTGGCGGGCGGCGGCGGAAGAGGAGGCCTCTTCTCTTCTCAAGTTCCAATAGCACGTGGAAGAGAACCCCTTATAAGGAGGTCCAACTCCTCTCCAACTACAAGGTGGGACTAAACTTCCCACCACCCCTAGTGCCATATAACCCATACGGGCCCTTAGAGATTATCAGAAATTGTTAGATGGGCCCTAGGCCCACCATAAGATTTCAACAATCCCCCACCAGATCTCAAGGGCCCATATTGTCCTTTGTTACAAAATTGTTTTGATATACCAGTATTTCAGTGGAGACTTGTTAAGGTTGAGCTCCACCTAGAGCAATTAGCTATGCTCCTTCACAACTGAACAATGGACTATGTCTTGAATTGTCAGTTTGGCATAAAGAAGTTTCACCACAGGTCTTACTAGTACTAGACTGCCGAAGGCTGACCCCTCGGGTGGAGCATACTAGTCACACTCCTGGCCTATCCATGAGCTTGCTAGAAATTAACCCAATCTCGTAGACTGTGACCAGCAGTCGGGCTCATATAGGTGTGTTACTCCAAAGATCGCTCTGTAGGATAGCATCTTGCTTACATAAGATTTGGAACACATTAAGACAGTAGTCATCCTACTATACAGTATTGAGAGTATCGCATCTCCAATGGAGTGGGTTACTAAAGTTACTCTCCTCAGTTCACCACTGGCTCGTTTTCTCAGGTCCTACATCACGGGATCTCCGATCACATAGGTTGGATTACCACTGATACGTCTCCAACGTATCCATAATTTATGAAGTATTCATGCCATAATTACAATAATTTTATATGATTTTGGTATGATTTGCATGGAACTAACCCGGACTGACGTTGTTTTCAACAGAACTACTATGGTGGTGTTTTTTGTGCAGAATTGAAAGTTCTCCGGACACCATGAAACTTTTTGTGGATTTTTTATGGACTAGAAGACTACCAATGGGCCAGAGCAGCACCCTGCCGGAGGGGAAGATCATCACCAGTGGCCATCTTCATCATCTCGGCGGCCACCACAATGAGGAGGGAGTAGTCCACCCTCAGGGCTGAGAGTTTGTACCAGTAGCTATGTGTTTAATCTCTCTCTCACGTGATCTCAAGATGTCATGATCTTGATATATCATGGGCTTTGTTAACATAGATGGATGGTATGATGTTTCTACCCTCTCTACTCTTATTGTGATGAACTGAGTCTTCCCCCTTTTATGTTTCGTCATGTCGGATTGAATGTTCAGATTTGGGAACCCATGATGTATGTCTTGCGGTATGAATACTTGAGGTGACAATGGGGTATCATATTGATTCACTTGATGTATGTTATGGCATTCAACTTGTGGCGCGGTGACATTGGGGTAATCTATGCATAGGGGTTGATGCACGTTTTTATTATATTTTCTCCGATAGAAACTTTGGGGGTCCCCTTGTAGTTCTTTGTGTGGATTGAATATTATGATCATGAAGTTGTTTGATGCATATCGTAGAATTAACTCATGGATACTTGTGGTGACATTGGAGTATCTAGGTGACATTAGAGTTGGTTGATGTGTGTCATATGGTGTTATTTTAGTACGAACTCTTGGCTAGATTGATCGGAAAGAATAGCTTTGTGTCATTTTAGTACGAACTCTAGGACAGATTGATCGGAAAGAATAGCTTTGAGGTGGTTTCGTACCCTACAAATAATTTCTATCTTTTGTTCTTCGCTAATAGGAACTCAGGAGTGATTCTCTATTGCACTTTGAGGAATAATCATATGATCCAACTATGTTAGCATTGTTGAGAGATTGCACTAGTGAAAGTATGCAACCTAGGCCTCATTTTCCATCATTGCAATACAGTTTGTGCTACGTTTTACTATTTACTACCTTGCTGCTTTTTATTGTTTGCACTAAAAAACTCATATCTACTATACATACTACACTTTTATCACCATCTCTTCGCCGAACTAGTGCACCTATACAATTTTCCATTGTATTGGGTGTGTTGGGGACACAAGAGATTTCTTATATTTGATTACAGGGTTGCGAGAGAGAGAGACTATCTTCATCCTACACCTCCCATGGATTGATAAACCTTAGGCCATCCACTTGAGGGAAAATTGCTACTATCCTACAAAACTCTGCGCTTGGAGGCCCAAGACGAGTCTACAAGAATAAAGTTGCGTAGTAGACATCAAGCTCTTTTCTGGCGCCGTTGCCGGGGAGGTGAGTGCTTAAAGGTATATCTTTAGATCTTGCAATTGAATCTTTTAGTTTCTTGTTTTATCATTATTTTTTTTATAAAAAGAAAACTAAAAAATGGATTCAACTATTAATTGCAACAGGATTAATAGCCATTGAAACCGGTACTAATAAAAATGCAATTGGCAGAGTTAAACATCACAAGGCAGGTGTTGCCAGAGTAGATAATGGACCACTTGTCTATAAAAGGGTAGGGAAATTAGCTAAAACGTGTTGGGCATGTTTACTAGAACATGATTAATACATCGAGCTTATGAAATGTAGCCATTAATTGCAACTGGTATTGGTAAGATTGAACTGGTGAGTACATACTTGGTAAGTCCTGAGAGGTAGTTGCTGGGGCACTTCGTCTTGGCCAGAGCCTGCCCAAAGTCAGCGGCGGCGGAGGCGAGCTGTTCCTCCGGCTCGAAGCGTGGATCCGTGCCATTGACATGTGTACCTGCAGGCAACCAGTAAATTGTAGAAATTAAACTACAATTGCACAAATGATGTGAAATAAAGTAAGACATGGGATGCGGCTAACCTCGACGGCAAACAACAGCATCGGCCGTTATGACCCTGCATAAGTACATAGATAGGCATGTTAAGTACAACAGGGTTAGCATCCACCAAAAATAGCAAATGGGCAGCATCTCTAGTGATATCCTAAGTCATGTATTGTAAGTTTGTTGTTGGTATTGGTGAAATTGAACTGGACAGTTCATACTTGAACATCACACAGTGTGCAATACTGAAATAAACAAGGCACGAACATGCTTAATACATCAACCGTACAAAACATAGCCATTGCAAGTGGTATAGGTGAGATTTAGCTGGTCAGGTCATACCTATTAAGTCATGGGGGGTAGTTGCCTGGGCAATTCTTCTTCGTCAGAGCCTGCACCATGTCGGCGGCAGCGGAGGCGAGGTGTTCCTCCGGGTCAACATGCACAGCGGCCATCGCGCCATGGACCGCCATCAGCTCCTCGACCTCAACGTGATATGTGGTTGGGCTTGCGCGATGATGCTCTGGAGGTAGGGCGGTGGGGATTTGGAGGCATGAGGATGTTTCGCAGGAGCCATTTAAGCTATCAGGCGGGGCCGTGATAGAGATCGGTGGGTTACCTGACTAGATCCGAGCAGAACGTAGATGTGGTTAAAGTTGTGGTTGCGGTGGCGGCGGTTTGAGCTGCCGGTAGGGGGAGGCGTGGGGGGAGGTGGGGGTGGGAGATACTGAGGAAAATTCATGGGTGGGGATGTGGTTGGAGGAATAAATTATGAAATCGCGCACCTAATGAAAATTTCACTGCGAAACTTGAAACTTGGGCGGGGGGACACACAACGCAGACGAAGCGCATAAAATACTCGTGTGCGAGAAAACAGAAAATTGGGAGATCCCGTCTCCAAAAAAATGTACACGTGTAGTCGATTTTTTCAGTCAATGGTATGACTGGTTTATTAGGAACCATCGCGCTGGTAACTGACTTATGGATCATTAACGCAAAAAAACGCACACGGGTACGGCATAGAAACCGTGTGTTTTGTGATCTTCTAATGATTAACGCAAAAAACACACATAGGCACACATGCTAATCAACTCTCAAAGCCCTCAAATGATGCTCTTACCGACATTGTACGTTAATACTACAAACTTAAAGTACTACTGGTAATTTGCTCTAATACTACAAACTTAAACTACTTCTCACATGCTGCCATCGGGGCATGCTAGCCAGACGCCAGCGTTCTTCTTCCCGGCCTTGTAGGCGGCAGCCCACCATGCTTCGATCTCCGCCAAGCTCTCCTCACCATGGCGTGTGACCTTTTCTTTCTAGCGGCGGCGGGACTCTCTTTTCTTAACTGCTTTCTGCCTTTTCCGATCCTCATGTGCGGCTTTGGCCGCTTCTAGATCCATCGCCCATTTGGCCATGGCAGCCTCAAAGTCCGCCCACATAACTATGTGACTGCCGGCGGCGATGAACTCGGTGCAGCGAGATGCCATCGCTTCCTTACCATGTGTGCGGTCGCGGGCGGCGAGGAACGCGGCACGGTGCGATGCCATCGCTTCCTTTCCAGTTACTGTGCGTCGCAGTGCCATGAACGACGCTTGGAGAGAGCTCTGGGACGGAGGCGCCAGGCAGCCATACAATGCGGTGGTTTTTAAGAGCTCAACGACAAACGACAAAGGAAATTTGGCTTCCTGTACAATTTTGCTCGTTCACTATCGCACACGGTTCATCTTCATCGCTTCCAGAAACAGTGTGCGCTGAGGCTATTGTGTGTTGCATTATGATTGGCCGGAACCCCAGCCATGCAGATCGCGCGTGTGCACCGTAGGATGCACTGCGATCGAACAGCAATCCACGTCCCTCGCATCACATCCGTGCAACTGTAGCTGGATTGGATTTATATGCGCCAAATGCCTAGAAAATGCACATAATCCCCTAAATATGGTAAATGAGCCCGGAAAAATGCCAAATTTGAACATGGTCATTTGTAGGGTGCATGTACTTCGTAGAAAAAAACTCCAGGGTAAAGAACAAAGAAAATTTGGATTCCCCTTCAATCTTGGTGATTTCTCTCTCGAAAGCATGGAACTTCCCCGACGATGGTTTGATTTATGAAGGGCGTGCATGACGACATGAGGCAAACCTTCTCAAATTTTTACCAGGGCATGGTGAGGTCATACCATGGCACCACGCGAGGCATCATGTTTTCAAAGCATGTATTTTATTTTTGTATAGTTGTTAACCCAGTAAACGACGCGTTTATGGTTGACTATTGCCACATATTTCCTTAAAATATCTGCCCATTCCTTGTAAAAGGCATGAGAATGTATTAAATAGCACGAGCATTGTTTTTCAGACCGTTCTTGTGCACCTTTTTATGCATCGATTGTTCGAATTTGAATTATGTGCATTAATGCCTAGAAGGTGCAAATAATCCCCTAAATATGGTAAATGAGCCCGGCAGAAATGTCAAATTTGAACAAGTTGCACCTGAGGCAGTATGTTGATCATTGGAAAAAACTGAATGGCAAACTAGGAAGGAAAATTTGGATTCCCCTTCAATCTTGGTGATTTCCCTCTCGAAAGCATGGAACTTCCTCGGTGATGGTTCGATTTATGAAGGGCGTGCATGACGACATTAATCAAACCTTCTCAGCTTTTAACCAGCGCACAGTGAGGCCATACCATGATGGCACCATGCCAGGCATCATTTTTTCAAGCAGGTATTTCATTTTTTCCATAGTTGCTAACCCAGTGAATGACGCGTTTTGGTTGACTATTGCCACGCATTCCCTTGAAATCTCTGCCCATTCCCTGTAAAAGGCTTGAGAATTTACTAAATACCACGAGTATGGTTTTTCTAGACCGTTCATGTGCACCTTTTAATGCACTGATTGTTTGAATTTGAATTATGTGATTAATGCCTAGAAAATGCACATAATCCCCTAATATGGTAAATGAGCCCGGAAAAATGGCAAATTTGGGCACGTTGCATTCGAGGGTGTGTGTTGGTTGTAGAAAAAACTGAATGACAAGCTAGGAAGGAAATTTGGATTGCCGGCCCCTTCAATCTTGCTGATTCCCCTTGAAACCATGAAATTTCCTCGGTGATGGTTCGATTTATGAATGGCGTGCATGACAACATAAGACAAACATTCTTATTTTTCACCAAGGCATGGTGAGGCCATACCATGGCACCACGCCGGGGTTCATGTTTTCCAAGCATGTATTTCATTTTTGTAAAGTACCCAGTAAACACATTTCCTTCAAATATCTGCCCATTCCTTGTAAAGGGCATGAGAATTTACTAAATAGCATGACCATGGTTTTCCAGACCCTTCTCGTGCACCTTTTCAAGCACCAATTGTTTGAATTTTAATTATGTGCATTAATGCCTAGAAAATGCACATAATCCCCTAAATATTGTAAATGAACTCGGAAAAGTGCCAAATTTGAACATGGTGATTAGCAGGGTTTATGTTCATCATAGAAAAAAAACTCATCGACAAAGGACAAAGGAAATTTAGATTCCCATTCAATCTCGGTGATTTACTATCGCACATGATTCATCTTCGTCGCCTCTACGAACCGTATGTGTTCACTCACACATGCAAAAGGAAAAAGGAAACCCTCGCCCCCTTCGTCCCCACCCACTCGCCGCGGACTCCTCCGCGACCCTGCACCTCATCAACTTCTATCGTGGTGGCCACCATAAGCTCGACGACGCTGTTGTCGGCGGGCAGAGATCGCGCTCCAAACGGCACGGGATTTCGCCCCTACCGCTTTCCGCCGCCCATCAGCACCGACATTCTAGACTCTGGTCCACTGGGGTTTTCTGCGGGATTGGGCCAGGGAATTTTCTCATGGAGAATGTAATCAACTTAGTGAAACATTCACTCATCTCTTATTGCAGTCCGTCCGTCGTTGTTAATCAACCGGCAGAAATCACTGTGGAATCATTTTTGTTCTAGCTGATTCGTTGGTGTTCATTCATGTGTTCTATCAGTTACTCATCAAGGGAGCGCTCGGTATGTTCAATCTCAACCCACCACACGGTCGGCATGGCCTAAATATGTGAACATATACCGTCTGTTGCTACATTATGTATATATTGGTATCAAATCTTTGTTACATTATCTATTTTTAATTATATATTTTTATACTTTGCTTTCATCTATATATTGATTTGTTCTATCAGTTACTCCGGCATTTGCATCTTGCTCTGTTATTTCAATATATCTAATTTACGATCTTAATTTTCATTTCAAGCAGTACATCCCTTGCTTAGCAAGAACAGGAGTAGAAGGAAATCTTGGGCTTTACTTTGTTGATGACTCCCAGGATGTCATATTGACAAGCAGCATGGACATACAATGACGGTTATCGTAAAACTTGAAAAAGATGGTCACTCCTATTTTAATGCGGACCTTTGGAGAAAAATGTCTAAGTGTTATGAACTGAAAAATGGCAATAAAAATCTAGTGCGTGCACCATAGTCTGGTCTAATTAACATGGATGTTTACTTCCCCAATGTCATCAGCCGATCAAAGTCTGATTGAGATTAGTGTCCTTTCAACTTTCTCCATGCTATCATATTACTTAGCAAAATCGGGGTATTTGTTCTGACTAATTGATCGCTATTTAAGCAACCAATTGTGATTTCATTTTCTAACTCCGTTCCTAGACAGTAAGAAATTCTATTTACCAAATTATGCGCACTATATATTCTTCTGCCATGTCGGAATAAATAATACTTTTCCACCTTTTAAGCAGGATATGTTGGACACATAGTGAACGATCTGTTTGTTACTAAGCGTACCAAATTTCATTGCAAGGACTTGAAGCATGTCATAAACTTTATTGATAATCTGACAGAGATAGCACAGCGTATGAACGCTGGATTTTGGATGGGATTAATTATATCTATGGTGCACACATTGAACAAGACCAATTGTGTGCACAAAACATTGGTAAAAAGTCTTATTTTAATGTTGATGCTCATAAACTATATATATTTTCAATGATATGTTACAATTGGTTTTTATTCTACATTTCAACAGAAATTGCCCGCTGTAGCAGATCCTGATTCGATTTCCCGGCATTGTCGAATTACAATTGTGCCTGGTAATAACGCCAAAGTGATTGAAAGATACTGCATTTTCCGCATAAATGGAACCATTCAAATTAACAAGTTCTCGCTTGTCGTGGCAATGCATCTATATTGGAAAATTAGAGACACTGTTCTACTCATGCTCTACCAAGGCAGAGGAGGGCTCTTCCTTTTCGTTGGCGAGATGCCGAGTCACTATGATCAAGCTGCTTCCCGTGGATAGTTCTGGTTGTTGGCCCTCGGCCTCTTAAAATATGCTAGCTGTTACTATGTTAAGTATGTAGATATGGACCATATGGTTGTTGAGCGTTAGCCTCTTAAAATGTGATAGTTGTTACTATGTTAAGTATCTAGGACTATATGCTTGTCAAAACCATGTTACGAAGATTCTCCTTTTGTCAAATAGTGTAACCACTATATATATATATATATATATATATATATATATATATATATATATATATATGTTGGTATCAGGTCCAGCGTTTAATCATTGAAAGGTTAAAATATTTAAACTTAGAAGTTAAGCGCAGTAAAGTTATAAATACTAAGGAAAATCTAAATATAAGGTGTAGAGTAAATCCTTCAAGAGAGCATATCTGGCATTCATCTCATAGCCAGTTAAATACAGTCGTCGATTTGATATATAACTTTTACATATCTTGGGGAAAAGACAAGATAACTTAGACCAAAAATTTGAAAGTTTATTTAAAGAATACAAAAACTTGCGGATAAGTATTCAGGTTTGAATAATAAAATTGATCTAGCTTTACATAAGCTAGAGGAAGCAAAAGCAAGACAGAATACAGTTTGCAAGAATAACGATTATATTAAAGAGGAAGTGTTGTCAATAGGCCGTTACTTAAGTAAAGGCAAAGAGTCACTCCCACGCACTGATACAAGACAAGATATACTTGAAATTAAAAAGTTGGTGCAAGAGGTTAAAACTTTGATTATCTCATAATTTTATGACTGAATATACTCAAGCATTAAACGAAGTAGCAAAATACCTGTCACCTCCTGTAGGATTCTCCGATCACGACTCCCCAAAGGAAGATTCCAAAGTAATAATAAGACAAAATAACACAATCATCCAACTACTAATTCAAGTATTAGATAAGCTAAAAAGTGTTCAAAGCAACAAAGAAATTGTTTTATCATCATCTGAAATAGTTGCCTCTACTAGAAATATTAATTCAGAAAAATGGACGTATCTAAAGGCTTCCTTAGAAGAGACAAAACCCTCCAATTAGTAAGGCAAGATTCAAGACCTCTGGCCATGAAGCATAGATTATCATGCAAAGCTGATGATATTGATAGCATTGAAGAAGTTATAGATATACAAAGAGATCTAGAAAGATATCAGAAAGATACCCTAAGAAAAATAAAGCCACAGCAAGTATACCACATGGGAATGTTTGAAAGTAAGAGTGGTCTATACAGAATATCTCGAGAAGTAGAATTAAGTGTGTTAACACATCCAGTAGATTTAAGAATTGTAAGCAAAAATATTGAAAATGAACTAAAATATTGTGGTTATAAATATATTCATCAAGGTATGTATATCATAGGAGTCAAAGGTATGACAAGGAAGAAATTAGGTGCGAAGGTTTTGATAACTCTATTAGATAGAAGATGGGAATCAGTAGACAAAGCAGCATTAGGATTTTTGGAAGGAGACATGAATGAAAATAGATTAATAACCTATATAGCTCCAGACCTAATGATGCCTGTAAAAGAATTTATTGAAAAAATGAGTTTTGGTTTCCAAACTAAAGGTTATGAAGATTTTAAAGGAACAAATTTGCTAGTAAGCATAGAATTTATAGGAAGGCTCACTAATAGAAGTAGCTCCAGATATAGAGTGAATGTGAATGACGTAATTGATAGCATGCAATCAAAAGGTATTAAATTTATGAATCCTCTTAAAATTGGCTCTGAAGAAAGAGCAGGAGAAGAATGGAAGATAGGAGAACTAATAGAGAAAAAAGAATTAAAGCAACCTGAAAATTACATAAGCTATCAAAATTGTGAAGGAAGTAGCAGTATTCGATTTATGAACTATAAAGCTGCATCAATAGAAGACTCTGAATCATTTATGTCAGAATCAGAAATTAATGATGATAAGAATAAAGGTATATCTGAATGTATGGAAAAGGCTAATTTAGATGACGAAATAATTCATTGGGAAAGGAAGCTAAAGCATATTGAAATAGGAGAAGGAAAGATATATCTACAAGAACATATTGCAAAGAAAATACTAGAGTTTCCTGATAATATGAGTGATAAAAAGGTTTTACAACAGTTCTTAGGAATTGTAAACTATGCGCGAAACTATATAGATAACTTAGCAAAGCTAGCAGGACCTTTATATGCTAAATTAAGAAAAAATGGTCAAAGATACTTCAATTCTGAAGATATAAAATTAGTAAAGGCCATCAAGGAAAAGGTCAAGAATTTAAAACCCCTAGAATTGCCTCTAGAAGACAATTATTTTATAATTGAGACAGATGCATCTAAGGTAGGATGGGGTGCGATACTAAAATAAAAGCCCAATAAATACTCTCCAAAGGCAGACAAAAAAATATGCAGATATGCTTCAGGAAGTTACAAATTAAAGACGGTAAATAATATTGATAGAGAAATTCTTGCAGTGGTAAATGCAATAAATGCATTTAGGTTATATCTAGGATTTAAAGAATTTACAGTACGAACAGACTGTGAAGCCATATGCCGATACTACAATAAAACTAATAGTAAGAAAAGCTCAACCAGAAGATGGGTCTTATCTGAAGACACCATAGCTGGGAATGGTTATAAAGTTATTTTTTAGCATATTAAAGGGAAGGATAATACCTTACCTGACATATTTTCTCGTGCATCAAATTTGCAGGAATGAAGAGAGGATTATTCGCCAACAAGGATGAATATCTCTTCTTTGGAGAAGAAAATAGGCTGAAAATGTTTCAGCCAAATACATTCAATTTTAAGCCAAAATCCCATATTAAGCTCGATGAAGCCCAAAGAAGCATATTGGATAACTTTTGGTACCAATATGCTCGTAAAAGAGAGGAACAAGGATATTTTTTATCAATTCTCAACAGTTTGGCTGAATATTTTAATGAATTAAACAAAAATGTGCCAAAGCCAGCAAAGGTTGAAATACCAAAAGGAGAAACTCTATATCTCATATTCGATGGAAATAAACCTGGCATGTATTTGGAATGGGAAAATATTATGATTGAAAAACTAGATGCAAAAAGAAATGGAGGAGATTTAACATTCAAAAGATATTACAGTATAGATGAGGCCTTACTTTGGGCAAGAAAGGTATTAGGACCAGATTATTATATTGACCCAAAGGCTAAAGACTATATCCAAATGAAAAGAGGCATACCTGCTTCACCAACTCCCACAAAGGGGAGGCATCAAGCTCAAAAATATAAAGAAGGAAGAATCCCCAAAATATAAGACATACCAAGAATGCCTTCTAAAGGGCTTGACCCTTTAGACAGTGAATACATGGATCAAGAAATGGATAAAAGGTTTGAAGAATTTTCAAAGATAATAAAGAAAGAATTAAAGGAGGAAATATTAAAAGAATTAAGGCAAGAAATGGATGAAAAATTTGAAGAAATAAAGAAAGAATGTGATGAAAATTTGATTTCAATCTGTTAAATGATGAGGATCATATGGACATAGCAGGGCATGGGCAGCGGCCTGAATAAAGCCTAAATTGCATATATTGATATTGCTATCAATTATTCGTATGGAGGACCTATACCCGACCCGAATATTGATAGAAATTCCCATAATAGATCCTTTAAATATTGATAAGGTATTATCAATTATATGGGCAGGGAGGAACCCCCCTGTAAAAAAAAAAAAAGCAATGTCTAATATTTAAACAAGTTAAATTAAATTTAAATTAAATGAATAAGCAGTGTTGAAGATTTAAGCAGCCTTGGCATGTATGTACGCATACACTGACACAAGGATTCCTAAGGAAGAGCTACCTATCTGAAGGCATGAAGAAGTGCATCGCTGGCAAGCGAATAAGAAAAGAAGAGCCAGCCAACTATTCACCGAGAGACAGTGCCACGTGAAGAAAGCAAATATTCCTGAAGATTGAAGCTTGTCGGCACTCTCTCACATTTTTCTATATTATTAGAAGGACACGTGTGTACCCTAGTAGGACACGTGTGCATACTACCGTGTGTAAAATAAGTGAAGGAAGGCTCCAGAAGGCCTCCCTTGCAGCCACCCCTCGCGGCTATAAAAGGAGACGCTGGGCTCAAGAACAACAACACAACACACAAGAGAAGGGAGAGCACGAAGCACTCAGAGGATCACTCTCCACCAGAGCACCAAATCCTTCCAGTTTAGCCACCACCACTACTAGTAGAATAGCCAAGAAGGCGCTTAGTTCGCCAAGAGTTTGAAGGTAATTTCCTAGTTGTGTGTAATCCCTTCGGGGCATCCCGAAAGGGAAAGCCATATGTAAATTATGTTGTTGAAATGATGTAGTTTCTTGGTTTCACTTGGTTTTTTTTACTTACGAATTTATGGGACGAGTTCTTATGCTAGGGATCCTATAGGAGAAACCTCTGCGTGTGTAGTTCTCTGTGTAGCCCAGAGCGGCGTTTGAATAAGAACCTTGTGGCCGTAGAGAAGTGTTCCCTTCGAGTGGAACTGCCTGCGAAGACGATAGGAATTTACCCCATAAATTTGCAATTAAAACTGCTAAGTGAACGTAACTAGCTACATCTGATGCAACATAATGAAAAATATGGTGAGTACCGAGTAGGATTTTACACCTCTGCGCACACCGTCGGACGAATTGTTGGCCTCGCCAGCCTCTAAATAGATCCTGCATTAAATATATAATCAAGTTAGAACGTGAAGGTAATCATATTAAATTAAATATTGCTGTGAATAGTGGAATACTATTTCAAATAGTGTATTCAATAGTGGAGCACTATTGTGAATAGTGCCCTACCTAGTGAATAGTAAATATTATTGAAGATAAAAAGCATACCTGTCTACCACTTCCACCTAATCCCAAATTAACCTAATCAAAATCTAATCACATATTAAGCTGAAAAAAAAATTAGTATCCCTATATAGTTGGTATTGAGAGATCTAGAAAGATATCAAAAGATACCTAAGAAAATAAAAAGCCACAGCAAGTATACCACATGGGAATGTTTGAAAGTAAGAGTGGTCTATCTAGAATATCTCGAGAAGTAGAATTAAGTGTTAACACATCCGATGGATTTAAAATTGTAAGCAAAAATATTGAAAATGAACTAAAATATTGTGGTTATAAATATATTCATCAAGGTATGTATATCATAAGTCAAAGGTATGACAAGGAAGAAATTAGGTGCGAAGGTTTTGATAACTCTATTAGATAGAAGATGGGAATCAGTAGACAAAGCAGCATTAGGATTTTGGAAGGAGACATGAATGAAAATAGATTAATAACCTATATAGCTCCAGACCTAATGATGCACGTAAAGAATTTATTGAAAAAAATGAGTTTGGTTTCCAAACTAAAGGTTATGAAGATTTTAAAGGAACAAATTTGCTAGTAAGCATAGAATTTATAGGAAGGCTCACTAATAGTAGCTCGATATAGAGTGAATGTGAATGACGTAATTGACATGCAATCAAAAGGTATTAAATTATGAATCCTCTTAAAATTGGCTGAAGAAAAGCAGGAGAAGAATGGAAGATAGAATCTAATAGAAAAATTAAAGCAACCTGAAAATACATAAGCTATCAAAATTGTGAAGGAAGTAGCGATTCGTTATGAACTATAAAGCTGCATCAATAGAAGACTCTGAATCATTTATGTCAGAATCGAAATTAATGATGATAAGAATAAAGGTATATGAATGTATGGAAAAAGCTAATTTAGATGAGAAATAATTCATTGGGAAAGGAAGCTAAAGCATATTGAATGGGAATATAGTCATTCTATGACAAAGGATTGGCCAAAAATTAGAGAAGATAACTATTTATCATTAGAAATTGCAAGGTTAAAAAACTAAAAATATAAAATGTCTGCCACTAGTAGTTCAAGCTTGGAAGATAAAATTATAGCATCCTTGAAAGAAAAGCAAATGCTATTATTAATAAAATTCTATCAATAATAATAATAATAAAGATAAGAATATTATTCAAAAAGAAGAAATTGTTAGTGAAGAAGAGCAATGGGATATAAATAATAAGTTATTATTAGAAAGTTATGAGGAAGAGGAGGAATTAATAAAAAATGTGGTTAGAGGATGAAAGGTATGATGATTGAGAACAAAATAGTGATTTCTATAACTCACTAGATGATGTGGGACTACATAATTTAGACAATGCAATGCAAGCCATGGAAGTAGAAAGTAGTGGTAAAGAAGAAGGGGATATGGGAATCATCTATAAAAAGAAGGAGAAAGAGAGAGACCTACCGGAAGCTTTGGACAATGGCCTCTCGAGAAAGATGATTATCAACCTACATATATCCAGGACAATATAGATACATGGGTACAAAAGAAGAGATTTTGAAAAACCAGTGCAATTCAAAATTATAAAATGATGGTGCTATATTAAACCTAGCAGCTCATGATCTAATAGATTGGCCGAATATAATTAGCATATGGAAAGGTTTAATAGTACAAAATATACAAAATCAGTATAGCATAGGCACTAAGGTGAAGATATGTTAACATATCTTGAAACATTTAGAGAATCTGTAAAAGTTCTTTGGGAACAATGGGTAGAATCATACCCTAGTCAATATGAAGAATTAAAAAAGCAGAAAGTAACCCTAATAACTGCGAATGTTATCTCAAATATGATCATAGAGAAGATCCGAATTGGATACCTCATTGCAAAATGAAAGGTTAAATAAATATGTGATTAGATTTATATTAGCTTAAATTGGGATTAGGTAAGTGGTGAACAGGTATGCTTTTTTATCTTGAATAGTATTTACTATTCACTAGGTAGACACTATTCACAATAGTGCTCCACTAATACTCTCAAAAGCGGAGCGAAAAAAATATGCGGATATGCTTCAGGAAGTTACAAATTAAAAGGCGGTAAATAATATTGATAGAAATTCTTGCATGGTAAATGCAATAAATGCATTTAGGTTATATCTAAGTTTAAAGAATTTACAGTATGAGCAATTTGTGAAGCCATATGCCGTCTACAAATAAAATTAATAGTAAGAAAAGCTCAACCAGAAGATGGGTCTTATTGAAGACACCATAGTACAGGAATGGTTATAAAGTTATTTTGAGCATATTAAAGGGAAGATAATACCTTACGACATATTTTTCTATAAGTGCATCAAATTTGCAGGAATGAAGAGGATTATACGCCAACAAGGATGAATATCTCTTCTTTGGAGAAGAAATATAGGCTGAAAATGTTTCACCAAATACATTCAATTTAGCCAAATCCCATATTAAGCTCGATGAAGCCCAAAGATGCATATTGGATAACTTTTGGTACCAATATGCTTTCGTAAAAAGAGGAACAGGATATTTTTTTATCAATTCTCAACAGTTTGGCTGAATATTTTAATGAATTAAACAAAAATGGCCAAAGCCAGCAAAGGTTGAAATACCAAGGAAAACTCTATATCTCATAGGTGGAAATAAACCTGCATATATTTGGAATGGGAAAATATTATGATTGAAAAACTAGATGCAAGAAATGGAGATTTAACATTCAAAAGATATTACAGTATAGATGAGGCCTTACTTTGGGCAAGAAAGGTATTAGGACCAGATTATTATATTGACCCAAAATAAAGACTATATCCAAATGAAAAAGGCATACATAACTTCACCAACTCCCACAAAGGGAGGCATCAAGCTCAAAATATATAAAGAAGGAAGAATCCCCAAAATATAAGACATACCAAGAATGCTAAGGGCTTGACCCTTTAGGCAGTGAATACATGGATCAAGAAATGGATAAAAGTTTGAAAAATTTTCAAAAGATAATAAAGAAAAAGAATTAAGGAAATATTAAAAGAATTAAGGCGAAATGGATGAAAATTTGAAGAAATAAAGAAATGTGATGAAAAATTTGATTTCAATCTGTTAAATGATGAGGATCATATGGACATAGCAGGGCATGGCGTGGCTTTGAATAAAGCAATTGCATATGATATTGCTATCAATTATTGGGCGCGGAGGACCTATACCGACCGAATATTGATAGAAATTCCCATAATAGATCCTTTAAATATTGATAAGTATTATCAATTATATGGGCAGGAGAACCCCTGTAAAAAAATAATAATAATAATAATAAAGCAATGTCTAAATATTTAAACAAGTTAAATTAAATTTAAATTAAATGAATAAAAGCAGTGTTGAAGATTTAAGCAGCCTTGGCATGTAATATGCCTTATACAACGACTACAAAAATTCCTAAGGAAGAGCTACCTATCGAAGGCATGAAGAAGTGCATCATTTGGGAAGGCGAAATGAAAAGAAAAGAAGCCAATAATTATTCATAGAAGCGGTGCCACGTGAAGAAAGCAAATATTCCTGAAGATTGAAGCTTGTAAGCACTCTCACATTTTCTATATTATTAGAAGGACACGTGTGTACCCTAGTAGGACAAGTGTGCATACTACCGTGTGTAAAATAAGTGAAGGAAAATCGAGAAGGCCTCCCTTGCACCACCCCTCGCTGCTATAAAAGAGGCGCTGGGCTCAGAACAACAACACAACACACAAAGAAGGGAGAGCACGAAGCACCGAGCATCACTTTCTCACGAGCACCTAATCCTTCAGTTAGCCACCACCACTACTAGTAGAATAGCCAGAAAGTAAACAGTTGTAAGGTTTGAAGGTAATTCCTAATTGTGTGTAATCCCTTGGGGCATCCGAAAAGGAAAGCCATATGTAAATATGTTGTTGAAATGATGTAGTTTCTTGGTTTCCTTGGTTTATATAGAATGGGGCAGTTCTTCGCTAGGGAGATCCTATAGGAGAAACCTCTGTGTGTAGTTCTCTGTGTAGCAGGCCAGCGTTTGAATGAGAACAACTTGTGGCCGTGAAAGTGTTCCCTTGGTGGAACTGCACAGGAGAGGCGATGAATTTACCCATAAATTTGCAATTAAACTTTCTTTAAGTGAGCGTAACTAACTACATCTGATAACATAATGAAAAAATATATAGTGAAGTACCGGTAGGATTTACACCTCTGCTTGCTTACCGTCGGACGAATTGTTGGCCTACTTGACCCTCTCTAAATAGATCTGCATTAAATATATAATCAAGTTAGGCGTGAAGGTAATCATATTGATTAAATATTGATGTGAATAATTGGAATACTATTTCAAATAGTGTATTCAATAGTGGAGCACTATTGTGAATAGTGCTACCTAGTGAATAGTAAATACTATTGAAGATAAAAAGCATACACATCTACCATACCTAATCCCAAATGCCTAATTTTAACTTGTTTAAATATTAGACATTAACTTTTTATTATTATTTTTTTTACGAGAAGTCCTCCTTATATAATTGATAATACCTTATCAATATTTAAAGGATCTATTATGAATTTCTATCAATATTAATTCGGGTATAGGTCCTCATGAAGATAATTGATAACTTAATATCAATATATGCAATTTGGGCTTTATTAGAATACTGCCATATACTGCTATGTCCATATGATCCTCATCTCATTTATGATTGAAATCAAATTTTCATCACATTCTTTCTTTATTTCAAATTTTCATCCATTTCTTGTAATTCTTAATATTTCCTCATTTAATTCTTTCTTTATTATCTTTGAAAATTCTTTAAACCAGCAATCCATTCTTGATCCATGTATTCCTTATGGAAAAATCAAAATTAAACTTTTTTTAGTATACTTTTATCCTACCTTAGATGCATCATCTCAATTATAAAATAATTGTCTTCTAGAAACAATTCTAGGGTTTTAAATTCTTGACCTTTTCATTGAAGCCTTTACTAATTTTATATCTTGAGAATTGAAGTATCTTTGACCATTTTTCTTAATTTAGCATATAAGGTCCTGCTAGCTTTGCTAAGTTATCTATATAGTTTAAGCATAGTTTACAATTCCTAGAACTGTTGTAAAACCTTTTATCACTCATATTATCGGAAACTCTAGTATTTTCTTTGCAATATGTTCTTGTAGATATATCTTTCCTTCTCCTATTTCATGACCAAGAAAATTTATTTTCTCTTTGCAAATTCCATCTTCTTTTAAGATAGTATGAGCCCATTTTGTTCTACCTTTAGAAAGAACACTTCAAGATGGGCTATATATAACTGTATGATTTTGAGAATACTAACAAATCATCTCGTATACTAATATAAATGCTTGATTCTCATTAAATATATTTTGCATCTTTCTTTGAAATAGTGCAGTGCATTCTTTAGGCCTAATGGCATTACTAGCCATTCATAATGGCCTTGTGGACAAGTAAATGCTGTCAGGGAATAGATTCTTCAGCCATTTTACTTGCCAAAATCCTGCCTTTAAATGAATTTGGAGAAATATTTACTTCCTTGTATTCATTAATCCATTCCTGCTTATTGGGTATGTTGTATGCATAAATCAACTGTATTATCATTAAGCCTTTTAAGTTAATTACCATTCTAGATTTACCTCTAACTTCTTCACATGATTTCTAACTATAAAGGTCGATGAGAATTCGCTTTCTCTTATCTTTAACTTTAATAACTCTTCAATATGCATTTTGAACTCTTCGATATCTTTAGGAGTAGCTTCTATTGGTCGACTTAATTATATAATCTGGATTTATGATATTTATTTTGCAAACTATAGAGTTCTTATCCCAATGCTTCATTGGTATTTCTCCAATAATTTGTATGCTTTCTAGTCTTTGCACAATCTTATCTATATCCTTTTAGATTTTATATCTCTATACAAATTTGGAAGAATGATTGCAACCCAATGCATTCTGCATGTATTTTCTATATGATATTCTTCTATGGTCTCACTAAGTTCTTCGTCTTCTGAAATTCAAGGGATCGGACTTGTGCTATATTCATCATCTAAATTAGATATTTCTACATTTTGCAAGGACTTTCTTTGTTTCATACCAGATATATGGAACATTATCTTGATAAAGGATAAATGTTACACCCTCTTCATGTATGATTGTGGTTTGTAAAGATTGTTGTAAAAATCTTAACCTATTATCATGTCATCATTTATTCTTGACAAATCTCTTATTGTAATTTCATCTATTATATATTTTGTGCCATTTATATAGCTTCAATATTATATGCTAGCTGATTATGGATCTTCTTTATTCACGACATATCGGTAGATACTTCAGCTTTATTATCATATAGTTTCAACTATTTCGGACATCTCATAAAATATTTATCATGGATGATATTCTTAGTGCAACCGTATCTAATAGTGCCATATTTTATATGAAATATTTGGCTTGAGAACAATCTTAACGGGATCCTTATTCCTAACACTTCTTTGAATGGTAATCGAACAATATATTTGTTTCCAAAACTAGTAATTGCATCTTTCAATTGTATTAATTTGTCTCCTTTTATCCCTTCTTTTATCATTTGCTCTTTCATTTCTGTGTTTTTGGAACATTATCATTTTCCTCTTTACTATTTTCTAACTCATCTTTAAGTTTTTCTAGCTCTGCTTCTAGCTTATTTATTCTATTTTCTAAATTTCTAACCCTCTTGGATAATATTACGCTCTTGGTTCCAATTCTATCTCTTGTCTCCATTTTTGATTATTGATTTTTTGACATGAGGCACATGCTTGTTTTAAACACAAGCTACAAGTGAACCTATTATCTTGGCTTGGTAATATATCTGAAAGCATTTTATGTTATAATCACCTTTTCCTCTAATCCAATCATGTTCACAATCTACTTGGTTCATCATTTCAATTTTAAACGGCTAAATCATCTATTAGGTCTATTTCATCTTCACTTGATTCATATTCGGAGCCTCATTTTCTACTTCATCTGTTTCTATAATTGAATATATTGACTCATCGTCCTTTATTTCATCATCACATACTAATATATTTTCATTAACGCTATCTATAATTAACACTCTCTTGTTCTTCATATTTGCTGGAGTATCTTTTGGTCTTTATTAGGGCAAGTTCTACTTAGATGATCGGTGAGTTACATATGAAACCTGCATGTTTTATCATAGGTTTTCTTGGGATTATATCTTCTTACATTTCTTTTATGCAAGAATGGGGCTCTATTGTCTGACCTTCTTAAGAAATATCTTTTCTTTGTTCTAAAATTTCTATTATCTCTCCTTTGTGGTTTATAATATTTGTTTTTCTATGCCTTTCTTCTCCATATGTAAGTGGTATTTGGACTATGTTATTGCAAAAATTATAATCTGATTTCTTCATAGATCTTTGGGCTTGAATACTAGTACACACCTTTCTTAATTGTTTGAAAACAAATGTTACAGCTTGAGATATATTTACCACGTTTCCGCCGTTTCCTTTATATTCTTCAAATATTATTGACCCTAGGGGTCGAGCAACTTATTAAAATATCTTTCTACTACGCCTACATTAAAACCTTGTTTAGCAGTAGCATTATACAAATAATGCTGGGAAAATTCTTTAATACCTTTCCAGCTAGTTAATGTTAATTTTTCTATTTCTCTTAACCTTTCATTTTGCAATGAGGTATGACCTAATTCTGATCTTCTGCTATGATCATATTTGAGATAACATTAAAGTTATTAGGGTTACTTCTGCCCTTTTAATTCTTCATATTGACTAGGGTATGATTCTACCCATTGTTCCCAAAGAACTTTTACAGATTCTCCTAAAATGTTTCAAGATATGTTAACATATCTTCTACCTTAGTGCCTATGCTATACTGATTTTGTATATATTTTTGTACTATTAAACCTTTCCATATGCTAATTATATTGGCCAATCTATTGGATCATGAGCTGCTAGGTTTAATATAGCACCATCATTTTTAATTTTGGAATTGCAGGTTTTCAAAATCTCTTCTTTTAGTACCCATGTATCTATATTGTCCTGGATATATGTAGGTTGATAATCATCTTTTCTGGAGGCCATTGTCCATTTGTCTGTAGGTCTCTCTCTTTCTCCTTCTCTTTTTCAGATGATTCTCCATATCCTTCTTCTTTACCACTACTTTCTACTTCCATGGCTTCCATTGCATTGTCTAAATTATGTAGTCCCACATCATCTAGTGAGTTATAGAAATCACTATTTTGTTCGAATCATCATACCTTTCATCTTCTAACCAATTTCTTTTATTAATTCCTCCTCTTCCTCATAACTTTCTAATAATAACTTTTATTATATCCCATTGCTCTTCTTCACTAACAATTTCTTCTTTTGAATAATATTCTTATCTTTATTATTATTATTATTGATAGAATTTTTATTAATAATAGCATTTGCTTTTCTTTCTGCGGATGCTATAATTTTATCTTCAAGCTTGAACTACTAGTGGCAACATTTTATGGTTTTTAGTTTCTTTAACCTTGCAATTTCTCTAATGATAAATAGTTCTCTTTCTCTAATTTTTGGCCAATCCTTTGTCATAGAATGACTATATTCCCATTCAATATGCTTTAGCTTCTTTTCCCAATGAATTATTTCGTCATCTAAATTAGCCTTTTCCATACATTCAGATATACCTTTATTCTTATCATCATTAATTTCTGATTCGACATAAATGATTGAGTCTTCTATTGATGCAGCTTTATAGTTCATAAATCGAATCTGCTACTTCCTTCACAATTTTGATAGCTTATGTAATTTTCAGGTTGCTTTAATTCCTTTTTCTCTATTAGATCTCCTATCTTCCATTCTTCTCCTGCTCTTTCTTGAGCCAATTTTAAGAGGATTCATAAATTTAATACCTTTTGATTGCATGCTATCAATTAAATCACATTCACTCTATATCTGGAGCTACTTCTATTAGTGAGCCTTCCTATAAATTCTATGCTTACTAGCAAATTTGTTCCTTTAAAATCTTCATAACCTTTAGTTTGGAAACCAAAACTCATTTTTCAATAAATTCTTTTCAGGCATCATGGAGTGGAGCTATATAGGTTATTAATCTATTTTCATTCATGTCTCCTTCCAAAAATCCTAATGCTGCTTTGTCTCTGATTCCCATCTTCTATCTAATAGAGTTATCAAAACCTTTGCAATTTCTTCCTTGTCATACCTTTGACCTATGATATACATACCTTGATGAATATATTTATAACCACAATATTTTAGTTCATTTTCAATATTTTTGCTTACAATTCTTAAATCTCTGGATGTGTTAACACACTTAATTCTACTTCTCGAGATATTCGTATAGACCACTCTTACTTTCAAACATTCCCATGTGGTATACTTGTTGTGGCTTTATTTTTCTTGAGTATCTTTTGATATCTTTCTAGATCTCTTTTATATCTATAACTTCTTCAATGCTATCAATATCATCAGCTTTGCATGATAATCTATGCTTCATGAGGTCTTGAATCTTGCCTTACTAATTGGAGGTTTTGTCTCTTCTAAGGAAGCCTTTAGATACGTCCATTTTCTGAATTAATATTTCTAGTAGAGGCAACTATTCCAGATGATAAAACAATTTCTTTGTTGCTTTGAACACTTTTAGCTTATCTAATACTTGAATTAGTAGTTGGATGATTGTGTTATTTTGTCTTATTATTACTTTGGAATCTTCCTTTGGGGAGTCGATCGGAGAATCTACGGGGAGGTGACAGTATTTTGCTACTTGTTTAATGCTTGAGTATATTCAGTCATAAAATTATGAGATAATCAAAGTTTTAACCTCTTGCACCAACTTTTAATTTCAAGTATATCTTGTCTTGTATCGGTCGTGGGAGTGACTCTTTGCCTTTACTTAAGTAACGGCCTATTGACAACACTTCCTCTTTAATATAATCGTTATTCTTGCAAACTGTATTCTGTCTTGCTTTTGCTTCCTCTAGCTTATGTAAGCTAGATCAATTTTATTATTCAAACCTGAATACTTATCCATGAGTTTTTGGTATTCTTTAAATAAACTTTCAAATTTTTGGTCTAAGTTATCTTGTCTTTTCCCAAGATATGTAAAGTTATATATCAAATCGACATTGTATTTAGCTGGCTATGAGATGAATGCCAGATATGCTCTTGGAAGGATTTACTCTACACCTTATATTTAGATTTTCCTTAGTATTTATAACTTTACTGCTAACTTCTAAGTTTAAATATTTTAACCTTTCAATGATTAATGGACCTGATACCAACAATATAGGGATACTAATTTTTTCAGCTTAATATGTGATTAGATTTTGATTAGGTTAATTTGGGATTAGGTGGAAGTGGTAGACAGGTATGCTTTTATCTTCAATAGTATTTACTATTCACTAGGTAGGGCACTATTCACAATAGTGCTCACTATTAATACACTATTTGAAATAGTATTCCACTATTCACAGCAATATTTAATTCAATATGATTACCTTCACGTTCTAACTTGATTATATATTTAATGCAGGATCTATTTAGAGGCTGGCGAGGCCAACAATTAAATCCGACGGTGTGCGCAGAGGTGTAAATCCTCGGTACTCACCATATTTTTCATTATGTTGCATCAGATGTAGCTAATTCGTTCCTTAGCAGTTTTAATTGCAAATTTATGGGTAAATTCCTATCGTCTTCCAGCAGTTCCACCGAAGGAACTCTCTGACCACAAGGTTCTCATTCAAGCGCCACTCTGGGCTACGAAGAACTACACCGCAGAGGTTTCTCCTATAGGATCCCTAGCATAAGAACTCGTCCATAAATTCATAAGTAAAAAACCAAGTGAAACCAGAAACTACATCATTTCAACAACATAATTTACATATGGCTTTCCTTTGGGATGCCCGAAGGGATTACACACAACTAGGAAATTACCTTCAAACTCTTGGCGAACTAAGCGCCTTCTTGGCTATTCTACTAGTAGTGGTGGTGGCTAAACTGGGATTTGGTGCTCACGGTGGAGAGTGATGCTCTGAGTGCTTCGTGCTCTCCCTTCTCTTGTGTGTTGTGTTGTTGTTCTTAAGCCCAGCTCCTTTTATAGCGCGAGGTGGCTGCAAGGGAGGCTTCGGAGCCTTCCTTCACTTATTTACCTACGGTAGTATGCACCGCGTGTCTACTAGACTACGTGTCCTTCTAATAATATAGAAAAAATGAGAGAGTGCCGACAAGCTTCAATCTTCAGGAATATTTGCTTTCTTCACGCATTACTTTCTCTCGTGAATAATTGGCTGGCTCTTCTTTTCTTCTTGCAACGCTTGATGCACTTCTTCATGCAGATAGGTAGCTCTTCCTTAGGAATCCTTGTGTCATGTATGCATGCATACATGCCAAGGCTGCTTAAATCTTCAACACTGCTTATTCATTTAATTTAAATTTAATTTAACTTTTAAATATTAGACATTGCTTTTTTACAGGGGTTCCTCCCTTATAATGATAATACCTTATCAATATTTAAAGAATATATATATATATATATATATATATATATATATATATATATATATATATATATATATATATATATATATATATAGCCAAGTTCATAAATTTTCATGGAAAGTATTAGTATTGTACACAATTCTTTGAGTTTAAGTGTGTGCTCGATGTCAGGAAGGCATTTGCATATCAACTGTCCATATTGCAAATTCACACACATGTTAACATAGAAACATATATGTAACTTACTAACCATCACACTAGTACTATGGGCGCATCGTGTGCGATACTCCTAACCACATAAACAACTAGTTTGCATTTTTCAAAGTTTATGTACAGAGAATCGCACACAAACTTCACGTGATTGCAATCGTGTTTGTAATTTCTCGCATAAACAGTTCATCCGAGTCGGCTGTTTGCATGTATCTACATCTTGTTTACAGGTCTCGTTTGTGTTCTTTGGCTCATCGCAAACAGTTCATCCATGTAAATTGTATGCATATCACACATCTTGTTAAGTTGAACCATTTTTGTTGTGTTTCTTAATGAAAACAGTTCGGCCAGTGAACTGTATAGTATATCACACACACCTTGATCTGGCTAACTGTTTCTTTTGCACTCCCTAATAGCAAACAGTTCATCGGGCGAACTGTATACCGTATATTGCACCACATTGATATGGCTACCCATTTCTGTTGTTGCCTCATCTAAACAGTTCAAATGGACTAGCCGTGTGCCTGCATAACACATAACTAAAATCTGAACAGTGTTTGATGGATCCGCCATAAACGTTTTGCACCTTGGAGTTCTTTTACCACCATTTTACGTTAGTGCATCGCACACAGTTTTGTCAGGGTCTCTGATCGTAATGTCGTTATGACATCCTGCGATAGTGTGGGAGTATCATCACGAGGTAATCATCACCAAAGGTCTTTGTAGTACTTTGTCTCTTGCTACCAAGGGTTTCCTCGTCATCCTCATTAGGATTTTTATCATGTGTTTGTTCATAATATTCCATAGGAATGGCAGGCTCGAGTCTCCTCAAATTCTGTCTAGAAGTGCTTTGAATATCTCTCATGGAAAAATATCTCGAAGATGTAGCATCCATAGACTCATAATTGTACCGACATACGGGAAGGTACTTCAGATCTACAACTAGAAATCTATAGCAACGCTATTCTTAGCGGACCCAAATTTGTATCCCGGTCTTTGGTCCAAGTAGCGCTTTTTGGGATCGACAAATTGACTTTTAGCCAAACAACCCCAAGTATGCAAATCGAGTGTTGTCCTTCTCTTAGCCCATTCTCATAGGGAGTGATCTCATTATCCTTTGTCGAATTTTATTCAAGACATAACATGATGTCAATATAGCCTCCCCCACCATGCCTTGAATAAACTCATTGTATCTAACATGGCATTAACCATCAGTTAAGTACAGTTTTTAAACAAACGAAGCGTTACGCCTCGATTCAATCATACACTAATCATGCCGCATAAATGTGTACGATCAAGATCAAGAACTCACGGGAAGATATCACAACACAACTCTACAAATAAAATAAGTCATACAAGCATCATAATACAAGCAGAATTCTCGAGGGCTCGAATACAAGTGCTCGATCATAGGCAGTCGTGAGCTACAATATCGAAATCTGGGACATAAGTTAAACAAGGTGCCATAAGATGGCTACACAAACTGGGATCTGAGATCGAAGGGACAGGCCTCACTGGGATCCTCTAGTCCTCCCAGTGGAAATGCGTCGTGGAGGGCTGCATTAGTAATGGGCGCCTCCGGAGTAGTAGTTAAAATCGTGAGGCGGTGGCGTCTGGATCCAGGCTCCATCGTGCGATAGCAACAATCGAGTAGAGATAGGGGAAAAGGGGAACAAGGCAACCGTGAGTACTCATCCAAAGTACTACTTAAGCAAGGGCTACACTACATATGCATGGATATATGTAAAGCCATATCGATGGTGAACTGCAGAAATGCGAGAATAGAAGGCCTAGTCCTATCGAGAGACTAGCATCTTCCGAATCCACCATCTTGCAGCAAACAAGAGATGAGTAACATAACTTCAAAGTAGCAGTAGTGTTATCAACCCGACGCAAACTCCTGCGAAAGAAATCGAAACCATACTATCGATTATTATCACAACCCAATTCTCGCCATAAAACCATTGCTCATATCATGTCTCAACTCAAGCATCAGTTCTAGTTGTATCGATCGGGATACAACTCAAGTGTCCGTTCTGTAAGGCAGGCTATCGATAGATGTTTTCTTCCTGCGAGGTGCACCAACTTACCCTGCGCTCGCTTAACTCCGGCGGACACACTTTCGAGGTCATGCGGCCTCGGCAAACAATACGCCGCAACCGACCTAGGCTTAATAGAGCCGCGCGGACTAAACCTATGCCCGGTCATCGGGCTAATATAAAGAGAGAGAGTGCCGACAAGCATCTTCAAGGAATATTTACTTTCTTCATGGCATGTCTCTCGTTGAATAGTGGCTGGCTCTTCTTTTCTTGATAAGCACCGTGATGCACTTCTTCAAGCAGCAGGATAGAGTGGCTCTTCATAGGAATCCTTTTTGTCGTGTCGTCATACATGCAAAGGCTGTAAATCTTCAACACTGTATTCCATTTAATTTAGAATTGAAAATTTAACTTGTTGTTTAAATATTAGACATTACTTTTTTTTTATTATTATTAATTTTTTTTTTTTTAGAGGGTTCCTCCTGCTTTACATATAATTATTAATACCTTATCAATATTTAAAGGATCTATTATGGGTTTTTCTAACAATATTCGAATTAGGAATTGATAGAAATTCCATAATAGATCCTTTAAATATTGATAGAAATTACCATAATAGATCAACTAAATATTATTGATAAGGTATTATCAATTATATGGGCAGGAGAGAACCCCTATAAAAAAAATAATAATAATAATAATAAAAGCAATGTCTATTTAAACAAGTTAAATTAAATTTAAATTAAATGAATAGCATGTTGAAGATTTAAGCAGCCTTGGCATGTATGTCATATACTTGACACAAGTTCTAAGAAGAGCTACCTATCTGAAGGCATGAAGAAGTGCATCATTGTAGCGAATAAGAAAAGAAAAGCCTAAATTATTCCAGGAAGGCATTGCGTGAAAAGCAAATATTCCGAAGATTGAAGCTTGTGGGCACTCTCTCACATTTTTCTATATTATTAGAAGGACACGTGTGTACCCTAGTAGGACATGTGATATTACTATCGTGTGTAAAATAAATGAAGAGAAGCAAATTTACATGACTATAAAAGGAGATATTTGGGCTCAGAACAACAACACAACACACAAGAAGGAAACACGAAGCACCAGGCATCCTCTCCAGAGCACAAATCCTTCGGTTTAGCCACCACCACTACTAGTAGAATAATAAGAAGGCGCTTAGATTGTAAGAGTTTGAAGGTAATTTCCTAGTTGTGTAGTAATCCTCGGGGCATCGAAAGGGAAAGCCATATGTAAATTATGTTGTTGAAATGATGTAGTTTCTTGGTTTCACTTGGTTTTTTTACTTATGAATTTATGGGACGAGTTCTTATGCTAGGGATCCTATAGGAGAAACCTCTGCGTGTGTAGTTCTCAATGTAGCCAGGCTGGCGTTTGAATGAGAACCTTGTGGTCGTGAAGAAGTGTTCCTTGGTGGAACTGCCTGGAAGGCGATAGGAATTTACCCCATAAATTTGCAATTAAAACTGCTAAGTGAGCGTAACTAGCTACATCGATGCAACATAATGAAAAATATGGTGAGTACAGTAGGATTTTACCTCTACTTTTACCGTCGGACGAATTGTTGGCCTCGCCAACCTCTAAATAGATCCTGCATTAAATATATAATCAAGTTAGAGCGTGAAGGTAATCATATTGAATTAAATATTGCTGTGAATAGTGGAATACTATTTCAAATATTGTATTCAATAGTGGGCACTATGTGAATAGTGCCCTATGTAGTGAATAGTAAATACTATTGAAGATAAAAAAGCATACCATCTACTTCCACCTAATCCCAAATTAACCTAATCAAAATCTAATCACATATTAAGCTGAAAGAAAAATGGTCCCTATATTGTTGGTATCAGGTCAGCGTTTAATCATTGAAAGGTTAAAATATTTAAACTTAGAAGTTAAGCAGCGAATGAAGTTATAAATACTAAGGAAAATCTAAATATAAGGTGTAGAGTAAATCATACGAAGAGCATATCGGCATTCATCTCATTGAGTTAAATACATGCGTCGATTTGATATATAACTTTTACATATCTTGGGGAAAAAGACAAGATAACTTAGACCAAAAATTTGAAAGTTTATTTAAAGAATACCAAAAACTTGCGGATAAGTATTCAGGTTTGAATAATAAAATTGATCTAGCTTTACATAAGCTAGAGGAAGCAAAAAGCAAGACAGAATACAGTTGCAAGAATAACGATTATATTAAAGAGAAGTGTTGTCAATAGGCCGTTACAAAGTAAAGGCAAAGAGTCACTCACATGGCGATACAAGACAAGATATACTTGAAATTAAAAGTTGGTGCAAGAGGTTAAAACTTTGATTATCTCATAATTTTATTCAAGATATACTCAAGCATTAAGAAGTAGCAAAATACATCACCTCCCGTGGGATTCTCGATCACGACTCCCCAAAGGAAGATTCCAAAGTAATAATAAGACAAAATAACACAATCATCCAACTACTAATTCAAGTATTAGATAAGCTAAAAGTGTTCAAAGCAACAAAGAAATTGTGTTATCATCATCTGGAATAGTTGCCTCTACTAGAAATATTAATTCAGAAAAATGGACGTACTAAAGGCTTCCTAGAAGAGACAAAACCCTCAATTAGTAAGGCAAGATTCAAGACCTCTGGCCATGAAGCATAGATTATCATGCAAAGCTGATGATATTGATAGCATTGAAGAAGTTATTGATATAAAGAGATCTAGAAAGATATCAAAAGATACCTAAGAAAATAAAAAGCCACAGCAAGTATACCACATGGGAATGTTTGAAAGTAAGAGTGGTCTATCTAGAATATCTCGAGAAGTAGAATTAAGTGTTAACACATCCGATGGATTTAAAATTGTAAGCAAAAATATTGAAAATGAACTAAAATATTGTGGTTATAAATATATTCATCAAGGTATGTATATCATAAGTCAAAGGTATGACAAGGAAGAAATTAGGTGCGAAGGTTTTGATAACTCTATTAGATAGAAGATGGGAATCAGTAGACAAAGCAGCATTAGGATTTTGGAAGGAGACATGAATGAAAATAGATTAATAACCTATATAGCTCCAGACCTAATGATGCACGTAAAGAATTTATTGAAAAAAATGAGTTTGGTTTCCAAACTAAAGGTTATGAAGATTTTAAAGGAACAAATTTGCTAGTAAGCATAGAATTTATAGGAAGGCTCACTAATAGTAGCTCGATATAGAGTGAATGTGAATGACGTAATTGACATGCAATCAAAAGGTATTAAATTATGAATCCTCTTAAAATTGGCTGAAGAAAAGCAGGAGAAGAATGGAAGATAGAATCTAATAGAAAAATTAAAGCAACCTGAAAATACATAAGCTATCAAAATTGTGAAGGAAGTAGCGATTCGTTATGAACTATAAAGCTGCATCAATAGAAGACTCTGAATCATTTATGTCAGAATCGAAATTAATGATGATAAGAATAAAGGTATATGAATGTATGGAAAAAGCTAATTTAGATGAGAAATAATTCATTGGGAAAGGAAGCTAAAGCATATTGAATGGGAATATAGTCATTCTATGACAAAGGATTGGCCAAAAATTAGAGAAGATAACTATTTATCATTAGAAATTGCAAGGTTAAAAAACTAAAAATATAAAATGTCTGCCACTAGTAGTTCAAGCTTGGAAGATAAAATTATAGCATCCTTGAAAGAAAAGCAAATGCTATTATTAATAAAATTCTATCAATAATAATAATAATAAAGATAAGAATATTATTCAAAAAGAAGAAATTGTTAGTGAAGAAGAGCAATGGGATATAAATAATAAGTTATTATTAGAAAGTTATGAGGAAGAGGAGGAATTAATAAAAAATGTGGTTAGAGGATGAAAGGTATGATGATTGAGAACAAAATAGTGATTTCTATAACTCACTAGATGATGTGGGACTACATAATTTAGACAATGCAATGCAAGCCATGGAAGTAGAAAGTAGTGGTAAAGAAGAAGGGGATATGGGAATCATCTATAAAAAGAAGGAGAAAGAGAGAGACCTACCGGAAGCTTTGGACAATGGCCTCTCGAGAAAGATGATTATCAACCTACATATATCCAGGACAATATAGATACATGGGTACAAAAGAAGAGATTTTGAAAAACCAGTGCAATTCAAAATTATAAAATGATGGTGCTATATTAAACCTAGCAGCTCATGATCTAATAGATTGGCCGAATATAATTAGCATATGGAAAGGTTTAATAGTACAAAATATACAAAATCAGTATAGCATAGGCACTAAGGTGAAGATATGTTAACATATCTTGAAACATTTAGAGAATCTGTAAAAGTTCTTTGGGAACAATGGGTAGAATCATACCCTAGTCAATATGAAGAATTAAAAAAGCAGAAAGTAACCCTAATAACTGCGAATGTTATCTCAAATATGATCATAGAGAAGATCCGAATTGGATACCTCATTGCAAAATGAAAGGTTAAATAAATATGTGATTAGATTTATATTAGCTTAAATTGGGATTAGGTAAGTGGTGAACAGGTATGCTTTTTTATCTTGAATAGTATTTACTATTCACTAGGTAGACACTATTCACAATAGTGCTCCACTAATACTCTCAAAAGCGGAGCGAAAAAAATATGCGGATATGCTTCAGGAAGTTACAAATTAAAAGGCGGTAAATAATATTGATAGAAATTCTTGCATGGTAAATGCAATAAATGCATTTAGGTTATATCTAAGTTTAAAGAATTTACAGTATGAGCAATTTGTGAAGCCATATGCCGTCTACAAATAAAATTAATAGTAAGAAAAGCTCAACCAGAAGATGGGTCTTATTGAAGACACCATAGTACAGGAATGGTTATAAAGTTATTTTGAGCATATTAAAGGGAAGATAATACCTTACGACATATTTTTCTATAAGTGCATCAAATTTGCAGGAATGAAGAGGATTATACGCCAACAAGGATGAATATCTCTTCTTTGGAGAAGAAATATAGGCTGAAAATGTTTCACCAAATACATTCAATTTAGCCAAATCCCATATTAAGCTCGATGAAGCCCAAAGATGCATATTGGATAACTTTTGGTACCAATATGCTTTCGTAAAAAGAGGAACAGGATATTTTTTTATCAATTCTCAACAGTTTGGCTGAATATTTTAATGAATTAAACAAAAATGGCCAAAGCCAGCAAAGGTTGAAATACCAAGGAAAACTCTATATCTCATAGGTGGAAATAAACCTGCATATATTTGGAATGGGAAAATATTATGATTGAAAAACTAGATGCAAGAAATGGAGATTTAACATTCAAAAGATATTACAGTATAGATGAGGCCTTACTTTGGGCAAGAAAGGTATTAGGACCAGATTATTATATTGACCCAAAATAAAGACTATATCCAAATGAAAAAGGCATACATAACTTCACCAACTCCCACAAAGGGAGGCATCAAGCTCAAAATATATAAAGAAGGAAGAATCCCCAAAATATAAGACATACCAAGAATGCTAAGGGCTTGACCCTTTAGGCAGTGAATACATGGATCAAGAAATGGATAAAAGTTTGAAAAATTTTCAAAAGATAATAAAGAAAAAGAATTAAGGAAATATTAAAAGAATTAAGGCGAAATGGATGAAAATTTGAAGAAATAAAGAAATGTGATGAAAAATTTGATTTCAATCTGTTAAATGATGAGGATCATATGGACATAGCAGGGCATGGCGTGGCTTTGAATAAAGCAATTGCATATGATATTGCTATCAATTATTGGGCGCGGAGGACCTATACCGACCGAATATTGATAGAAATTCCCATAATAGATCCTTTAAATATTGATAAGTATTATCAAT
Source organism: Aegilops longissima (assembly GCA_021605205.1). NCBI lineage: Eukaryota > Viridiplantae > Streptophyta > Magnoliopsida > Poales > Poaceae > Aegilops > Aegilops longissima. The sequence goes on from CM038679.1 coordinate 742,946,347, forward strand.
TATATGGGCAGGAGAACCCCTGTAAAAAAATAATAATAATAATAATAAAGCAATGTCTAAATATTTAAACAAGTTAAATTAAATTTAAATTAAATGAATAAAAGCAGTGTTGAAGATTTAAGCAGCCTTGGCATGTAATATGCCTTATACAACGACTACAAAAATTCCTAAGGAAGAGCTACCTATCGAAGGCATGAAGAAGTGCATCATTTGGGAAGGCGAAATGAAAAGAAAAGAAGCCAATAATTATTCATAGAAGCGGTGCCACGTGAAGAAAGCAAATATTCCTGAAGATTGAAGCTTGTAAGCACTCTCACATTTTCTATATTATTAGAAGGACACGTGTGTACCCTAGTAGGACAAGTGTGCATACTACCGTGTGTAAAATAAGTGAAGGAAAATCGAGAAGGCCTCCCTTGCACCACCCCTCGCTGCTATAAAAGAGGCGCTGGGCTCAGAACAACAACACAACACACAAAGAAGGGAGAGCACGAAGCACCGAGCATCACTTTCTCACGAGCACCTAATCCTTCAGTTAGCCACCACCACTACTAGTAGAATAGCCAGAAAGTAAACAGTTGTAAGGTTTGAAGGTAATTCCTAATTGTGTGTAATCCCTTGGGGCATCCGAAAAGGAAAGCCATATGTAAATATGTTGTTGAAATGATGTAGTTTCTTGGTTTCCTTGGTTTATATAGAATGGGGCAGTTCTTCGCTAGGGAGATCCTATAGGAGAAACCTCTGTGTGTAGTTCTCTGTGTAGCAGGCCAGCGTTTGAATGAGAACAACTTGTGGCCGTGAAAGTGTTCCCTTGGTGGAACTGCACAGGAGAGGCGATGAATTTACCCATAAATTTGCAATTAAACTTTCTTTAAGTGAGCGTAACTAACTACATCTGATAACATAATGAAAAAATATATAGTGAAGTACCGGTAGGATTTACACCTCTGCTTGCTTACCGTCGGACGAATTGTTGGCCTACTTGACCCTCTCTAAATAGATCTGCATTAAATATATAATCAAGTTAGGCGTGAAGGTAATCATATTGATTAAATATTGATGTGAATAATTGGAATACTATTTCAAATAGTGTATTCAATAGTGGAGCACTATTGTGAATAGTGCTACCTAGTGAATAGTAAATACTATTGAAGATAAAAAGCATACACATCTACCATACCTAATCCCAAATGCCTAATTTTAACTTGTTTAAATATTAGACATTAACTTTTTATTATTATTTTTTTTACGAGAAGTCCTCCTTATATAATTGATAATACCTTATCAATATTTAAAGGATCTATTATGAATTTCTATCAATATTAATTCGGGTATAGGTCCTCATGAAGATAATTGATAACTTAATATCAATATATGCAATTTGGGCTTTATTAGAATACTGCCATATACTGCTATGTCCATATGATCCTCATCTCATTTATGATTGAAATCAAATTTTCATCACATTCTTTCTTTATTTCAAATTTTCATCCATTTCTTGTAATTCTTAATATTTCCTCATTTAATTCTTTCTTTATTATCTTTGAAAATTCTTTAAACCAGCAATCCATTCTTGATCCATGTATTCCTTATGGAAAAATCAAAATTAAACTTTTTTTAGTATACTTTTATCCTACCTTAGATGCATCATCTCAATTATAAAATAATTGTCTTCTAGAAACAATTCTAGGGTTTTAAATTCTTGACCTTTTCATTGAAGCCTTTACTAATTTTATATCTTGAGAATTGAAGTATCTTTGACCATTTTTCTTAATTTAGCATATAAGGTCCTGCTAGCTTTGCTAAGTTATCTATATAGTTTAAGCATAGTTTACAATTCCTAGAACTGTTGTAAAACCTTTTATCACTCATATTATCGGAAACTCTAGTATTTTCTTTGCAATATGTTCTTGTAGATATATCTTTCCTTCTCCTATTTCATGACCAAGAAAATTTATTTTCTCTTTGCAAATTCCATCTTCTTTTAAGATAGTATGAGCCCATTTTGTTCTACCTTTAGAAAGAACACTTCAAGATGGGCTATATATAACTGTATGATTTTGAGAATACTAACAAATCATCTCGTATACTAATATAAATGCTTGATTCTCATTAAATATATTTTGCATCTTTCTTTGAAATAGTGCAGTGCATTCTTTAGGCCTAATGGCATTACTAGCCATTCATAATGGCCTTGTGGACAAGTAAATGCTGTCAGGGAATAGATTCTTCAGCCATTTTACTTGCCAAAATCCTGCCTTTAAATGAATTTGGAGAAATATTTACTTCCTTGTATTCATTAATCCATTCCTGCTTATTGGGTATGTTGTATGCATAAATCAACTGTATTATCATTAAGCCTTTTAAGTTAATTACCATTCTAGATTTACCTCTAACTTCTTCACATGATTTCTAACTATAAAGGTCGATGAGAATTCGCTTTCTCTTATCTTTAACTTTAATAACTCTTCAATATGCATTTTGAACTCTTCGATATCTTTAGGAGTAGCTTCTATTGGTCGACTTAATTATATAATCTGGATTTATGATATTTATTTTGCAAACTATAGAGTTCTTATCCCAATGCTTCATTGGTATTTCTCCAATAATTTGTATGCTTTCTAGTCTTTGCACAATCTTATCTATATCCTTTTAGATTTTATATCTCTATACAAATTTGGAAGAATGATTGCAACCCAATGCATTCTGCATGTATTTTCTATATGATATTCTTCTATGGTCTCACTAAGTTCTTCGTCTTCTGAAATTCAAGGGATCGGACTTGTGCTATATTCATCATCTAAATTAGATATTTCTACATTTTGCAAGGACTTTCTTTGTTTCATACCAGATATATGGAACATTATCTTGATAAAGGATAAATGTTACACCCTCTTCATGTATGATTGTGGTTTGTAAAGATTGTTGTAAAAATCTTAACCTATTATCATGTCATCATTTATTCTTGACAAATCTCTTATTGTAATTTCATCTATTATATATTTTGTGCCATTTATATAGCTTCAATATTATATGCTAGCTGATTATGGATCTTCTTTATTCACGACATATCGGTAGATACTTCAGCTTTATTATCATATAGTTTCAACTATTTCGGACATCTCATAAAATATTTATCATGGATGATATTCTTAGTGCAACCGTATCTAATAGTGCCATATTTTATATGAAATATTTGGCTTGAGAACAATCTTAACGGGATCCTTATTCCTAACACTTCTTTGAATGGTAATCGAACAATATATTTGTTTCCAAAACTAGTAATTGCATCTTTCAATTGTATTAATTTGTCTCCTTTTATCCCTTCTTTTATCATTTGCTCTTTCATTTCTGTGTTTTTGGAACATTATCATTTTCCTCTTTACTATTTTCTAACTCATCTTTAAGTTTTTCTAGCTCTGCTTCTAGCTTATTTATTCTATTTTCTAAATTTCTAACCCTCTTGGATAATATTACGCTCTTGGTTCCAATTCTATCTCTTGTCTCCATTTTTGATTATTGATTTTTTGACATGAGGCACATGCTTGTTTTAAACACAAGCTACAAGTGAACCTATTATCTTGGCTTGGTAATATATCTGAAAGCATTTTATGTTATAATCACCTTTTCCTCTAATCCAATCATGTTCACAATCTACTTGGTTCATCATTTCAATTTTAAACGGCTAAATCATCTATTAGGTCTATTTCATCTTCACTTGATTCATATTCGGAGCCTCATTTTCTACTTCATCTGTTTCTATAATTGAATATATTGACTCATCGTCCTTTATTTCATCATCACATACTAATATATTTTCATTAACGCTATCTATAATTAACACTCTCTTGTTCTTCATATTTGCTGGAGTATCTTTTGGTCTTTATTAGGGCAAGTTCTACTTAGATGATCGGTGAGTTACATATGAAACCTGCATGTTTTATCATAGGTTTTCTTGGGATTATATCTTCTTACATTTCTTTTATGCAAGAATGGGGCTCTATTGTCTGACCTTCTTAAGAAATATCTTTTCTTTGTTCTAAAATTTCTATTATCTCTCCTTTGTGGTTTATAATATTTGTTTTTCTATGCCTTTCTTCTCCATATGTAAGTGGTATTTGGACTATGTTATTGCAAAAATTATAATCTGATTTCTTCATAGATCTTTGGGCTTGAATACTAGTACACACCTTTCTTAATTGTTTGAAAACAAATGTTACAGCTTGAGATATATTTACCACGTTTCCGCCGTTTCCTTTATATTCTTCAAATATTATTGACCCTAGGGGTCGAGCAACTTATTAAAATATCTTTCTACTACGCCTACATTAAAACCTTGTTTAGCAGTAGCATTATACAAATAATGCTGGGAAAATTCTTTAATACCTTTCCAGCTAGTTAATGTTAATTTTTCTATTTCTCTTAACCTTTCATTTTGCAATGAGGTATGACCTAATTCTGATCTTCTGCTATGATCATATTTGAGATAACATTAAAGTTATTAGGGTTACTTCTGCCCTTTTAATTCTTCATATTGACTAGGGTATGATTCTACCCATTGTTCCCAAAGAACTTTTACAGATTCTCCTAAAATGTTTCAAGATATGTTAACATATCTTCTACCTTAGTGCCTATGCTATACTGATTTTGTATATATTTTTGTACTATTAAACCTTTCCATATGCTAATTATATTGGCCAATCTATTGGATCATGAGCTGCTAGGTTTAATATAGCACCATCATTTTTAATTTTGGAATTGCAGGTTTTCAAAATCTCTTCTTTTAGTACCCATGTATCTATATTGTCCTGGATATATGTAGGTTGATAATCATCTTTTCTGGAGGCCATTGTCCATTTGTCTGTAGGTCTCTCTCTTTCTCCTTCTCTTTTTCAGATGATTCTCCATATCCTTCTTCTTTACCACTACTTTCTACTTCCATGGCTTCCATTGCATTGTCTAAATTATGTAGTCCCACATCATCTAGTGAGTTATAGAAATCACTATTTTGTTCGAATCATCATACCTTTCATCTTCTAACCAATTTCTTTTATTAATTCCTCCTCTTCCTCATAACTTTCTAATAATAACTTTTATTATATCCCATTGCTCTTCTTCACTAACAATTTCTTCTTTTGAATAATATTCTTATCTTTATTATTATTATTATTGATAGAATTTTTATTAATAATAGCATTTGCTTTTCTTTCTGCGGATGCTATAATTTTATCTTCAAGCTTGAACTACTAGTGGCAACATTTTATGGTTTTTAGTTTCTTTAACCTTGCAATTTCTCTAATGATAAATAGTTCTCTTTCTCTAATTTTTGGCCAATCCTTTGTCATAGAATGACTATATTCCCATTCAATATGCTTTAGCTTCTTTTCCCAATGAATTATTTCGTCATCTAAATTAGCCTTTTCCATACATTCAGATATACCTTTATTCTTATCATCATTAATTTCTGATTCGACATAAATGATTGAGTCTTCTATTGATGCAGCTTTATAGTTCATAAATCGAATCTGCTACTTCCTTCACAATTTTGATAGCTTATGTAATTTTCAGGTTGCTTTAATTCCTTTTTCTCTATTAGATCTCCTATCTTCCATTCTTCTCCTGCTCTTTCTTGAGCCAATTTTAAGAGGATTCATAAATTTAATACCTTTTGATTGCATGCTATCAATTAAATCACATTCACTCTATATCTGGAGCTACTTCTATTAGTGAGCCTTCCTATAAATTCTATGCTTACTAGCAAATTTGTTCCTTTAAAATCTTCATAACCTTTAGTTTGGAAACCAAAACTCATTTTTCAATAAATTCTTTTCAGGCATCATGGAGTGGAGCTATATAGGTTATTAATCTATTTTCATTCATGTCTCCTTCCAAAAATCCTAATGCTGCTTTGTCTCTGATTCCCATCTTCTATCTAATAGAGTTATCAAAACCTTTGCAATTTCTTCCTTGTCATACCTTTGACCTATGATATACATACCTTGATGAATATATTTATAACCACAATATTTTAGTTCATTTTCAATATTTTTGCTTACAATTCTTAAATCTCTGGATGTGTTAACACACTTAATTCTACTTCTCGAGATATTCGTATAGACCACTCTTACTTTCAAACATTCCCATGTGGTATACTTGTTGTGGCTTTATTTTTCTTGAGTATCTTTTGATATCTTTCTAGATCTCTTTTATATCTATAACTTCTTCAATGCTATCAATATCATCAGCTTTGCATGATAATCTATGCTTCATGAGGTCTTGAATCTTGCCTTACTAATTGGAGGTTTTGTCTCTTCTAAGGAAGCCTTTAGATACGTCCATTTTCTGAATTAATATTTCTAGTAGAGGCAACTATTCCAGATGATAAAACAATTTCTTTGTTGCTTTGAACACTTTTAGCTTATCTAATACTTGAATTAGTAGTTGGATGATTGTGTTATTTTGTCTTATTATTACTTTGGAATCTTCCTTTGGGGAGTCGATCGGAGAATCTACGGGGAGGTGACAGTATTTTGCTACTTGTTTAATGCTTGAGTATATTCAGTCATAAAATTATGAGATAATCAAAGTTTTAACCTCTTGCACCAACTTTTAATTTCAAGTATATCTTGTCTTGTATCGGTCGTGGGAGTGACTCTTTGCCTTTACTTAAGTAACGGCCTATTGACAACACTTCCTCTTTAATATAATCGTTATTCTTGCAAACTGTATTCTGTCTTGCTTTTGCTTCCTCTAGCTTATGTAAGCTAGATCAATTTTATTATTCAAACCTGAATACTTATCCATGAGTTTTTGGTATTCTTTAAATAAACTTTCAAATTTTTGGTCTAAGTTATCTTGTCTTTTCCCAAGATATGTAAAGTTATATATCAAATCGACATTGTATTTAGCTGGCTATGAGATGAATGCCAGATATGCTCTTGGAAGGATTTACTCTACACCTTATATTTAGATTTTCCTTAGTATTTATAACTTTACTGCTAACTTCTAAGTTTAAATATTTTAACCTTTCAATGATTAATGGACCTGATACCAACAATATAGGGATACTAATTTTTTCAGCTTAATATGTGATTAGATTTTGATTAGGTTAATTTGGGATTAGGTGGAAGTGGTAGACAGGTATGCTTTTATCTTCAATAGTATTTACTATTCACTAGGTAGGGCACTATTCACAATAGTGCTCACTATTAATACACTATTTGAAATAGTATTCCACTATTCACAGCAATATTTAATTCAATATGATTACCTTCACGTTCTAACTTGATTATATATTTAATGCAGGATCTATTTAGAGGCTGGCGAGGCCAACAATTAAATCCGACGGTGTGCGCAGAGGTGTAAATCCTCGGTACTCACCATATTTTTCATTATGTTGCATCAGATGTAGCTAATTCGTTCCTTAGCAGTTTTAATTGCAAATTTATGGGTAAATTCCTATCGTCTTCCAGCAGTTCCACCGAAGGAACTCTCTGACCACAAGGTTCTCATTCAAGCGCCACTCTGGGCTACGAAGAACTACACCGCAGAGGTTTCTCCTATAGGATCCCTAGCATAAGAACTCGTCCATAAATTCATAAGTAAAAAACCAAGTGAAACCAGAAACTACATCATTTCAACAACATAATTTACATATGGCTTTCCTTTGGGATGCCCGAAGGGATTACACACAACTAGGAAATTACCTTCAAACTCTTGGCGAACTAAGCGCCTTCTTGGCTATTCTACTAGTAGTGGTGGTGGCTAAACTGGGATTTGGTGCTCACGGTGGAGAGTGATGCTCTGAGTGCTTCGTGCTCTCCCTTCTCTTGTGTGTTGTGTTGTTGTTCTTAAGCCCAGCTCCTTTTATAGCGCGAGGTGGCTGCAAGGGAGGCTTCGGAGCCTTCCTTCACTTATTTACCTACGGTAGTATGCACCGCGTGTCTACTAGACTACGTGTCCTTCTAATAATATAGAAAAAATGAGAGAGTGCCGACAAGCTTCAATCTTCAGGAATATTTGCTTTCTTCACGCATTACTTTCTCTCGTGAATAATTGGCTGGCTCTTCTTTTCTTCTTGCAACGCTTGATGCACTTCTTCATGCAGATAGGTAGCTCTTCCTTAGGAATCCTTGTGTCATGTATGCATGCATACATGCCAAGGCTGCTTAAATCTTCAACACTGCTTATTCATTTAATTTAAATTTAATTTAACTTTTAAATATTAGACATTGCTTTTTTACAGGGGTTCCTCCCTTATAATGATAATACCTTATCAATATTTAAAGAATATATATATATATATATATATATATATATATATATATATATATATATATATATATATATATATATATATATATAGCCAAGTTCATAAATTTTCATGGAAAGTATTAGTATTGTACACAATTCTTTGAGTTTAAGTGTGTGCTCGATGTCAGGAAGGCATTTGCATATCAACTGTCCATATTGCAAATTCACACACATGTTAACATAGAAACATATATGTAACTTACTAACCATCACACTAGTACTATGGGCGCATCGTGTGCGATACTCCTAACCACATAAACAACTAGTTTGCATTTTTCAAAGTTTATGTACAGAGAATCGCACACAAACTTCACGTGATTGCAATCGTGTTTGTAATTTCTCGCATAAACAGTTCATCCGAGTCGGCTGTTTGCATGTATCTACATCTTGTTTACAGGTCTCGTTTGTGTTCTTTGGCTCATCGCAAACAGTTCATCCATGTAAATTGTATGCATATCACACATCTTGTTAAGTTGAACCATTTTTGTTGTGTTTCTTAATGAAAACAGTTCGGCCAGTGAACTGTATAGTATATCACACACACCTTGATCTGGCTAACTGTTTCTTTTGCACTCCCTAATAGCAAACAGTTCATCGGGCGAACTGTATACCGTATATTGCACCACATTGATATGGCTACCCATTTCTGTTGTTGCCTCATCTAAACAGTTCAAATGGACTAGCCGTGTGCCTGCATAACACATAACTAAAATCTGAACAGTGTTTGATGGATCCGCCATAAACGTTTTGCACCTTGGAGTTCTTTTACCACCATTTTACGTTAGTGCATCGCACACAGTTTTGTCAGGGTCTCTGATCGTAATGTCGTTATGACATCCTGCGATAGTGTGGGAGTATCATCACGAGGTAATCATCACCAAAGGTCTTTGTAGTACTTTGTCTCTTGCTACCAAGGGTTTCCTCGTCATCCTCATTAGGATTTTTATCATGTGTTTGTTCATAATATTCCATAGGAATGGCAGGCTCGAGTCTCCTCAAATTCTGTCTAGAAGTGCTTTGAATATCTCTCATGGAAAAATATCTCGAAGATGTAGCATCCATAGACTCATAATTGTACCGACATACGGGAAGGTACTTCAGATCTACAACTAGAAATCTATAGCAACGCTATTCTTAGCGGACCCAAATTTGTATCCCGGTCTTTGGTCCAAGTAGCGCTTTTTGGGATCGACAAATTGACTTTTAGCCAAACAACCCCAAGTATGCAAATCGAGTGTTGTCCTTCTCTTAGCCCATTCTCATAGGGAGTGATCTCATTATCCTTTGTCGAATTTTATTCAAGACATAACATGATGTCAATATAGCCTCCCCCACCATGCCTTGAATAAACTCATTGTATCTAACATGGCATTAACCATCAGTTAAGTACAGTTTTTAAACAAACGAAGCGTTACGCCTCGATTCAATCATACACTAATCATGCCGCATAAATGTGTACGATCAAGATCAAGAACTCACGGGAAGATATCACAACACAACTCTACAAATAAAATAAGTCATACAAGCATCATAATACAAGCAGAATTCTCGAGGGCTCGAATACAAGTGCTCGATCATAGGCAGTCGTGAGCTACAATATCGAAATCTGGGACATAAGTTAAACAAGGTGCCATAAGATGGCTACACAAACTGGGATCTGAGATCGAAGGGACAGGCCTCACTGGGATCCTCTAGTCCTCCCAGTGGAAATGCGTCGTGGAGGGCTGCATTAGTAATGGGCGCCTCCGGAGTAGTAGTTAAAATCGTGAGGCGGTGGCGTCTGGATCCAGGCTCCATCGTGCGATAGCAACAATCGAGTAGAGATAGGGGAAAAGGGGAACAAGGCAACCGTGAGTACTCATCCAAAGTACTACTTAAGCAAGGGCTACACTACATATGCATGGATATATGTAAAGCCATATCGATGGTGAACTGCAGAAATGCGAGAATAGAAGGCCTAGTCCTATCGAGAGACTAGCATCTTCGGAATCCATCTTGCAGCAAACAAGGGAGTAGGTAACACTTAAGTAGTAGTGTGTATCAACCTCATTGAGAAGATCCTTTCCTCGACTCTCTAGAAAGAAATAAACCATACTATCCGATTATTATCACAACCCAAATTCTCACCATCAAACCATTGCCATCCATTCCATCTCAACTCAAGCCCCATTCTTGCATAAAAGAAATGTAAGAAGATATAATCCCAAGAAAACCTATGATAAAACATGCAGGTGTTTCATATGTAACTCACCGGATCATCTAAGTAGAACTTGCCCTAATAAAGACCAGAAAAGATACTCCAGCAAATATGAAGAACAAGAGAGAGTGTTAATTATAGATAGCGTTAATGAAAATATATTAGTATGTGATGATGAAATAAAGGACGATGAGTCAATATATTCAATTATAGAAGCAGATGAAGTAGAAAATGAGGCTCGAGAATATGAATCAAGTGAAGATGAAATAGACCTAATAGATGATTTAGCGGTTTAAAAATTGAAATGATGAACCAAGTAGATTGTGAACATGATTGGATTAGAGGAAAAGGTGATTATAACATAAAATGTGCTTTCAGATATATTACCCAAGCCAAGATAATAGGTTCACTTGTAGCTTGTGTTTAAAACAAGCATGTGCCTCATGTCTAAAAATCAATAATCAAAAATGGAGACAAGAGATAGAATTGGAACCAGAAGAGCGAATATTATCCAGAGGGTTAGAAATTTAGAAAATAGAATAAATAAGCTAGAAGCAGAGCTAGAAAAACTTAAAGATGAGTTAGAAAATAGTAAAGAGGAAAATGATAATGTTCCAAAAACACAGAAATGAAAGAGCAAATGATAACAGTAAGGGATAAAAAGGAGACAAATTAATACAATTGAAAGATGCAATTACTAGTTTTGGAAACAAATATATTGTTCGATTACCATTCAAAGAAGTGTTAGGAATAAGGATCCCAGTTAAGATTGTTCTGAAGCCAAATATTTCATATAAAATACGGCACTATTAGATACTGGTTGCACTAAGAATATCATCCATGATAAATATTTTATGAGATGTCCCAAATAGTTGAAACTATAGATGATAATAAAGCTGAAGTATCTACCGATATGTCAGAATAAAGAAGATCCATAATCAGCTAGCATATAATATTGAAGCTTACATAAATGGCACAAAATATATAATAGATGAAATTACAATAAGAGATTTGTCAGTAATAAATGATGACATGATAATAGGGTTAAGATTTTACAACAATCTTTACAAACCACAATCATACATGAAGAGGGTGTAACATTTATCCCTTATCAAGATAATGTTCCATACATATCTGAAGTACGAAAACAAAGAAAGTCCTTGCAAAATGTAGAAATATCTAATTTAGATGATGAATATAGCACAAGTCCAGATCCCATTGAATTCAGTAAAGGCGAAGAACTTAGTGAGACCATAGAAGAATATCATATAGAAAATACATGTACAGAATGCATTGGGTTGCAATCATTCTCTCCAAATTGGTATAGAGATATAAAATCTAAAAAGGATATAGATAAGATTGTGCAAAGACTAGAAAGCATACAAATTATTGGAGAAATACCAATGAAGCATTGGGATAAGAACTCTATAGTTTGCAAAATAAATATCATAAATCCAGATTATATAATTAAGTCAGGACCAATAGAAGCTACTCCTAAAGATATCGAAGAGTTCAAAATGCATATTGAAGAGTTATTAAAGTTAAAGCTATAAGAGAAAGCGAAGCCCTCATCGATCTGCTGCTTTTATAGTTAGAAATCATCTTTGAAGAAGTTAGAGGTAAATCTAGAATGGTAATTAACTTTAAAAGGCTTAATGATAATACAGTTGACGATGCATACAACATACCCAATAAGCAGGAATGGATTAACAGAATACAAGGAAGTAAATATTTCTCCAAATTCGATTTAAAGGCAGGATTTTGGCAAGTAAAATGGCTGAAGAATCTATTCCTGGACAGCATTTACTTGTCCACAAGGCCATTATGAATGGCTAGTAATGCCATTAGGCCTAAAGAATGCACCTGCACTATTTCAAAGAAAGATGCAAAATATATTTAATGAGAATCAAGCATTTATATTAGTATACGTAGATGATTTGTTAGTATTCTCAAAATCATACAAAGAGCATATAGCCCATCTTGAAGTGTTCTTTCAAAGGTAGAACAAAATGGGCTCATACTATCTAAAAAGAAGATGGAAATTTGCAAAGAGAAAATAAATTTTCTTGGTCATGAAATAGGAGAAGGAAAGATATATCTACAAGAACATATTGCAAAGAAAATACTAGAGTTTCCTGATAATATGAGTGATAAAAGGTTTTACAACAGTTCTTAGGAATTGTAAACTATGCATGAAACTATATAGATAACTTAGCAAAGCTAGCAGGACCTTTATATGCTAAATTAAGAAAAATGGTCAAAGATACTTCAATTCTGAAGATATAAAATTAGTAAAGGCCATCAAGGAAAAGGTCAAGAATTTAAAACCCTAGAATTGCCTCTAGAAGACAATTATTTTATAATTGAGACAGATGCATCTAAGGTAGGATGGGGTGCGATACTAAAACAAAAGCCCAATAAATACTCTCCAAAGGCAGACGAAAAATATGCAGATATGCTTCAGAAGTTACAAATTAAAGACGGTAAATAATATTGATAGAGAAATTCTTGCAGTGGTAAATGCAATAAATGCATTTAGGTTATATCTAGGATTTAAAGAATTTACAAAGATGAACAGACTGGAAAGCCATATGTAAATTATGTTGTTGAAATGATGTAGTTTCTTGGTTTCACTTGGTTTTTTACTTATGAATTTATGGGACGAGTTCTTATGCTAGGGATCCTATAGGAGAAACCTCTGCGTGTGTAGTTCTCTGTGTAGCCCAAATGGCGTTTGAATGAGAACCTTGTGGTCAAGAGAGAAGTGTTCCTTCGTGGAACTGCTGGGAAGACGATAGGAATTTACCCCATAAATTTGCAATTAAAACTGCTAAGTGAACGTAACTAGCTACATCTGATGCAACATAATGAAAAATATGGTGAGTACCGAGTAGGATTTTACACCTCTCAAGACACCGTCGGACTTAATTGTTGGCCTCGCCAGCCTCTAAATAGATCCTGCATTAAATATATAATCAAGTTAGAACGTGAAAGGTAATCATATTGAATTAAATATTGCTGTGAATAGTAGAATACTATTTCAAATAGTGTATTCAATAGTGGAGCACTATTGTGAATAGTGCCCTACCTAGTGAATAGTAAATACTATTGAATATAAAAAGCATACCTGTCTACCACTTCCACCTAATCCCAAATTAACCTAATCAAAATCTAATCACATATTAAGCTGAAAAAAATTAGTATCCCTATATTGTTGGTATCAATTATTCGGATACTAATTTTTTTTTATAACACTTCTAATCAATATTAATTAAGATTTTGATTAGGTTATGTGATATGTGATTAGATTTATATTATCTTGAATAAATTGGGATTGGGTAGAAATGAAATAGTGAACAAGGATCTATTTACTCAGGTGATTCAATAGTGATAACTAGGCGTAAGATATTGAAACGTATTACTATATCAGATCATATTTAATTCATTATGATTGCATCTAACTTGATGTAGCTATAGTCACGCTTCTAATATGAAGTATTAATTGCAGGTGCACCTAAATTTACTGCCTCCCAGCAGGCAGTTCCAATGTAAGGAACACTTAAACCAAGCTGTTTCATTCAAATCAGCTTGGCTACATCAGTATATTTCAGGAATTTATTTCATCCCATTGAAGGAATTACACACAACTAAGAAATACCAGTGAAACCATTCAAACTCTTGGCGAACTAACTAGCGCCTTCAACTTGGCTATTCTACTAGTAGTGGTGGTGGCTAAACCGGAAGGATTTGGTGCTCGGTGGAGAGTGATGCTCTGAGTGCTAGTGCTCTCCTTCTCTTGTGTGTTGTGTTTTTGTTCTTGAGCCCAGCGACTCCTTTTATAGCCGAGGGTGGCTGCAAGGGGAGGCCTTGAGGAGCCTTCCTTCACTTATTTTACATGCAGTAGTATGTACCCGTGTCCTACTAGTTTACACACGTGTCCTTCTAATAATATATAAAAATGTGAGAGAGTGCCGACAAGCTTCAATCTTAAGGAATATTTGCTTTCTTCCGTGGCCTTTGTCTCTCTAGGTGAATAATTAGCTGGCTCTTCTTTTCTTATTAAACACCCAGCATGCACTTCTTCATGCCTTCAGATAGGTAGCTCTTCCTTAGGAATCCTTTTGACGATTGTATGCGTACATACATGCCAAGGCTGCTTAAATCTTCAACACTGCTTATTCATTTAATTTAAATTTAATTTAACATGTTTAAATATTAGACATTGCTTTTTTATTATTATTAATTAATTTTTTTTTTTTTTAGGGGGTTCCTCCTGCCCATATAATTGATAATACCTTATCAATATTTAAAGGATCTATTATGGGTTTTTCTAACAATATTCGAATTCGGTATTGATAGAAATTCCCATAATAGATCCTTTAAATATTGATAGAAATTACCATAATAGATCCTTTAAATATTGATAAGGTATTATCAATTATATGGGCAGGAGAAACCCTGTAAAAAAAAATAATAATAATAATAATAAAAGCAATGTCTAATATTTAAACAAGTTAAATTAAATTTAAATTAAATGAATAAGCAGTTGAAGATTTAAGCAGCCTTGGCATGTATATGTACGCATAATTTTTCTATATTATTAGAAGGACACGTGTACCCTAGTAGGACACGTGCATACTATCGTAAAATAAGTGAAGGAAGGGAAAGCCATATGTAAATTATGTTGTTGAAATGATGTAGTTTCTTGGTTTCACTTGGTTTTTTTACTTATGAATTTATGGGACGAGTTCTTATGCTAGGGATCCTATAGGAGAAACCTCTGCGTGTGTAGTTCTCTGTGTAGCCCAGAGCCCAGAGCGGCGTTTGAATGAGAACCTTGTGGTCGAGAGAAGTGTTCCTTCGTGGAACTGCCTGGGAAGACGATAGGAATTTACCCCATAAATTTGCAATTAAAACTGCTAAGTGAACGTAATTAGCTACATCTGATGCAACATAATGAAAAATATGGTGAGTACCGAGTAGGATTTTACACCTCTGCACACACCGTCGACTAATTGTTGGCCTCGCCAGCCTCTAAATAGATCCTGCATTAAATATATAATCAAGTTAGAACGTGAAGGTAATCATATTGAATTAAATATTGCTGTGAATAGTGGAATACTATTTCAAATATTGTATTCAATAGTGAGCACTATTGTGAATAGTGCCCTATGTAGTGAATAGTAAATACTATTGAAGATAAAAAGCATACCTGTCTACCACTTCCACCTAATCCCAAATTAACCTAATCAAAATCTAATCACATATTAAGCTGAAAGAAAAATGGTCCCTATATTGTTGGTATCAGGTCCAGCGCTTAATCATTGAAAGGTTAAAATATTTAAACTTAGAAGTTAGCGCAGGTAAAGTTATAAATACTAAGGAAAATCTAAATATAAGGTGTAGAGTAAATCCTTCCAAGAGCATATCTGGCATTCATCTCATAGCCGATTAAATACAGTCGTCGATTTGATATATAACTTTTACATATCTTGGGAAAAAGACAAGATAACTTAGACCAAAAATTTGAAAGTTTATTTAAAGAATACCAAAACTTATGGATAAGTATTCAGGTTTGAATAATAAAATTGATCTAGCTTTACATAAGCTAGAGGAAGCAAAAGCAAGACAGAATACAGTTTGCAAGAATAACGATTATATTAAAGAGGAAGTGTTGTCAATAGGCCGTTACTTAAGTAAAGGCAAAGAGTCACTCCCACGCGACTGATACAAGACAAGATATACTTGAAATTAAAAAGTTGGTGCAAGAGGTTAAAACTTTGATTATCTCATAATTTTATGACTGAATATACTCAAGCATTAAACGAAGTAGCAAAATACTGTCACCTCCTGTAGGATTCTCCGATCACGACTCCCAAAGGAAGATTCCAAAGTAATAATAAGACAAAATAACACAATCATCCAACTACTAATTCAAGTATTAGATAAGCTAAAAGTGTTCAAAGCAACAAAGAAATTGTGTTATCATCATCTGGAATAGTTGCCTCTACTAGAAATATTAATTCAGAAAATGGACGTACTCTAAAGGCTTCCTTAGAAGAGACAAAACCTCCAATTAGTAAGGCAAGATTCAAGACCTCTGGCCATGAAGCATAGATTATCATGCAAAGCTGATGATATTGATAGCATTGAAGAAGTTATTGATATACAAAGAGATCTAGAAAGATATCAGAAAGATACCCTAAGAAAAATAAAGCCACAGCAAGTATACCACATGGGAATGTTTGAAAGTAAGAGTGGTCTATACAGAATATCTCGAGAAGTAGAATTAAGTGTGTTAACACATCCAGTAGATTTAAGAATTGTAAGCAAAAATATTGAAAATGAACTAAAATATTGTGGTTATAAATATATTCATCAAGGTATGTATATCATAGGAGTCAAAGGTATGACAAGGAAGAAATTAGGTGCGAAGGTTTTGATAACTCTATTAGATAGAAGATGGGAATCAGTAGACAAAGCAGCATTAGGATTTTGGAAGGAGACATGAATGAAAATAGATTAATAACCTATATAGCTCCAGACCTAATGATGCCTGTAAAAGAATTTATTGAAAAATGAGTTTTGGTTTCAAACTAAAGGTTATGAAGATTTTAAAGGAACAAATTTGCTAGTAAGCATAGAATTTATAGGAAGGCTCACTAATAGAAGTAGCTCCAGATATAGAGTGAATGTGAATGACGAATTGATAGCATGCAATCAAAAGGTATTAAATTTATGAATCCTCTTAAAATTGGCTCAAGAAAGAGCAGGAGAAGAATGGAAGATAGGAGATCTAATAGAGAAAAGGAATTAAAGCAACCTGAAAATTACATAAGCTATCAAAATTGTGAAGGAAGTAGCAGATTCGATTTATGAACTATAAAGCTGCATCAATAGAAGACTCTGAATCATTTATGTCAGAATCAGAAATTAATGATGATAAGAATAAAGGTATATCTGAATGTATGGAAAAGGCTAATTTAGATGACGAAATAATTCATTGGGAAAGGAAGCTAAAGCATATTGAATGGGAATATAGTCATTCTATGACAAAGGATTGGCCAAAATTAGAGAAAGATAACTATTTATCATTAGAGAAATTGCAAGGTTAAAGAAACTAAAAATCATAAAATGTCTGCCACTAGTAGTTCAAGCTTGAAGATAAAATTATAGCATCCGCAGAAAGAAAAGCAAATGCTATTATTAATAAAAATTCTATCAATAATAATAATAATAAAGATAAGAATATTATTCAAAAAGAAGAAATTGTTAGTGAAGAAGAGCAATGGGATATAAATAATAAGTTATTATTAGAAAGTTATGAGGAAGAGGAGGAATTAATAAAAGAAATGTGGTTAGAGGATGAAAGGTATGATGATTCAGAACAAAATAGTGATTTCTATAACTCACTAGATGATGTGGGACTACATAATTTAGACAATGCAATGCAAGCCATGGAAGTAGAAAGTAGTGGTAAAAGAAGAAGGGATATGGAGAATCATCTATAAAAGAGAAGGAGAAAGAGAGAGACCTACCAGGACAGCTGGACAATGGCCTCCAGAAAAGATGATTATCAACCTACATATATCCCAGGACAATATAGATACATGGGTACTAAAAGAAGAGATTTTGAAAAACCAGTGCAATTCCAAAATTATAAAATGATGGTGCTATATTAAACCTAGCAGCTCATGATCTAATAGATTGGCGAATATAATTAGCATATGGAAAGGTTTAATAGTACAAAAATATATACAAAATCAGTATAGCATAGGCACTAAGGTAGAAGATATGTTAACATATCTTGAAACATTTTTAGGAGAATCTGTAAAAGTTCTTTGGGAACAATGGGTAGAATCATACCCTAGTCAATATGAAGAATTAAAAAGGGCAGGAAGTAACCCTAATAACTTTGCGAATGTTATCTCAAATATGATCATAGCAGAAGATCCAGAATTAGGTCATACCTCATTGCAAAATGAAAGGTTAAGATAAATATGTGATTAGATTTATATTAGCTTAAATTGGGATTAGGTAGAAGTGGTAGACAGGTATGCTTTTTATCTTGAATAGTATTTACTATTCACTAGGTAGGGCACTATTCACAATAGTGCTCCACTATTAAATACTCTCCAAAGGCAGACGAAAAAATATGCAGATATGCTTCAGGAAGTTACAAATTAAAGACGGTAAATAATATTGATAGAGAAATTCTTGCAGTGGTAAATGCAATAAATGCATTTAGGTTATATCTAGGATTTAAAGAATTTACAGTATGAACAGACTGTGAAGCCATATGCCGATACTACAATAAAATTAATAGTAAGAAAAGCTCAACCAGAAGATGGGTCTTATTTGAAGACACCATAGCTGGGAATGGTTATAAAGTTATTTTGAGCATATTAAAGGGAAGGATAATACCTTACCTGACATATTTTCTCGTGCATCAAATTTGCAGGAATGAAGAGAGGATTATTCGCCAACAAGGATGAATATCTCTTCTTTGGAGAAGAAAATAGGCTGAAAATGTTTCAGCCAAATACATTCAATTTTAAGCCAAAATCCCATATTAAGCTCGATGAAGCCCAAAGATGCATATTGGATAACTTTTGGTACCAATATGCTCGTAAAAGAGAGGAACAAGGATATTTTTATCAATTCTCAACAGTTTGGCTGAATATTTTAATGAATTAAACAAAATGTGCCAAAGCCAGCAAAGGTTGAAATACCAAAAGGAGAAACTCTATATCTCATATTCGATGGAAATAAACCTGGCATATATTTGGAATGGGAAAATATTATGATTGAAAACTAGATGCAAAAAGAAATGGAGGAGATTTAACATTCAAAAGATATTACAGTATAGATGAGGCCTTACTTTGGGCAAGAAAGGTATTAGGACCAGATTATTATATTGACCCAAAGGCTAAAGACTATATCCAAATGAAAAGAGGCATACCTGCTTCACCAACTCCCACAAAGGGGAGGCATCAAGCTCAAAAATATAAAGAAGGAAGAATCCCCAAAATATAAGACATACCAAGAATGCCTTCTAAAGGGGCTTGACCCTTTAGACAGTGAATACATGGATCAAGAAATGGATAAAAGGTTTGAAGAATTTTCAAAGATAATAAAGAAAGAATTAAAGGAGGAAATATTAAAAGAATTAAGGCAAGAAATGGATGAAAAATTTGAAGAAATAAAGAAAGAATGTGATGAAAAATTTGATTTCAATCTGTTAAATGATGAGGATCATATGGACATAGCAGGGCATGGGCAGCGGCCTGAATAAAGCCCAAATTGCATATATTGATATTGCTATCAATTATTCGGGCGCGGAGGACCTATACCCGACCCGAATATTGATAGAAATTCCCATAATAGATCCTTTAAATATTGATAAGGTATTATCAATTATATGGGCAGGGAGGAACCCCCCTGTAAAAAAAATAATAATAATAATAATAAAGCAATGTCTAATATTTAAACAAGTTAAATTAAATTTAAATTAAATGAATAAGCAGTGTTGAAGATTTAAGCAGCCTTGGCATGTATGTACGCATACACTGACACAAGGATTCCTAAGGAAGAGCTACCTATCTGAAGGCATGAAGAAGTGCATCGCTGGGAAGCGAATAAGAAAAGAAGAGCCAGCCAATTATTCACCGAGAGACAGTGCCACGTGAAGAAAGCAAATATTCCTGAAGATTGAAGCTTGTCGGCACTCTCTCACATTTTTCTATATTATTAGAAGGACACGTGTGTACCCTAGTAGGACACGTGTGCATACTACCGTGTGTAAAATAAGTGAAGGAAGGCTCCCGAAGGCCTCCCTTGCAGCCACCCCTCGCGGCTATAAAAGGAGACGCTGGGCTCAAGAACAACAACACAACACACAAGAGAAGGGAGAGCACGAAGCACTCAGAGCATCACTCTCCACCAGAGCACCTAATCCTTCCAGTTTAGCCACCACCACTACTAGTAGAATAGCCAAGAAGGCGCTTAGTTCGCCAAGAGTTTGAAGGTAATTTCCTAATTGTGTGTAATCCCTTCGGGGCATCCCGAAAGGGAAAGCCATATGTAAATTATGTTGTTGAAATGATGTAGTTTCTTGGTTTCACTTGGTTTTTTTTACTTATGAATTTATGGGACGAGTTCTTACGCTAGGGATCCTATAGGAGAAACCTCTGCGTGTGTAGTTCTCTGTAGCCCAGAGCGGCGCTTGAATGAGAACCTTGTGGTCAGAGAGAAGTGTTTCTTCGGTGGAACTGCCTGGAAAGACGATAGGAATTTACCCCATAAATTTGCAATTAAAACTGCTAAGTGAACGAATTAGCTACATCTGATGCAACATAATGAAAAATATGGTGAGTACCGAGTAGGATTTTACACCTCTGCGCACACCGCTTGATTTAATTGTTGGCCTCGCCAGCCTCTAAATAGATCCTGCATTAAATATATAATCAAGTTAGAACGTGAAGGTAATCATATTGAATTAAATATTGATGTGAATAGTGGAATACTATTTCAAATAGTGTATTCAATAGTGGAGCACTATTGTGAATAGTGCCCTACCTAGTGAATAGTAAATACTATTGAAGATAAAAAGCATACCTGTCTACCACTTCCACCTAATCCCAAATTAACCTAATTTAACTTGTTTAAATATTAGACATTGCTTTTTTTATTATTATTTTTTACAGGGGGGGTCCTCCCTGCCCATATAATTGATAATACCTTATCAATATTTAAAGGATCTATTATGGGAATTTCTATCAATATTCGGGTCGGGTATAGGTCCTCCGCGCCCGAATAATTGATAGCAATATCAATATATGCAATTTGGGCTTTATTCAGGCCGCTGCCCATGCCCTGCTATGTCCATATGATCCTCATCATTTAACAGATTGAAATCAAATTTTTCATCACATTCTTTCTTTATTTCTTCAAATTTTTCATCCATTTCTTGCCTTAATTCTTTTAATATTTCCTCATTTAATTCTTTCTTTATTATCTTTGAAAATTCTTCAAACCTTTTATCCATTTCTTGATCCATGTATTCACTGTCTAAAGGGTCAAGCCCTTTAGAAGGCATTCTTGGTATGTCTTATATTTTGGGGATTCTTCCTTCTTTATATTTTTGAGCTTGATGCCTCCCCTTGTGGGAGTTGGTGAAGCAGGTATGCCTCTTTTCATTTGGATATAGTCTTTAGCCTTTGGGTCAATATAATAATCTGGTCCTAATACCTTTCTTGCCCAAAGTAAGGCCTCATCTATACTGTAATATCTTTTGAATGTTAAATCTCCTCCATTTCTTTTTGCATCTAGTTTTTCAATCATAATATTTTCCCATTCCAAATATATGCCAGGTTTATTTCCATCGAATATGAGATATAGAGTTTCTCCTTTTGGTATTTCAACCTTTGTTGGCTTTGGCACATTTTTGTTTAATTCATTAAAATATTCAGCCAAACTGTTGAGAATTGATAAAAATATCCTTGTTCCTCTTTTTACGAGCATATTGGTACCAAAAGTTATCCAATATGCATCTTTGGGCTTCATCGAGCTTAATATGGGATTTTGGCTTAAAATTGAATGTATTTGGCTGAAACATTTTCAGCCTATTTTCTTCTCCAAAGAAGAGATATTCATCCTTGTTGGCTAATAATCCTCTCTTCATTCCTGCAAATTTGATGCACGAGAAAATATGTCGGTAAGGTATTATCCTTCCCTTTAATATGCTCAAAATAACTTTATAACCATTCCCAGCTATGGTGTCTTCAAATAAGACCCATCTTCTGGTTGAGCTTTTCTTACTATTAATTTTATTGTAGTATCGGCATATGGCTTCACAATTGTTCAGATCTGTAAATTCTTTAAATCCTAGATATAACCTAAATGCATTTATTGCATTTACCACTGCAAGAATTTCTCTATCAATATTATTTACCGCCTTTAATTTGTAACTTCCTCAAGCATATCTGCATATTTTTTCGCCCGCCTTTGGAGAGTATTTATTGGGCTTTTTTTTAGTATCGCACCCCATCCTACCTTAGATGCATCTGTCTCAATTATAAAATAATTGTCTTCTAGAGGCAATTCTAGGGTTTTAAATTCTTGACCTTTTCCTTGATGGCCTTTACTAATTTTATATCTTCAGAATTGAAGTATCTTTGACCATTTTTCTTAATTTAGCATATAAAGGTCCTGCTAGCTTTGCTAAGTTATCTATATAGTTTCATGATAGTTTACAATTCCTAAGAACTGTTGTAAAACCTTTTATCACTCATATTATCAGGAAACTCTAGTATTTTCTTTGCAATATGTTCTTGTAGATATATCTTTCCTTCTCCTATTTCATGACCAAGAAAATTTATTTTCTCTTTGCAAATTTCCATCTTCTTTTTAGATAGTATGAGCCCATTTTGTTCTACCTTTCAAAGAACACTTCAAGATGGGCTATATGCTCTTTGTATGATTTTGAGAATACTAACAAATCATCTACGTATACTAATATAAATGCTTGATTCTCATTAAATATATTTTGCATCTTTCTTTGAAATAGTGCAGGTGCATTCTTTAGGCCTAATGGCATTACTAGCCATTCATAATGGCCTTGTGGACAAGTAAATGCTGTCCAGGGAATAGATTCTTCAGCCATTTTTACTTGCCAAAATCCTGCCTTTAAATCGAATTTGGAGAAATATTTACTTCCTTGTATTCTGTTAATCCATTCCTGCTTATTGGGTATGTTGTATGCATCGTCAACTGTATTATCATTAAGCCTTTTAAAGTTAATTACCATTCTAGATTTACCTCTAACTTCTTCAGCATGATTTCTAACTATAAAAGCAGCAGATCGATGAGGGCTTCTGCTTTCTCTTATAGCTTTTAACTTTAATAACTCTTCAATATGCATTTTGAACTCTTCGATATCTTTAGGAGTAGCTTCTATTGGTCCTGACTTAATTATATAATCTGGATTTATGATATTTATTTTGCAAACTATAGAGTTCTTATCCCAATGCTTCATTGGTATTTCTCCAATAATTTGTATGCTTTCTAGTCTTTGCACAATCTTATCTATATCCTTTTAGATTTTATATCTCTATACAAATTTGGAGAGAATGATTGCAACCCAATGCATTCTGTACATGTATTTTCTATATGATATTCTTCTATGGTCTCACTAAGTTCTTCGTCTTTACAGAATTCAAGGATCTGGACTTGTGCTATATTCATCATCTAAATTAGATATTTCTACATTTTGCAAGGACTTTCTTTGTTTTCATACTTCAGATATGTATGGAACATTATCTTGATAAGGGATAAATGTTACACCCTCTTCATGTATGATTGTGGTTTGTAAAGATTGTTGTAAAAATCTTAACCCTATTATCATGTCATCATTTATTACTGACAAATCTCTTATTGTAATTTCATCTATTATATATTTTGTGCCATTTATGTAAGCTTCAATATTATATGCTAGCTGATTATGGATCTTCTTTATTCCTGACATATCGGTAGATACTTCAGCTTTATTATCATCTATAGTTTCAACTATTTCGGGACATCTCATAAAATATTTATCATGGATGATATTCTTAGTGCAACCAGTATCTAATAGTGCCAGTATTTTATATGAAATATTTGGCTTCAGAACAATCTTAACTGGGATCCTTATTCCTAACACTTCTTTGAATGGTAATCGAACAATATATTTGTTTCCAAAACTAGTAATTGCATCTTTCAATTGTATTAATTTGTCTCCTTTTTTATCCCTTACTGTTATCATTTGCTCTTTCATTTCTGTGTTTTTTGGAACATTATCATTTTCCTCTTTACTATTTTCTAACTCATCTTTAAGTTTTTCTAGCTCTGCTTCTAGCTTATTTATTCTATTTTCTAAATTTCTAACCCTACTGGATAATATTCGCTCTTCTGGTTCCAATTCTATCTCTTGTCTCCATTTTTGATTATTGATTTTTAGACATGAGGCACATGCTTGTTTTAAACACAAGCTACAAGTGAACCTATTATCTTGGCTTGGGTAATATATACAGAAAGCACATTTTATGTTATAATCACCTTTTCCTCTAATCCAATCATGTTCACAATCTACTTGGTTCATCATTTCAATTTTTAAACCGGCTAAATCATCTATTAGGTCTATTTCATCTTCACTTGATTCATATTCTGGAGCCTCATTTTCTACTTCATCTGTTTCTATAATTGAATATATTGACTCATCGTCCTTTATTTCATCATCACATACTAATATATTTTCATTAACGCTATCTATAATTAACACTCTCTTGTTCTTCATATTTGCTGGAGTATCTTTTCTGGTCTTTATTAGGGCAAGTTCTACTTAGATGATCTGGTGAGTTACATATGAAACACCTGCATGTTTTATCATAGGTTTTCTTGGGATTATATCTTCTTACATTTCTTTTATGCAAGAATGGGGCTCTATTGTCTGACCTTCTTAAGAAATATCTTTTCTTTGTTCTAAAATTTCTATTATCTCTCCTTTGTGGTTTATAATATTTGTTTTTCCTATGCCTTTCTTCTCCATATGTAAGTGGTATTTGGACTATGTTATTGCAAAAATTATAATCTGATTTCTTCATAGATCTTTGGGCTTGAATACTAGTACACACCTTTCTTAATTGTTTGAAAACAAATGTTACAGCTTGAGATATATTTACCACGTTTCCCGCCGTTTCCTTTTTATATTCTTCAAATATTATTGACCCTAGGGGGTCAGGCAACTTATTAAAATATCTTTCTACTACGCCTACATTAAAACCTTGTTTAGCAGTAGTAGCATTATACAAATAATGCTGGGAAAATTCTTTAATACCTTTCCAGCTAGTTAATGTTAATTTTTCTATTTCTCTTAACCTTTCATTTTGCAATGAGGTATGACCTAATTCTGGATCTTCTGCTATGATCATATTTGAGATAACATTCGCAGTTATTAGGGTTACTTCCTGCCCTTTTAATTCTTCATATTGACTAGGGTATGATTCTACCCATTGTTCCCAAAGAACTTTTACAGATTCTCCTAAAAATGTTTCAAGATATGTTAACATATCTTCTACCTTAGTGCCTATGCTATACTGATTTTGTATATATTTTTGTACTATTAAACCTTTCCATATGCTAATTATATTCGCCAATCTATTGGATCATGAGCTGCTAGGTTTAATATAGCACCATCATTTTATAATTTTGGAATTGCACTGGTTTTTCAAAATCTCTTCTTTTAGTACCCATGTATCTATATTGTCCTGGGATATATGTAGGTTGATAATCATCTTTTCTCGAGGCCATTGTCCAGCTGTCCTGGTAGGTCTCTCTCTTTCTCCTTCTCTTTTACAGATGATTCTCCATATCCCTTCTTCTTTACCACTACTTTCTACTTCCATGGCTTCCATTGCATTGTCTAAATTATGTAGTCCCACATCATCTAGTGAGTTATAGAAATCACTATTTTGTTCTGAATCATCATACCTTTCATCCTCTAACCAAATTTCTTTTATTAATTCCTCCTCTTCCTCATAACTTTCTAATAATAACTTTTTATTTATATCCCATTGCTCTTCTTCACTAACAATTTCTTCTTTTTGAATAATATTCTTATCTTTATTATTATTATTATTGATAGAATTTTTATTAATAATAGCATTTGCTTTTCTTTCTCATGATGCTATAATTTTATCTTCCAAGCTTGAACTACTAGTGGCAGACATTTTATGGTTTTTTAGTTTCTTTAACCTTGCAATTTCTCTAATGATAAATAGTTCTCTTTCTCTAATTTTTGGCCAATCCTTTGTCATAGAATGACTATATTCCCATTCAATATGCTTTAGCTTCCTTTCCCAATGAATTATTTCGTCATCTAAATTAGCCTTTTCCATACATTCAGATATACCTTTATTCTTATCATCATTAATTTCTGATTCTGACATAAATGATTCAGAGTCTTCTATTGATGCAGCTTTATAGTTCATAAATCGAATACTGCTACTTCCTTCACAATTTTGATAGCTTATGTAATTTTCAGGTTGCTTTAATTCCTTTTTCTCTATTAGATCTCCTATCTTCCATTCTTCTCCTGCTCTTTCTTCAGAGCCAATTTTAAGAGGATTCATAAATTTAATACCTTTTGATTGCATGCTATCAATTACGTCATTCACATTCACTCTATATCTGGAGCTACTTCTATTAGTGAGCCTTCCTATAAATTCTATGCTTACTAGCAAATTTGTTCCTTTAAAATCTTCATAACCTTTAGTTTGGAAACCAAAACTCATTTTTTCAATAAATTCTTTTACAGGCATCATTAGGTCTGGAGCTATATAGGTTATTAATCTATTTTCATTCATGTCTCCTTCCAAAAATCCTAATGCTGCTTTGTCTACTGATTCCCATCTTCTATCTAATAGAGTTATCAAAACCTTCGCACATAATTTCTTCCTTGTCATACCTTTGACTCCTATGATATACATACCTTGATGAATATATTTATAACCACAATATTTTAGTTCATTTTCAATATTTTTGCTTACAATTCTTAAATCTCTTGGATGTGTTAACACACTTAATTCTACTTCTCGAGATATTCTGTATAGACCACTCTTACTTTCAAACATTCCCATGTGGTATACTTGTTGTGGCTTTATTTTTCTTAGGGTATCTTTCTGATATCTTTCTAGATCTCTTTGTATATCTATAACTTCTTCAATGCTATCAATATCATCAGCTTTGCATGATAATCTATGCTTCATGGCCAGAGGTCTTGAATCTTGCCTTACTAATTGGAGGGTTTTGTCTCTTCTAAGGAAGCCTTTAGATACGTCCATTTTTCTGAATTAATATTTCTAGTAGAGGCAACTATTCCAGATGATGATAAAACAATTTCTTTGTTGCTTTGAACACTTTTTAGCTTATCTAATACTTGAATTAGTAGTTGGATGATTGTGTTATTTTGTCTTATTATTACTTTGGAATCTTCCTTTGGGGAGTCGTGATCGGAGAATCCTACAGGAGGTGACAGTATTTTGCTACTTCGTTTAATGCTTGAGTATATTCAGTCATAAAATTATGAGATAATCAAAGTTTTAACCTCTTGCACCAACTTTTTAATTTCAAGTATATCTTGTCTTGTATCAGTGCGTGGGAGTGACTCTTTGCCTTTACTTAAGTAACGCCTATTGACAACACTTCCTCTTTAATATAATCGTTATTCTTGCAAACTGTATTCTGTCTTGCTTTTGCTTCCTCTAGCTTATGTAAAGCTAGATCAATTTTATTATTCAAACCTGAATACTTATCCGCAAGTTTTTGGTATTCTTTAAATAAACTTTCAAATTTTTGGTCTAAGTTATCTTGTCTTTTCCCCAAGATATGTAAAAGTTATATATCAAATCGACGATTGTATTTAGCTGGCTATGAGATGAATGCCAGATATGCTCTTCAGAAGGATTTACTCTACACCTTATATTTAGATTTTCCTTAGTATTTATAACTTTACCTGCGCTAACTTCTAAGTTTAAATATTTTAACCTTTCAATGATTAAACGCTGGACCTGATACCAACAATATAGGGATACTAATTTTTTTTCAGCTTAATATGTGATTAGATTTTGATTAGGTTAATTTGGGATTAGGTGGAAGTGGTAGACAGGTATGCTTTTTATCTTCAATAGTATTTACTATTCACTAGGTAGGGCACTATTCACAATAGTGCTCCACTATTGAATACACTATTTGAAATAGTATTCCACTATTCACAGCAATATTTAATTCAATATGATTACCTTCACGTTCTAACTTGATTATATATTTAATGCAGGATCTATTTAGAGGCTGGCGAGGCCAACAATTCGTCCGACGGTGTGCGCAGAGGTGTAAAATCCTACTCGGTACTCACCATATTTTTCATTATGTTGCATCAGATGTAGCTAGTTACGTTCACTTAGCAGTTTTAATTGCAAATTTATGGGGTAAATTCCTATCGTCTTCCCAGGCAGTTCCACCCGAAGGGAACACTTCTCTACGGCCACAAGGTTCTCATTCAAACGCCGCTCTGGGCTACACAGAGAACTACACACGCAGAGGTTTCTCCTATAGGATCCCTAGCATAAGAACTCGTCCCATAAATTCATAAGTAAAAAAAAAACCAAGTGAAACCAAGAAACTACATCATTTCAACAACATAATTTACATATGGCTTTCCCTTTCGGGATGCCCCGAAGGGATTACACACAACTAGGAAATTACCTTCAAACTCTTGGCGAACTAAGCGCCTTCTTGGCTATTCTACTAGTAGTGGTGGTGGCTAAACTGGAAGGATTTGGTGCTCTGGTGGAGAGTGATGCTCTGAGTGCTTCGTGCTCTCCCTTCTCTTGTGTGTTGTGTTGTTGTTCTTAAGCCCAGCGTCTCCTTTTATAGCCGCGAGGGGTGGCTGCAAGGGAGGCCTTCGGGAGCCTTCCTTCACTTATTTTACACACGGTAGTATGCACACGTGTCCTACTAGGGTACACACGTGTCCTTCTAATAATATAGAAAAATGTGAGAGAGTGCCGACAAGCTTCAATCTTCAGGAATATTTGCTTTCTTCACGTGGCACTGTCTCTCGGTGAATAATTGGCTGGCTCTTCTTTTCTTCTTCGCTTGCCAGCGATGCACTTCTTCATGCCTTCAGATAGGTAGCTCTTCCTTAGGAATCCTTGTGTCAGTGTATGCGTACATACATGCCAAGGCTGCTTAAATCTTCAACACTGCTTATTCATTTAATTTAAATTTAATTTAACTTGTTTAAATATTAGACATTGCTTTTTTTTTTACAGGGGGGTTCCTCCCTGCCCATATAATTGATAATACCTTATCAATATTTAAAGGATATATATATATATATATATATATATATATATATATATATATATATATATATATATATATATATATATATATATATATCTCAAATGTTCTTAGCCAAGTTCATAAATTTTCATGGAAAGTATTAGTATTGTACACAATTCTTTGAGTTTAAGTGTGTGCTCGATGTCCAGAAGGCATTTGCATATCAACTGTCCATATTGCAAATTCACACACATGTTAACATAAGGAAACATATATGTAACTTACTAACCATCACACACTAGTACTCGCAGACGCATCGTGTGCGATACTCCTAGCCACCGCAAGCAACTAGTTTGCATTTTTCAAAGTTTTATGTACACAGAGAATCGCACACAAACTTACTGTATTAACCGTCTGTGTTGTAATTTCTCATCGCAAACAGTTCATCCGAGTCGGCTGTTTGCCATGTATCACACACATCTTGTTTACAGGTCTCGTTTGTGTTCTTTTGGCTCATCGCAAACAGTTCATCCATGTAAATTGTATGCCGCATATCACACACATCTTGTTAAGTTGAACCATTTCTGTTGTGTTCCTTAATCGAAAACAGTTCGACTGAGTGAACTGTATGACGTATATCACACACACCTTGATCTGGCTAACTGTTTCTGTTGCACTCCCTAATAGCAAACAGTTCATCGGAGCGAACTGTATACCGTATATTGCACACACATTGATATGGCTACCCATTTCTGTTGTTCTGCCTCATCACAAACAGTTCAAATGGACTAGCCGTGTGCCCTGCATCGCACACATAACTAAAATCTGAACAGTGTTTGATGGATCCGCCATCGCAAACGTTTTGCACCTTTTTTGACGGTTCTTTTACACCACCATTTGCGATTAGTGCATCGCACACAGTTTTGTCAAAGGGTCTCTGATCGTAGTGTCGCGTTAGCAGCATCCTGCAGTAGTGTGGGAGTATCATCCACGAGGTAATCATCACCAAAGGTCTTTGTAGTACTTTGTCTCTTGCCCCTACCAAGGGTTTCCTCGTCATCCTCATTAGGATTTTTATCATGTGTTTGTTCATAATATTCCATAGGAATGGCAGG
The DNA here is from genome assembly GCA_021605205.1 of Aegilops longissima. Taxonomy (NCBI): domain Eukaryota; kingdom Viridiplantae; phylum Streptophyta; class Magnoliopsida; order Poales; family Poaceae; genus Aegilops; species Aegilops longissima. Next base: position 742,976,851 of record CM038679.1, read on the forward strand.
CTCAGGAGTCTCCTCAAATTCCTGTCTAGAAGTGCTTTGAATATCTCTCATAGGAAAAATATCTCGAAGAATGTAGCATCCATAGACTCCATAATTGTACCGACCTTCTGGGAAGGTACCTCAGATTTCACAACTAGAAATCTATAGCAAACGCTATTCTTAGCGGAGCCCAAATTAACGCTGTCCACGGTCTTTGGTCCAAGCTGACGCTTTTTGGGGATCGACAAATTGACTTTCGCCAAACAACCCCAAGTATGCAAGTACGAGAGTGTTGTCCTTCTCTTCGCCCATTTCTCATAGGGAGTGATCTCATTATCCTTTGTCGGAATTTTTATTCAAGACATAACATGATGTCAATATAGCCTCCCCCCACCATGCCTTGAATAAACTCATTGTATCTAACATGGCATTAACCAAATCAGTTAGAGTACAGTTTTTTCGCTCGGCAACTGTGACGCCCTCGATTCAATCATACACTAATCATGCACGCAAATGTGTACGATCAAGATCAAGAACTCACGGGAAGATATCACAACACAACTCTACAAATAAAATAAGTCATACAAGCATCATAATACAAGCCAGGGGCCTCGAGGGCTCGAATACAAGTGCTCGATCATAGACGAAGTCAGCGGAAGCAACAATATCTGAGTACGCATATAAGTTAAACAAGGTGCCATAAGATGGCTAGCACAAACTGGGATACAGATCGAAGAGGACAGGCCTCCTGCCTGGGATCCTCCTAGGTCACTCCCGGTCGCCGCCGGCGGGCTGCACGTAGTAGTAGGCGCCCGAGTAGTAGTCGCCGAGGCGGTGGCGTCGGATCCTGGGCTCCATCGTCCGATAGCAGCAATCGAGTAGAGATAGGGAAAAGGGGAACAAGGCAACCGTGAGTACTCATCCAAAGTACTGGCAAGCAAGGAGCTACACTACATATGCATGGATATATGTGTAAAGGCCATATCAGTGGACTGAACTGCAGAAATGCCAGAATAGAGAGAAGGCCTAGTCCTATCGAAGACTAGCATCTTCCGGAATCCACCATCTTGCAGCAAACAAGAGGGAGTAGAGTAACATAACTTAAAGTAGCAGTAGTGTTATCAACCTCGGCCAGAGATCCTTTCTCGACTCCCTGCGAGAAAGAAATCCCAGAGCCATACTATCCAGTTATTATCACAACCCAATTCTCATCGCAAACCATTGCTCATATCCATGTCTCAACTCAAGCATCCAGTTCTAGTTGTATCGATCGGGATACAACTCCAAGTGTCCGTTACCGTAGGACAGGCTATCGATAGATGTTTTCTTCCCTGCAGGGGTGCACCAACTTACCCACCACGCTCGCTTAACTCCGGCCGGACACACTTTCCAGGGTCATGCCCGGCCTCGGCCAAACAATACGCCGCAACCCGACCTAGGCTTAATAGAGAGGCCAGCACGCCGGACTAAACCTATGCCCCGTGGGTCATGGGCCATCTCCCAGGAACTCCTGACGTTATGAGGGCGGCCGAAGCAGACCTAGCCTAACAGCGCGTCCAGTCCAATCCGGCGCGCGCGCTCGACGCCGACGCCTAATAAACTTCGGCTGATGTATACGACGCTTGAACGCCCATACTTAGCCCACGTGATGGTTAGTGCTATCGGGCGAGAGGCCCTCGGATCAAATATCCAAATCGTAGTGGATTAGGAACGCGGTAACAAGCGAGACTCACGAAAGATGTGACCCGTTGCCCTGCCTCGAGGACTTGCGGCAAGGGCTAGGAATGCCCGCCACGCCTCGTAATTATCTCGCGGGCACCCTCCAGTCAACCCGTCTCCACATCACTGCAATTAACACGCGGGTACCCTCGTGGTCGACCCGCCTTTCCAAGTAACATGGTAAAAGTCCAAGTAACCGTGAGTCCAAACATCAAGGGGAAAACACGAGGAATCACCCCCGGTGTATTCCACTCAATGTAGTCGTCAAGGTGAACATAAGAGGATTCACCCTCGAGGTCCACACTTGAGGGGTTGCACGACAGAGTCGTATCGGAAGTGGTTAAGGAGGAAAATCACCCTCGATGTCCACAACCGGATAGCTATACTACAGGGTTAATATCAGAGGTGCTGTAGAGGTTTCACCCTCGGTACTCGATAGTAACCTAGTAGTGTCGAGCAACTAAGGGGAAGTGATGTGCGGTGTCGGGGCCTGGTCTTCTATCCCGTTGATCGGGTCTTCAATGATGAAGCAGGGGCAACAAGGACAAGGTGGGGGGTCACTGATGGGTCTCTAACCAACCTATACTAAGCAGTTTAGGATAAGCAGGTAGGTAACAAAGCAGGTTACAATAAACAGGCTATGCAACAGAATAGGAGCAACAATAACAGTAGCAAAAATCTAGTGCAAGCAATAAGAGAATGGAATGGGCGATATCGGGATGATCAAAAAGGGGGGGCTTGCCTGGTTGCTCTGGCAAGAGAGAGGGGTCGTCAGCACTGTAGTCGAACTGGCCAGCTGCAGCGTCGGTCTCGTAGTCTACCGAAGAGAAGAGGGGGAAGAAACAATGAATACACGGTAACAGATGCATAACGATGCATGACATGCCAAGAAGCGATGCTAGGCGTGCCCTAACGTGGTAAGAGGGGTACTGGTTTAGGGGGGAAAGCATCCGGGAAGTTATCCCGTCTCCGGACGTCTGTCAGACAGATGAACCGGAGGAGAAAGTTTACAGGTTTGATAGGTTAGAGACGCGTGGTGGACGAACGGACTGCGTAATCAATTCGCCTCGCTGCTCGAGCAACTTTCATGTTGAAATTATTTTAATCCGGATTACGGATTAAAAGTTATGATTTATAAAAGGTTTTATTAATTTCTGGAATTTTAATTAATTATTTAATTAATTTCGAAAAGCATTTATGACATCAGCATGAGGTCATGCTGACGTCATCAGCCAACAGGGTTGACTAAGTCAACCCTGCCAGGTGGGTCCCACATGTCATTCACTAAGCCTAATTAACCTAATCAGGGTTAATTAATCTTAGTTAGTTAAGTTAACTAATGATTAGTATTAATTAATCCAGGATTAATTAGTTTAATTAATTACCCAATTAATTAGCTAATGATTAGGTTTAACTAATCCAGAATTAATTAGATTAATTAATTACTCAATTAATTAATTAATTAGTTATTTAGTTAATTAGTTTAATTCACTTTTAATTCATTTTTCGCTTCGCTTAATTAAAACATTCTTTTTCGTTTTAATTTGGGGGTGGGGCCCCCTGTCGGTGGCACTTGGCCAAACGGTGCGGGCGCCGTGGGGTGGGTGCCGCCGATCCGGCACGACCCGCCCGGTCGGGCGGCGACCACCGGGCGGATCGAGCGCTGGGCGGCAAGCCGGCCACAGCCAGCGCGCAGTGAGCGACGCGCGAGGGGAGGGGACGGGCGGCGGGTCTTGAGGCTCGGGAGAAGGGGGGCCGAGAAGGGAGGCCGGCGGCCGAACGGGGGAGGAAGGGGAGCTTGAGGCTCGGGTCTCGGGCGGCCAGTGTGGGTCGCCGACGAGGGGAAGGAAGGGGAGAGGGGGCGCACGGTGGCCGGGGCGAGCCGGGCCGCCGAGGCCACGGGGCCGGAACCGGCAGGGAGAGGGTCGAGGGGGTCGGGGGGGCGTGCAGGCTGGGCGGCCGGAGCCCGGGGAGCCGGAGGAGGGCCGGAGGGGGCGCCGTTCGTGGGGCGGCCGGAGCCGACGCCGACGGGGGGGGTAGAGGGAGGAGAGGGGGAGGCCTCACAAAGGGCCACGGCCGGTTTGCTCGGGGAGGTCGGGCAGGCCAGCGGGAGGGGGGGCGGGAAGCACGCCGAGGGGTGGCGAGGCCGAGCCGGACCATGCGGTGGCGGCCGCCGGGCTCGGGGGGCAGCGAGGGGAGGAGGGAGTCCCAGGCGGTGTGGAGGAGGAGGGGAGGACCGAGGCGGCGGGGGCCGGCGGGGGAACGGCGGCGAGGGGGATCGCCGACGGGGGAGGCGGTCGGTGGCGCCCTGCCCCGATCCAGATCGGGTCGGGACGAGGGGGGGGCGAGGGAGGCGCGAGAAGGGGAGGGGGAAGTGCGGGGCGGTGGCTAGGGTTAGCCACCGATGGGGGTTCTAGTGGGGAAGGCTGGGCGGTGGGCCGCCTGAGGGGGGAGAGGAGATGGGCCAAGGGAGAAGGAGAGGGGCCAGCTGGTGGGCGGTGGGGGTTATCCCCGGTTTTATTCTTTTTCTTTTTTGTTATTATTTTTTTTTTGACAGATTCGAAACAACGATTAGTTAATTAACAGAACCGGGGGGGGTTTACTGTTGCAAAACCATCCGGGCGTTACAAATCTCCTCCACTACAAAAAATCTCGTCCCGAGATTTAGGAGGTAGAAGGAAAGAGGGCGGGATATTCATCTCGTAGATGATCCTCGCGTTCCCAGGTGGCTTCGTCTTCAGAGTGATTCGACCACTGGACTTTGAGAAATTTGATCGCCTTCTGACGTGTGCGGCGTTCAGCTTGGTCGAGAATGCGGACCGGATGCTCTTTATAGGAGAGGTCCTGTTGCAATTCGAGCACTTCATGGTCCACTGCTCGGATTGGGTCCTTGAAGCAGCGTCGGAGTTGGGACACGTGGAACACATCGTGAACCTGAGAAAGGTTCGACGGAAGCTCCAGTTGATAAGCCACTTTTCCACGCCTTTCCAGAATAGTGAAAGGGCCAATATAGCGAGGAGCTAGCTTGCCCTTGATCCCGAAGCGGTGAGCACCCTTCATTGGTGTAACGCGAAGATAGGCCTTTTCGCCAGGTTGATAGACCATGTCTTTGTGATGACGGTCATAATTACTCTTTTGACGCGACTGAGCAGTCTTGAGATTCTCGCGAATAATGCGGACTTGTTCTTCGGCATGTTGGATAATATCCGGACCGAAGAGTGGACGCTCCCGCTTTGACCAGTTCGGAGGGGTTCGCACTTTCGTCCATATAACACTTCAAAGGGGGCCATCTTCAGACTAGCTTGAAAGCTATTATTATAAGAGAACTCAGCATACGGGAGAGATTCCTCCCATTTCTTGCCGAATGAGACGACACAAGCTCGAAGCATGTCTTGAGAATTTGGTTGACACGCTCAACTTGCCCTTGAGATCATGGATGAAAAGCAAGATCTTGAAAGATAAATGAGTCCCCATAGCTTCTTGGAAACTTGCCCAGAATCTTGAAGTGAATAAGCTGCCACGGTCCGAACTGATAACCAGTGGAATACCGTGAAGTGAAACAATTCTGGACATATAGAGCGTTGCAAGCTGGCTAGCAGTGATCGTTTCTTTGACCGCCAGAAAATGTGCAACTTTAGAAAGCCGGTCAATGACGACAAGAATAGCATCATTACCTTTCTGCGATTTGGGAAATCCAGTGACGAAGTCCATTTCAACATGGTCCCATTTCCATTCGGGAATAGAGATAGGCTGCAGAGTTCCAGCAGGCCTTTGATGTTCTGCTTTGATACGACGGCAAACGTCACACTCAGAAACATAGCGAGCAATGTCCTGCTTCATATTAGACCACCAGAATCTCTGTCGAATGTCTTGATACATCTTTGTACTGCCAGGGTGGATACATAGAGGCGTATCATGAGCTTCTTGCATAACCTTCTGAGTCATATCCAGGTTGTCCTTCTTACAAGGCACCACTAGGCGGCCTTTGAAGTACAAGGCGCCATCATCAGCAATAGTGAAGGATGAGGATTTCCTTTCCGACGCCTTGTTTAAGCTTGTAGACCTCAGAGTCAGATCCCTGCATTGTCTTTATGGTGCCCAAGAGATCGGGTTCAACAGCCAGGGTAAAGAGGGATCCCTGGGGAACAACACGGAGATTCATCTTATGGAACTCCGGAGGGGGGAGCGAGTGCACCGGAGGAACAATATGGAGGTTCAGCCTGCTGAATTCCTCAACAAGTGAGGGCTGAACTTTGTGAACTCAAGGTGGTTGCAGAAAGACTTATGGCTCAAAGCATCAGCCATCACATTAGCCTTGCTCGGCGATAGGAGATTCCCAAATCAAAGTCTGCAAGCAGTCTCCATCCATCTCTGCCGACGGAGGTTCAGGTCTGGCTGAGTAAACAGATACTTCAGACTTTGGTGGTCAGTGTAGATCTCGCAACGATTACGAGAAGGTAATGTCGCCATCGCTTTAGCGCATGAATGACAGCAGCAAGTTCGAGGTCGTGAACTGGGTAGTTCTCCTCGTGAGGGCGAAGCGTCGAGAGGCATAAGCAACCACTTTGCGCTCTTGCATTAGGACACCGCCTAATCCTTGACGGGAAGCGTCGCAGTAAATGACGAAGTCCTTCTTAGTATCAGGAGGAGCTAGCACTGGGGCAGTTGTCAGCTTGTCCTTGAGTTCCTGGAAACTTTCCTGACACTTATCTGTCCATTGGAACTTGACGCCTTTATGCAATAGATTAGTCAGAGGCCTGGCAATCTTGGAGAAGTTCTCGACGAATCGACGGCAATAGCTGGCGAGACCGAGAAAACTTCTGACTTGCTTAACGTTCTTCGGAGGAGTCCAATCGAGAATAGCCTGAACTCGTTCAGGGTTGACGGCAATACCATCCTTAGAAATGACATGCCCAAGATAGGTTACTTCGGGAAGCCAGAATTCACATTTGGAGAACTTGGCATAGAGTTGATGCTCTCGTAGCTTTTCCAGCACGAGACGAAGATGTTCAGCATGTTCTTCTTCATTCTTGGAATAGATCAGGATATCATCCAGATAAACCACGACGAACTTGTCGAGGTAATCCATGAATATATAGTTCATCAGGCGAGAGAAGGTGGCTGGAGCATTGGTTAAGCCGAAGGACATGACGGTGTACTCGTATGAACCATAACGAGTCACAAATGCGGTCTTGGGGATATCCTCCTCACGAACACGGATCTGGTGGTAACCCAACCTCAAGTCGAGTTTCGAGAACACTGACGAACCAGCCAGTTGATCATAAAGATCATTGATCCGAGGAAGAGGATACTTATTCTGAATGGTAGCTTGATTTATAGGACGGTAGTCTTGGACCAATCGGTTTGTCCCATCCTTCTTCTTGACAAAGAGAGAAGGTGCTCCCCAAGGTGAGCAACTTGGGCGAATGAAACCGCTTTGAAGAGATTTGTCGATTTCCTCCTTTAGCTCAAGGAGTTCATGCGGCGGCATCTTGTAGGGACGCTTGGCTATAGGAGTGGTGCCTGGTTTCAAGTCAATGACGAATTCGACAGCTCTAGCAGGGGGAATCCCTGGAAGTTCTTCAGGAAAAACGTCTTGGAAATCGCAAACGACAGGAATGTTTTCAATTCCCTCGAGGGGTGCGGCGTTCAATGCATTCAATGCATAGAGCCTTGCCTCGGCATTTTGAACCAGTTTAGCATTGTAGCTTACGATTTCATCAGAAGGGTGCAGCAGATGGACGGTCTTAGTGGCGCAAACGATTGTCGCCGTATGCGCTTTCAACCAATCCATCCCCAAAATGAGGTCAATGCTACAAGACTTTAGCACGATAGGAGAGACAAGGAATTCCATTCCTTCGATTTCAACGGGGACGTCGTTGCAAATCATGGAAGTCCGACATTGGCCCGCGGGGGTGTGTACTAATAGTGAAGCATTCATGTCTTCGCTTTTAAGGCCATGCATGAATGCAAAATCTTCAGACATGAATGAATGTGATGCTCCTGAATCGAATAAAACAGATGCAGGTACTGAATTTACGAGGAGTGTACCCATCACAGTAGCAGGCTGGTCCTGAGCTTCGTTCAGTTCAACGTGGTTGGCCTGAGCTTGCCCATAAGACTTGCCAGTGTTGTTGCGGTTCTGGGTGTTTCCACGGCCAGCTGCTGGGAGGGCCAGTTGATTCTGGTTCTGGTTGCATTCTCTAGCACGGTGCCCTGGCTGTCCGCACCAGAAGCATAAGCCATTATTGGGAGTGGGAACAGGAGCTTGGGGTGGTGGAGCTGGAAGCTTGGCTGCTTAGTTGTAGGCGGGCGAGGTGTAGCATAGTTCGCTTTGAAGCGTATGCATTGGGCTGGTACATGCTATTGGGAATCCATATCTTGCGCTTCGAGGACGGGCCCAAGATGAGCCGGTGTCACAGTTGCGCTGTTTAGAGCTCGGTATTCCTGCGGACCAGTTTCGACATTGATAGCTTTGTTCACCAAGGTGGCGAAATCAGCAAAGTCGTGCACTAGAAGTGCGAGCTTGATGTCAGCTTGAAGTCCGTCACGGAACTTCTCTTGTCTGCGTGCATCAGTTGCAATATCCTCTTCAGCATAGCGAGACAAGTCCAAGAACTCTCGCTGATAGGCTTCAACAGTCTTGTTGCCTTGGGTGAGGTTATGAACTCACGCTTCTTCGGTCCATGACCCCTTGAGGGATGAAGCGGCGCGAAGGCAGCACTGGAAGTCTGCCAGTGATGAGTGTCCCAAGCTGGCAGAGTACGACGGTGGCTGTCCCACCATTGAGCTGCGGGTCCCTTCAGGAAGAAGGAAGCAAAGGTGACATAGCTGGCAGGGGCTACATTAGCAGACTCCATCTCATAGGTGATGTCACGGAGCCAGTCATCAGCATCCAGTGGCTGAGTTGAGCTGCGGTACACGCTGGGGTTCAGGCGTATGAATTCCTGCAGAGTTGTTCCGTTTGGGTGTTGGTTCATATTGGGGCGAGGGAACTGAGCCATCATGTTCTCCATGAACTGGCGATTCATCTCGAGCTGTTGGATCATACCAGCCATGTACTCAGGCGGTGGTGGAAGGTTGGCACCACGACCACGACCTGCTGGCCTAACCATCCTGCTATTATATAACAGGGGTAGTTCAGCATTTGAGAAGATAAGCAAGAGACAAGAATCATTCATGATGAAACACGCATAATGAAAGTAGCATGATGGAAACTACAAAGTAGTTCGCATATCTTACAAAAGGAATCATGCATAGAGTTCGATACATAGAGTCCAGTACATAGACTACTACATCATAGGCGGCACGCAGGCTCGCGGCGAATACAACAAATGCTAACAAGCAAGTCTACATCAGTCCCACGCGGTACTGCGGAGGTAGCTGTAGCCTGAAAGCTGGTAGTGCGGCAGTGGATAGTCCTCCACGTCAGTGACCTGAGGGCCGCGGATACTCTGGTGCTGAATCCGACGTCCCGTGGCGTGAAAGGGCCAAGTGCGGAGAGTAGCCTCCCACGTCCGCCAACCAACTCCACGGGCATCACGGTCTGGCGGGGTAGATCGCAGAACGCGCAGCTCTCCGGACGGACAAAGGGTGCATCAGCGTCGAGCACGGTAGAGGTGCCGACGGGTGATGTACAACTCGTGGCGAAGAGCTCGGTTAGCTCGATCCAGCCATCGCATGCGAACAAAGTTCGATGGTGGAAAGGCTCTCTGGTGACAATGGTGTAGGCAGGAGTGTAGTAACCTCCTCACCAACATCGACGCGATAGCAATGTGCTGAAGGGGAGGTGTCCAACTCTCGATACTCGCACGAAGACGTGTCGATGCAGCATAAGCAGCATCGTGGACTGCCATATCGATGGTCACTCCAACACCATGTGCGGTGTGCAGCACATGAGTGGACTCATACTCCGAGAGTAGAGGTGGACGATGGCGCATCGCTCCTGGTTATAGTCCCGGTACTCCTCATAGACGGTGTACTCGGGTGCCAGCGATAACCCGATAGGTCATCATCTCGGCTAGCACCGCAGGTGATCCCGAGGCACCAATGGCCGTCGTGTGGCGCACGACCTGCCTCGTGGGTTCCATCTGAAAACAAAGACGTTTCAAAGGAGTCAATTGACAGTGTGGAAATTGCTCAAATACAATTCCAAAAACAACTAGGGCTACATCCAACTTTGGGGTGAATGCGGTCACGGGATCCTAGTGATAGTTAGTAAAATTGTTTAACCCGAGTAGAAGAGAGTTCAGAGCCCCAGAGTAAAGGTCGAGGAGTAAAAGATCCTAATACCACCCAATGGCGACGTGTGCCCATAAGACACACAGCCATGTTAGTAAAAGTTTTGCAATGTCTAGACTCGACTTCGGCCAAGGAGTTGGAAAGGGGATTCCTACAGGCAGTCGGCTCTGATACCAACTTGTGACGCCCTCGATTCAATCGTACACTAATCATGCACGCAAATGTGTACGATCAAGATCAAGAACTCACGGGAAGATATCACAACACAACTCTACAAATAAAATAAGTCATACAAGCATCATAATACAAGCCAGGGGCCTCGAGGGCTCGAATACAAGTGCTCGATCATAGACGAGTCAGCGGAAGCAACAATATCTGAGTACAGACATAAGTTAAACAAGGTGCCATAAGATGGCTAGCACAAACTGGGATACAGATCGAAGAGGACAGGCCTCCTGCTCGGATCCTCCTAGGTCACTCCCGGTCGCCGTCGCCGGCTGCACGTAGTAGTAGGCGCCTCGAGTAGTAGTCGTCGTGGCGGTGGCGTGCTCGATCCTGGGCTCCATCGTCCGATAGCAGCAATCGAGTAGAGATAGGGAAAAGGGGAACAAGGCAACCGTGAGTACTCATCCAAAGTACTGCAAGCAAGGAGCTACACTACATATGCATGGATATATGTGTAAAGGCCATATCGATGGACTGAATCGCAGAAATGCGAATAGAGAGAAGGCCTAGTCCTATCGAAGACTAGCATCTTCCGAATCCACCATCTTGCAGCAAACAAGAGGGAGTAGAGTAACATAACTTAAAGTAGCAGTAGTGTTATCAACCTCGGCGAGATCCTTTCTCGACTCCTGCGAAAGAAATCCCGAGCCATACTATCCAGTTATTATCACAACCCAATTCTCATCGCAAACCATTGCTCATATCCATGTCTCAACTCAAGCATCCAGTTCTAGTTGTATCGATCGGATACAACTCCAAGTGTCCGCTATCGTGGGACAGGCTATCGATAGATGTTTTCTTCCGCAGGGTGCACCAACTTACCCACCACGCCGCTTAACTCCGCCGGACACACTTTCGTGGTCATGCCCGGCCTCGCCAAACAATACGCCGCAACCCGACCTAGGCTTAATAGAGAGGCCAGCACGCGGACTAAACCTATGCCCCGGGGTCATGGGCCATCTCCCGAACTCCTCACTGCGTTATGAGGGCGGCGGAAGCAGACCTAGCCTAACAGCGTTCCAGTCCAATCCGGCCACCGCCCGACGCCGACGTCTAATAAACTTCGGCTGATGTATACGACGCAGAACGCCCATACTTAGCCCACGTGATGGTTAGTGCTATCGGGCCGAGGCCCTCGGATCAAATATCCAAATCGTAGTGGATTAGGAACGCGGTAACAAGCGAGACTCACGAAGATGTGACCCGTTGCCCGCCTCGAGGACTTGCGGCAAGGGCTAGGAATGCCCGGCCACGCCTCGTAATTATCTCGCGGGCACCCTCCAGGTCAACCCGTCTCCACATCACTCGCAATTAAGCACGCGCGGGTACCCCTCAGGGTCGACCCGTCTTTCCAAGTAACAGTGGTAAAAGTCCAAGTAACCGTGAGTCCAAACATCAAGGGGAAAACACGAGGAATCACCCCCGGTGTATTCCACTCAATGTAGTCGTCAAGGTGAACATAAGAGGATTCACCCTCGAGGTCCACACTTGAGGGGTTGCACGACAGAGTCGTATCGGAAGTGGTTAAGGAGGAAAATCACCCTCGATGTCCACAACCGGATAGCTATACTACAGGGTTAATATCAGAGGTGCTGTAGAGGTTTCACCCTCGGTACTCGATAGTAACCTAGTAGTGTCGAGCAACTAAGGGGAAGTGATGTGCGGTGTCGGGGCCTGGTCTTCTATCCCGTTGATCGGGTCTTCAATGATGAAGCAGGGGCAACAAGGACAAGGTGGGGGTCACTGATGGGTCTCTAACCAACCTATACTAAGCAGTTTAGGATAAGCAGGTAGGTAACAAAGCAGGTTACAATAAACAGGCTATGCAACAGAATAAGGGCAACAATAACAGTAGCAAAAATCTAGTGCAAGCAATAAGAGAATGGAATGGGCGATATCGGGATGATCAAAGGGGGCTTGCCTGTTGCTCGGCAAGAGAGAGGGTCGTCGACCTTGTAGTCGAACTGGCCAGCTGCAGCGTCGGTCTCGTAGTCTACCGAAGAGAAGAGGGGGAAGAAACAATGAATACACGGTAACAGATGCATAACGATGCATGACATGCCAAGAAGCGATGCTAGGCGTGCCCTAACGTGGTAAGAGGGGTACTGGTTTAGGGGGGAAAGCATCCGGGAAGTTATCCCGTCTCCGGACGTCTGTCAGACAGATGAACCGGAGGAGAAAGTTTACAGGTTTGATAGGTTAGAGACGCGTGGTGGACGAACGGACTGCGTGAATCAATTCGCCTCGCTGCTCGAGCAACTTTCATGTTGAAATTATTTTAATCCGGATTACGGATTAAAAGTTATGATTTATAAAAGGTTTTATTAATTTCTGGAATTTTAATTAATTATTTAATTAATTTCGAAAAAGCATTTATGACATCAGCCAGGTGGGTCCCACATGTCATTCACTAAGCCTAATTAACCTAATCAGGGTTAATTAATCTTAGTTAGTTAAGTTAACTAATGATTAGTATTAATTAATCCAGATTAATTAGTTTAATTAATTACCCAATTAATTAGCTAATGATTAGGTTTAACTAATCCAGAATTAATTAGATTAATTAATTACTCAATTAATTAATTAATTAGTTATTTAGTTAATTAGTTTAATTCACTTTTAATTCATTTTTCGCTTCGCTTAATTAAAACATTCTTTTTCGTTTTAATTTGGGGTGGGGCCTCTGTCGCTGGCACTTGGCCAAACGGGTGCGGGCGCCCTGGGTGCAGTGCCGCCCGATCCGGCACGACCCGCCCGGTCAGGCGGCGACCACCGGGCGGATCGGGCGGGGCGGCTGGCCACCACCACCAAGCCCGAGCGACGCCCGGTGAGGGGGGCGACGGGCGGCGGTTCTGGGCTCGGGAGAAGGGGGGAGCCGAGAAGGGAGGCCAAGCGGCCGAACGGGGAGGAAGGGAGCTGGGCTCGGGTCTCGGGCGGCGCCAGCGTGGGTCGCCGACGAGGGGAAGGAAGGGAGAGGGGGCGACGGTGGCAGGCGAGCCGGGCCGCCGAGGCCACTGGCCGAACCCAGCAGGGAGAGGGTCGAGGGGTCGGGAGGGGCGGCAGGCGCTGGGCGGCCGGAGCCCGGGGAGCCGAGGAGGGCCGGAGGGGGCGCCACAGGGCGGCGGCCGCAGCGGACGCCGACGGGAGGGGTAGAGGGAGGAGAGGGGAGGCCTCACAGGGGGGCAGGGGCCACGGCCGGTTTGCTCGGGGAGGTCGGGCAGGCCGGGAGGGGGGGCAGGAAGCACGCCTGGCGGGGGCGAGGCCGAGCCGGACCATGGTGGCGGTCGCCTGGCCTCGGGGGGGGGAGGGAGGGAGGAGTCCCCGGGCGGTGTGGAGGAGGAGGGAGGACCGAGGCGGCGGGGCCGGGGGGGAACGGCGGCGGGGGATCGCCGACGGGAGGCGGTCGGTGGCGCCTGCCCGATCCAGATCGGTCGGGACGAGGGCGAGGGAGGCGCGAGAAGGGGAGGGCGGTGGCTAGGGTTAGCCACCGATGGGGGTTCTAGTGAAGCGGGCTGGGCGGTGGGCGCCCAGAGGGGGAGAGGAGATGGGCCAAGGGAGAAGGAGAGGGCCAGTGGGTGGGCGGTGGGGGTTATCCCCCCCAGTTTTATTCTTTTTCTTTTTTGTTATTATTTTTTTTTGACAGATTCGAAACAACGATTAGTTAATTAACAGAACCGGGGGGGGGGGGTTTACTGTTGCAAAACCATCCGGGCGTTACAGCAACCCCGTTTGACTAGGGCGAATAGGGAGGCGTCCTCTCATGAATAATACCGTGTTCCCCACAAAAAGAATCAAACTCACTCGAGAAGTGCTCTCCACCACGATCTGATCAGACTCGTTTAATTTTCTTTTCTAGTTGATTCTCAACTTCTGCCTTAGATCTTAAAGTAGTGTAGAGCCTCATCTTTAGTATTTAAAAGATACACATAGCAATATCTGGTGGAATCATCTATCAATGTCATGCAGTATTTCTTTTCACCTTTAGTCAACACATCATCCATCTCTTAAAGATCAGAATGTATGAGTTCTAAGGGCGCTAAGTGTCTCTCCTCCGCAGCCTTGTGAGGCTTGCGAGGTTGCTTAGCTTGCACACACAAAAGGCACTTAGAATCTTTGGCTAAAATGAAACTTTGGATTAGCTAGCTGTGTCATAACACCGAAACTAATGTGACAAAGACATGAATTCCAAACTTCAGATTCATTAACACTCGAATGAAAATTGTTCATGACTTTATTACAAAAATCTGCGAGGGAAAGGTGGAACATCCCTCTGCACTCATAACCTTTTCCAACAAAGAGTCCATATGTAACAACTAATTTATTAGACTCGAAGACCAACTTAAACACTTCTCTACACAGAAGGGAGCTACTAACGAGGTTCTTCTTGATGGCGGGGACATGTTGCACGTTCTTCAGCTGCACGATCCTTCCCGAAGTAAACTTCAAATCGACTGTGCCAACACCATGAACAGAAGAACTCGTACCACTCCCCATTAATACAGATCTGTGGCCTGTGACCTAGTAAGAAGAAAACTATGAAATCTCAGCACACACATGAACACCTGCACCTGTGTCCATCCACCAATCGGAGAACTGAAACACTGAAAAACAGTAAATAAATTACCGTACACAGGTGCACCATTCTCATTGTTGCCCACAATCATGTTGACAGACTTGAAGTCCTGCCATAGCTTCCTATACTTGTTTGGTCACTTGTTGGCCCAAAAAAATTAGAAAACGTATTTTTTTTGTTTCCGAGAGGCATGGCCGTGCCTCTTGCGGAAGTAAAACCGTGCCTCTTGAGGAAGAAAAACCATGCCTCTCATGGAAAAAATACAAGTTTTCCCGCGGGATTTTTGTTGTAGCCGAAAAGCTAAGAAAGACCCTCATATACACTAATGTTGTACTTATACAACAATTATACATATTTTTATACACTAGCAATGATATAACAACTCATCATCATCATAATGATATAATCACTCATCATCATCGTAGTGATATAATAACTCATCATCATCATAATAATTTAACCACTACTAGCTGATTGTTCTCATCCTAGGTAAATAACTTCTGAGCACATGACAAGTACTATGACCTAGTCCTCTCTCTTAGGTAAAATGGAATAAAACAGAAAAACCCTCCATCTCCATGATGAAGCATAGAGATCCACCGGTTACCAATTTGTGGCCTGCACTCATTCACAATTTGCCTCCATCCTTCAATTTTGAGGCATCCATTTGGTTGATGTTCAGTCGTGTATGTATATTTGAAACTAGTCCTCAAAGGGCAAACAATTGTCATTAAGGATGGCAATGGGTCGGGTTTGGATCGGGTTGAACAATATCATATCCATATCCATATCCATGAAGACAGTCTTTGACCGCCCATGAAAAATTCATGGATGAAAAATTGTGTCCATGTCCAAACCCGATGGATATCCATACCCTCTGGATATCCATTGGGTCCTATTGAGACATATAAATAATACATAAAACAATATTAACATAACCTCTTCCATTCTTCACCTCGTGGCAGGCTAGGCTTCACTTATGGTAAACATCAACTTATGGTAAATCAATGTCGGGTTTGGGTATACCCACGGTACAAGATTATATTCATGCCCTACCCACGAGCAACCGGGTCGGGTTTGGGCGCCGCCCATGGACACAAAAGCATATCCAAACCCTATCCATTCGGGTCGGATATCAATTTCCATGGGTAAAATTGACATCCTTAATTGTCATCTCATCTTCGACACCCATCAGCGGAAGCACAACAACATCTGGGAGCTTCTGTTGATGAACATCATAGTAACATAGTTAGCAATGTGGTTTACTTAAGAAGAATGTATTAAAAAGATGTACTAGTGATACAATAGTAAAAAATCTTACCATGATATTTCTACGTATGTTAGCATCGCTCAACTTGTGGACCAGTGGTATGTTTCCTGTAGTATTTCCGCCAGCTCCATAGATGCTCTTAAAAGGCATAACACCATTAACAAAGGAGATAAGAGAATTCTTATCATCCCAAGTTAGCTCTAAGCCAGCAGTATAATAGGTCTCTTCTACTCTCTTCCGTGTATTTCTTGAAGATAGAAAATAAGTTGTTAGTTATAAATAAACAAGTTCAATAGGGGTGAATAACAACCATTTTAAAATAAGGACTATAGATTATTTAACAAATTTGTTTGACAAACTCACACGGAGGTAGAATTGGAATCAATGTCCAGATCCACTCAAATGTCTTTATCATGTTGAGGACCAGTGCCTGGATCATACCGACGAATGCCAATATCAAATGTTATTCTCGTACCTTTCTCAAATCCGTAAGCCTTGCATAATCCTCTCCAATTTGCACAACCAAAAGTGTGGGACCTAGTTCATTGTAGAGCTTAGCCTAAAAAATGAAACCATGTTTTGTCTTAAGGTAGCTTTCTTCGTATCCACTTTTACACGCCATCGAAAGAGAACTTCTCTAGGACATACCGTCTTGCATAGCAGGGCATGCACTAGTCGAATTATAAAAGACGGGAATTACATAAAGCAAAAATCTTAGGCCATGCTTAATTAAGAAGAAATATGTGCCGATTAAGTTATATACCATAAGATATTCGAAGGCCTCCTTAAGCGTGAGGGAGAAGCACCTATCATTTTCCAAGTGAGGATTGTCACACATACCCCCATCGCCGGAACAACCATTGCACTCGAGGATCCTATCGTTCTCATCAATTTTTCGTGTTTGTAATTGAAAGATTAAAAGTCTACAACAAATAACAGAAAGTCAACACATATATCATTATTCATCATGGGTTGACTTTTGGTTTGTTAAGTCTCCCTTAAACAACTCTCATCTCTCAAGTGGTCATCTATATGGTGCACACTCCCTCACTAGTATTTCGATTGTTGGTGATGGTTGCTTCTCCTTCTTCCCCGAGTGCATTAACAAATGGTCTAGCACAAGGAGAACACGGAAAAGCGACCCCCAAGACAACTGTCGGAATCCTTCCCTCAAGAATTTTGATCTACACTAGTACTAATAATGTTGGTGTATATATGGTAGACACTCCCTCACTAATATTTCGACCAACGGTGATGGTCGCTACTCCTCCTTTCCCTAGTGCATTCCCAGAAGGTCTAGCACAAGGAAAAGAAGGAGAAGCGACCCCACGACAATAGTCGGGATTGTTCCTCCAAAAACATCAATCTATCACACAGGGAGCCCCATCACACTAAAATTCAACCCTAAGCATCGATCAACTTTACATGTAGCAGAATGTACACAAAACAAATGGACCATCATTTTTCGCTGCCGTGGCAGCGTTATCATAAATCGCCATTTTTCGCTAAGGTGGCAGAGTTTTCTTTCTGTTATCTTCTTCCTAGTATAGGTACTCCTAGCCATACTAGAACTACTCTTAGCTACTCCTATGGTAGGACACTCATATACAACTTTCTAGCACAAGTCATGCCGAAATCCACGAACCTTGTAATTATTTAGCAACTAATAATCCAGGAAAAGGCACTTTTGCTGCGAGAAAAACTGAAAACCTGAAGAAAAAAACTACCTAAAAAACAAAAATGCGTACATAATTTCCTTTTTATGAAATTCGGAGAAAGCGGCCAACATGCAATATGTGGCGGTGGTTGGACATACCACTTAGCGTGCCCTCGGACCACCCAAAGTGACCTGTGAAGTTCCCGCAAGGGTATCCTCTAGTTAGTTAGGAATTTCCTATAGGCCGCTCATTGCGGCAAACTGCCGGCGCTTCGCACAAGGCAAGCGACCGAGCGACGCTTTTTGGGCTGGCTCACTTATGTAGATAGCTTAGGAACTGGCCATTCCGGTTTTGTGAACATTCTAGAAGGTTCCTTGAACCGGGGTTTTGTTTCTTTTATCGTTATCCACCTTTTCCACTTTCCTATTTATTTTTTTTCATTTTTGTTTCTTTTCCATTAGATTCGTTTTTTGTTTCTATAACTTTTTCAAGTTTATTTCTTTTTTCAAAACATGTTCGCATTTGTACAAAATGTCCAGGATTTTTCAAGACAGCAAAGAAATGTTTCGATTTTTCAAAAAAGCAAATAAATGTTTAAAATTTGTTTCATAATTTCTAAAGATGCATGGGAGTCTTAAAAAAGTTCATGTTTTTAAAATTTTGACTAAAATTTCAAATATGTTTATGTTTACATATATTGTTCAAAAATTCAGGAAATATTTCGGAATTTCGAAAAATGTTCATGTTTTCTTAAAAACTGTTCAAAATATTAAAAAAATTCTCTGTTTTCAAATGATGTTCGGGTTTTCAGAAAATGGTCAGGAATTTCAGAAAATGTTTTGCTTTGCAAAAATTGTTCAACTATTCAAAATATGTTCCCATTATCGAAAAATGTCCAGAATATTAAATATTGTCTCAAAAATTTAAATAATGTTCTTGCTTTCAAAAAATGTTCAGGAATTTCAACAAAAAAATCATGCTTTTCAAAATTTGTTCAACGATTCAAAAAACGTTCCCATTATCAAATTTTGTTCTAAATAAACAATAATTATTCGAGGTTTTAAAACATACTCAGGAATTTCAAAAAATGATTCCGCATTTCAAAATTGTTCCAATTATCCAAAAACATTCGTCAAAATTCAATAAATATTCACGTTTTCAGCAAATTCGAAATTTGTTTCTGTTGAAAAATGTTCACGCCATTTATTTATTTTTGAAATTTGAAAAATTGTCCAAGTTAAAATAATTATCGGATTTTCAAACATTGCTTGTTTTAAAAGAAACACAATTTTCAAGGAAAGTTAGGAAAACTTCAAAAACCTGTATGGATTCTGCATTGAAAGTATTTCCTATACTACCATGCTCTCCTTTTGAAACCAATGCTTGTTAGCTCCACTTGTTAGCTGCTCTCCTGCACAAGATGAAGGTCCAGAGTTTGAATCCGAGCGAGACTCACGGGTTTCCTTGTTTTTAAGATCGCTGCACTACTGTACACGCAAGTGCATGCTCGCTACAGCTCCCGCCATTGGGTCAGCCCAGTTGGGGGGTCCGTGCGTGTGTCGTGTGGCTGTTTGATGTAAAATGCGTCAAATAGGAGCTCCTAGTTAGTTACTCTCGAGGAGGGTGAATACTGTATGGAACGTAGGGTGCCCCCAAGGGCCGCCATAGCGCGCACCCCCCAGCTCCCCCTGCGTGCTTTTCTGGGCCAGCCCATGTGGGGCGCGAGGTCCCCCAGTTTTTTTTATGTTTTTTTTCTGTTTTTTTTTTCTGTTTTGTTTTTTTCTCTTTTTTATTGTTTCTTCATCTCTGTTTTTTCTTCTGTATTTCCTCTTTTCTCAATTTTGTGATATTTTTAATATCTTGAAAATTTTTCTGTTCACTGAATTCAAAAATGTTCATCTAATTCAAAAAACGTTCGTCAAATTCAAAAATTTCTACATCATATTCAAAAAGTGTTCATCCAGTTTTCAAAAAGCTCATCTGATTTTCAAAAGGTGTTCTTGAATTGAGAATTTGTTGATCAACTTTAAAAATGAAAAACATATTCAAAATATTCATCATATTCAGAAGTGGATCACCCTAATTTTAAAAACGTCCATCAAATCCCAAAAACTATATCTCTAGCATCTGGCGGTCACTCCGGCGGCCGGAGAGTGGGGCAACCCGCCATCTTTGTTTTGGCATGTACATAGTGTGCGTGTGCGTGTGCGTGTGCGTGTGCGTGTGCGTGTGCGTGTGCGTGTGCGTGTGCGTGTGCGTGTGCGTGTGCGTGTGTGTGTGTGGCGTAGTCGTTCTATTGAAGGTGGAAGGTGGCGGTGGTGTCTGCTCTAGTGTTCTCTGAGCTTTCACCTTCTCCCAACGGTCTCATCTGTGGCAGCATTGGATGTCTTGGACGGGTGGATTCATGTCGTTTTCTTTGGAGTGGCGAGGCTAGGTTTCCAGATCTTGGCCGATGAGTGTGTCGGGGCTCCTCCCCTGCCTCATTGGCGTATGCTCCAGCGCCAGCAATGAGCCCTCTCTGTATAGGGGTGGCCCTAGTTCATTCTTCCTTTTGGTGTCGGCGAGAGAGATGTCGAGAAGCTTCCAGTGATTCATGCTCCGAATCGGAAGTGCTTGTGCGGCTGAGGATTGAAGACTTCCTATCTGCCATATGGTCATGTTGTTGTATCCAAGTGTAGGCCGCCTCCAGGAGGGTTGGATCCCCAAGGATCCGGATGTATTTTATTTGTTTGCTTTGGTTGCATCGTATCATTGGACTTCTCTAATCCAGTTTTGGGGTCCTTTCACAAAACAAATTAAGCTAGCAGATCCTCAGACCAAATAATCTAGTAATCTCTCAAAAACTAGTGTTTCACCCTCAAAACTTTTCTTCTCCAGCTTACTTTTCTGTAGAAGAGGGCAAACTAAATTAAAATGGGGTGATTGTTCCCCCTCTGTCAATTCGATGTTGATGTAGTGAGCAGCAAATTGTTTAATTGTGTTATATATGATGTTAATGTTGTACCGTTGATCTGATTATGCAATGAGCTTGTTTAAATTTGTGTTTGAAATGGGTGTGTGCAAAGAGTTGTTCCATTGGAGTCCAAAGATATGTATGTTTTGTTTGCTCATTTTTCTTGCTTGCTTCATTTCTTACATTATGTTGTCATGTAATGTTTGCTTGCTAGATGGGATTATCTGCATGTTGTACCATGAATTTGGGATGGAACAATTAACTTTGTTCCGTTCTTTGTTGGAGTTGAATGGGGAACCCAAGTGGGAAACCCTCTTTCAAGATCTCAAGAACTCAACAAAGAACAAGAACACTGATGGGAGAAGGTCCCGCCAATCTATTGGATTTGATGATGATGATGACCAAGGTGGAGGGGTGGCAAGAGTTGAGACCAAGATAAAGATGAGTAGGCAATTGAAGGGGAAGAATTCGAAGAGAAACATTGCTGATCACTTAGTTCTTCATTTTCTTTAGTCATTTCATGGTCCATTTTTTTATCATCGAGAGAATATCAATTATTTTCATTTGTTACTTCATTATTTTTTAATCATTTGGCTCTCATTCATCGTTCATTACTTTTCCTACTTAGTCCATAAACTTGCCTTCTCACTATTTTGTGCATTATCATTCTTCATTTATATGTCTTCATTCTCTCTCTCTAGCGAGGCAATTAGACATTTTGCCCTCCCGTCGGCGCCGCCGTAGATTGGCATTGTCTTCTCTGGGCTTAGGGTCATAGAGGCGTGGTGGATCCCGGTACTTGCAGAAGGGAGAGCTCTTGGTCTGTTTTTAAGTGTTCTTTTGTGTCCGTTTAAGGTGCGTGCCCTGTAAAGGAAGACGAGATGGTGGCAGCTCTCTAAAGATGGAATAAGGTTCTCCTTTCCTAGCATTCATTCCGGTGGTGTGTCTAGCGTCTTCGAAGGGTGTGTGAAGTTGTGTCTCCGACGGATCTCGGTTCGTTCGGCATTTGACTTTTGTGGACCCACTTGGATCCGGTCTTTGTTCCTCTATGCTAGTGTGTCCTCAGTTTGGAACCCTCAGATTTACACTTCGCTTCATCGACGACGGTTGGTGTTTTGTTATGCTGGTCCTTTTGGGCCTTGGCATGATGACTTCCCAGTTGTCTACTATAACAAGGTTTGCCCAACTCCAGTGAGAGAGTGGCGATGAAGGCGGTGCTCCTTAGGCTTGGTCCTATGCTCGTAGTTGTCGCTAGGTGGTCCACTGACCTGGATGTAATTTTTACTTCTAGTGTTCCTTGTACTGCCTTGACAGATGACGAATAGATCTCAAGTTGTTCTCGCAAAAATAAATGTCTTCATTCTATTGCCTACACTCTGTCATGTTTCATTATTATTTTATTCTTTCATCCATCAATATTGTGTTTCATTGTTATTATTTCATTCATATAATTGCTCTTTATTCAGTGTATTGTTTGCTATGCATAATCATATCTATGTTTTGATTAGACTACTACACTAGAAGCTTTATTTTTTTGTATAAGCTATTCTTCAGTCTGCCTGATAGATAACCAAATTTTGGTGGAATTCCGATCTTGGTACCTATTTAATATTGTCATTGTTGGATTGTTCATATTTCCTAGAAAACATCATGATAATTTGTCAGTATTTGTGTTAAGACATTGATAATTCGGTCTAGATAATTTAGTTATGATCTTTCAGTTGGTTTATTATCGTAGCTATCTACAAGTGTTTGGATTTTTCATTTATTTAGATAACCTTACAAGGTGGATGCCTCTAGTCTAGTTCTGATTGTCAAGATGACTCAGCAAGGTGTTCCAAAATGCAACGCCGCATGTGGTATGTGGGTATTTCTCATGAATGTGTTGTTGTCAAGAGTGTGTTACTCCCTCCGTCCGGAAATACTCGCCGGAGGAATGGATGTATCTAGATATATTTTAGTTCTAAATACATTCATTTTTATCCATTTCTCCAACAAGTATTTCCGGACCGAGGGAGTACTTTTCTTCTTTCTAAAACATGCCTGATGTGTCTTTTTCCGAGTTTTCTCTTGACAGTCCTTCCTGTAATACATAGTGCAAATGTTAATTTAGTATAGGAGGCTGGTGCCTTAGTTGTTTACACAGAAGGGCTACCTCTGAACACATACTAGTCCAACTGTGCATGGTTTGTCTACTAGTCCAGGAAAAGTAGATATAAAAACAAGCCTTCGCCCCGCTTCATATGAAGCAATCAGCATCTCCATACAACAAGTTCAATTGACAAAAAAGTAAAAGTAAGTTATTTGGGGAAACAACACATACATGCCATGAAACAAATAAGTATAAACTGGCACCAAGCAGCTGGTGGAGTGGCCCTGTGGCAGGGTAGGGCGGCGCACTGCGCATCCATCATGCTGCCAAGCCGGTCCCGATCACACTACCTAGAGAGCGAGTGTGTCAGTGCTGGAAAAAGGACAGAAATATGAATACAACATCAGTGGCCTGCTATCAGGAAACCATCTCAATATCCATCTTATTGTGCATCGTCCAAATGGTCCAGTTCATTGATGTGAACACTAACTAGAAGAGGTGTCTCCTCCTCCCGGTATAGTTGGCCCGAGTTTTGAGAAACGCAGCCAGGCTAAGGCCTCCAAATCAATCCCAACCACCTCAGGGACAAAGCCTCAAAGAAAATGGGCAGCGCGTCAAGTGAGGAAGTTATGTGTCCTAGTCCCTGGGACACCACAAAGGAGGCATAAACCATCCCAGGGCCATTCCACTAGACCACCTCCATCCCTAATGGCAGACGATCCCACAGAAGCTGCCACACGAAAATCTTGATCTTCAGAGGTAAGGGCAATGTCCACAAAGGTGTGGTCCAACAGGAAAAGGAGATCGGTCCCCCTTTTTTTCACCACCTAACTGAAGTCGGCATTGAGTGGAATAAGTTGGTAAGTTTTGTGAATTTCTTTGTGTCTTATAATTTACATTCTTTTTTACTCCCTCCATTTTTGTGTACAAGGCCATAAACCCATATTATAGGTACCAAGGTAGAAACTAATGGTCACTTAAGCCAATGTTGCAAACTAGTCTTTTCTCCTCGCTTGATGTGTTAATTAATGTGTAGTTTTCTCTCCAACACACAACAAGACAACTCTCTCACTCCTCATTAGTTGATTAATGCGGTGTGCATGCATGGGGTATTAATGTCCTCGGTTGCTAACTTGCTAGTACGAAGCAAACCTCATAAATTTTATCTCGGTTGGTGTTAGTGACCTTGTATAGCTGCAAATTGTAATTTTGATAGTGGCCTTATATACAAAAATTGAGGGAGTAGTTTTGTTTGTTCCCCCAAATTGGTTTTGATATTTTTACTATCCTTTCGTTTGTTTTTCATGTAGTTAGGTTTCAGTTTAACAATGTCTAGGTGTAAATGCTACCATCTAAGTGAATATGCGGTCGGACGATGAAACCTTTTACCACGGTTGTCTTTCTTTTTGTTGTTCTCTTTGCTTACTTTTTCAAAGAATATACTCACTAATAACGTGAGTACATTCATCAGTTAATTATGTTTTGAGTGTTCTAAATCCATGAGCAGTCTTCTGTAATTCCTCTCAAGGTACTAACCTAGTAATCTTTATTCTTCGAGTGTCAGTACAAAACATTAACCAAGTTATCTTCATTTTTTCAGTTTCATGATTATTTTTCACTCTTACAGCCTCAACTTTGTCTCGCAAGGTACAACTTAAGATACTAACAAAATTATATTCACTCCTTAACCTTAGCTTTCAGTTCAATTTTATCCAAACTGTGAAAGCTTTACAACGTGTTCCTTTTCAAAATTTAAGTATGGACTTGTAACCTACTCTCCCCACTTTTCTCTTACTCCTGTATGAGATAGCAGGTCGAAGTTGGATCTCTTTTGGGACTCCTCCCTCCATGTCTTGCCCTCCCCCTCCCCTACACTGTTGCCTTTCGTTGTGTCCTGTGTTATGCTATTCATTCCACAGTTGGACATCAAATTTCGCTGAGACCAAATAAAATTCAGATATAAGAAAAAGGCAAAGCCTACGACACAAGCATTTCGGCAAGTCCACTGTGAATTCAGGCCCCAAGCAACACACGGATGAAGTGGCACTGCATTACACTGTGACTGGGGAAACGTTTCCCTTCGGCGCGCCGGCCGAACGACAGTTCCGGACGCGCGCACGCCGCAGGATCAGGCAAGATCCAACGCCTCAATTGAACTACTTCTAGTCCACACATACCGATTTGTCCTTATCTCCTTCTCTCTTCTCTCACCCCCCTACCAGGCTTTCATCTTCCTCGCCTCCCCCCTCGAACAGTTCGCCTTCATCCGCCATGGCACTCTTCAACCCCATCTCCGCCCACCTTTTAGGGCCCCCTCACCAGCGCTACCTCTCCCAGGACACCTGCACATCGCGCCACCATGGTTACCGGTGCTGCTCAGGGGAAATGGCTGGCTCCAAACCATCATCACTATGAACGATGAGCTCGGTCGTCACCAGCGCGAAAGCTGCTACAACTGGAATCATGAGAGATGTTACGACCATTGATGTGAGATGCTCGAACTAGGCGATGGAGGAGCTGCAACCCGTGGCGGAATTTGCTACATCCAATTCCGGCGAGGGCAAGACCTACAACGATGGCGAATAAAGTTTTTGCTGCAACCCACATCAGTTTTTGCTACTACCAATGTCTACATTTGCTACCACCCGTGATGACATTTGCTACATCATTCATGATGATGTAACAACCCCGACGGCGTCGACGATGTTTTTTTCTACAACCGGCTATGGTGAAAGCTAACACCGGACTCTTTTTGTTACAAACATTCACAGATTAGATGCGACATGCGATGGCGACGACGACGTTTGCGGCAATCATTGTCGGATTTGCTACAACCGACGTCATTGTTTGCTACATCATTCACGGCTTAGCTGCGACATGCGACAGCGGCAGTGGCGTTTTTGCTGCAGCCATACCTGAATTTTGCTGCAACCGGTGAAGTTTTTGCTACATATATGCACAGCTTCCACAACGATGAGCAGCACGAGATGCTGGTAGGGGGTGCCTCGGGGCATGAGCCGGCCGGCGGCTGGACGAGATGCGTGCATGGAAAGGGGAGACGTTGCGACCTATGGTCATGTGATGCTACGACGGCATGTCTGAAGGAGACGGGAGCTGGACTGCGTGCTTCAAACTGGGGGCACATTGGTGCAGGAAAGCTGTCATGAGCGGCGTCGTGAGGAGGGGAAGCGGCGATGTGCTGCCCTCGCCGAAAGCGCACTGCCAGGGGCAGCTCCTGCTGCCCTCACAGTCAGTCGTAGGCGCTAGCCTTGACCAACAGATTGTGGACCGGCTGTAGGGAGTCATATCGGGCGGCTGCCAAGCGACCGGCCCAAATTTGGACCGGCGCGCCGGCGCCTAGCCCTAGCCTTGTGATTGGGACGACCATCAGTGGAGTAGGCCAGATGCCACCGTGACCTACTAACATGCATGGCGAAGGAGATGGCTACCGCTCGGGGTCGTTCGAGGAGAGTAGCGTAAGGGTGTTGCTGTCGCTGCGGATCTCCCTTGTGTGCACCACGCGCGGTATTTGAGACATAGACCTATATAATTTCTGGGACCACGCGCGGTCCTAGCAAGCCATCCAGGCAAGATGCATCTATCTAGTTACTAAGCTCCCAGGAAATAAAGCTCCTTGGTGAATCGGGACTTTGTTGGACGAGTGGGTCTCGGTTGTCAGCCTAAGCAACCGATGGTCTAGTTATCTTCACTTCTTTGTTGATTGGTTCAGTGGTTTTCTATTAATTGAGCTGCAGTGGCATGATCTATAGGAAAACATACTCATCATCATATGCAGCTGTCCTTCTACCAGAGGTGAATTTTCTAAGTCATGCTTAATGTTGTCTAATATTCTCTCTTTGTACCATCTTCAAGAAAGTCATATGGCCCAGATAAAAAATTCCTATTCACCTAGATTTAAATTTGATCGAAGTTATTTCTCACCAGAGGCATAAGGATTTTCTACCTAACCTTCTCACCATTCCTAAGTATCCAGGTATAATTTTGTTCTTTGGTTGGCAACGTGCTATCCACGATATGATAATGGTAAGTTAACCTGGACATTTTGCCAGGATTGATGTACACTTCAGCAAATTTTGGATATTAATGTTGGTGTGGTTGTGTAGGTTCTAGAAGCATTTCTTACACCAGGATCTGAACTGTTGATGTTCAATGAGGTGGCAGAGAAGAAGAGGGAGAAAAACTGACTGATGATGGTATGGATATTTTTGGACTAACAAACATTAAATTGTACACAAAGAAGGGAATGTTGTCATCAGGCGGCACTTAGAAAGCTAGCCTCTTGAGACCTTTGATTCTGTGAGTATATGCTCCATCGTAGAGAGAAATAGAGTACTCTGAACTTTTTTGTTCAAACAATTATTGTTTTTATGAATCGGCCAATGTGGTCCGAAATGGCAAGTCAGCATTGCCCTGCATTTCTTCTACTCTAAGTTTACCTGTGCTGAAATTCACCCAATGCCAACTTTGAAACCACATATTTTGATTCTTGCAGATGAGTCGGTGGAGGATTCCATTTGAAGAATTAGATTCATGGTGCTTAGCTACACTTTCTTCTAATTCATGACGTGCAGGTGAGCAACAAGCAGCCTGGCTTCCGGCTTGCCAACACTGACGAGTCAACCATTAATCCAGAACTGAAGTCAGAGATTAAGTAGTCTCTAGACGATGTGTTTGTTGTGATCGTGAAAAGGTGACTAATTTTACAATGGCATCTCACTTTTTTGAAATGCAAGTATATATTATGATAGCAAAAGTAATCCATGCTAATAGAAATGATGACCGTGTAAGCATATATTAAAGTAGTTCTGATCTCACCCGAGCCATTAGTACTGTACATAACCTCAATGTAAATAACTTCAGTACCCCAGCCTGAAATTGTTGTTCGTGAGTAAATAAACATTACAGTGGATCAATGCAGTAGGAATATCTTGTAGTAATTCATGTTGTATTTTGTAAAGCTCATGGTTAATTATTGAACCCATGCATGTTGATGTTCCATGATATCTAACAAAGCTGTACTTCCGCACAGTGCATCTTTGTTCTTTCCCTTTCTCACAGCTAATTATTGAATGCATGCTATACTATATTGATGCTCAAGAGATATGCAGTATACTCAGTAAAGGCTCCTTTAATACTATCTAACATAGCTGAACTTCAGCAAATTCAAACAGTGCATCTTTGTTCTTTTGCTTTTTCTTTAGACTTAAATTTAGGTGCAAATTCAGCAACTCTTGAATAGAGCAACTTCCAGGTTGAGACAACTTGGACCACAGACGATCTCGAAAAATCCTGAAATGAGGCGGGCAACCCCACCTTTTTCTTTTATAAAGAAAAAAAGAGTACTCACCGTGAGAAGAGCGGCGCAGCAGAGCGCGCGTACCCCTCTAGTCATATACATGCCTACTGATTAGAGTTATCATACGCACGCACGCTATATCTCACCCAAATATACGACCGAATTTCAATCTCAACTAACAGGGGATAAAATAATAAGCAAAATTAACACCCGTTCATGTTTAATCTATAATATTCATGAGTACTGTACTAGACTAAAACTCCATCAAAACACAAGTAGAAAAAACTCACAGCCTTCTTCCTAAACTCGCATCCTATTTATAACAGCTAGCCTAAAAGATATTGCGCCAACTAGCTAGCCATCAAGCTGATGCATTATGCAATGTAGTCCTCATCGAGAAACTCCGTCAAAGGCTGTTGCAGCGCCTTCATTACAGCCTCCCACCCAGCATGTGTTGGGTGTGTCTCGTCCCAGTAGAACGTCTTGTCGGGATTTTCGCATAGGTCGTACAGGCGCTTCCCTGAATGGCTACGCTCTCCACAGAACCCTCCCTCATCGGTACTCTCGCAGCATGGGGTCAGCTTGCCATCGAAATCCTTGGACTGATCCGATCCTCCACCTGCATGCACAAAATATATATGCATGGTTACATAATAGAATTCATACATAAGGAACCAGATTTGACTTACAACATCAATGCGCATATATGTGTATTTACCAGGGGCGTGATTGACGATGTCAGTGAAGGCTGAGTAGAGGTCCAGAATGTGAACGTTATCCCTTTCGTCAAGCATTTGCTTTAGATACTTGTTGTGGACGGACGCGCCATAATTGCCGAGAAGGTCGCACGTGGTGTAGTTGTTCGAACTAGTATGCAAAGGCGTGCAACCAATGGGATGCAAATTGTTTACTAGCACTTTTCTCACCCCAAGCATCTGCAGTTGTGCCACGTTATCTAGGATCTCAGTCGCCACGTTTCCGATGTAAGTGTCGAGCTGCATGCAGGAGAAGTAAATTAGTAAGGTGGAGATCAGTATAATTAATTGACTTTAATTTGTATGTGCGAGTATGCTAGGTACTACTTATATCATCGAAGCTTGTGTAGAAGCCGGTCTCAATGTCGGAGTCGCTCATGTAGTCATTGCCGGAGATGGCGATGAGCGCGACGGAGTGGTGAAGCTGATGTGTTGAGATGACCCCGTCGTTGACAAGCCTCTTGAAAGTTTGAACCTGTGCGGCAAGGGTCGGCACCTTCTTGGTCTTCACCTTGAAGACACCAGCGCCCCCAAAAGCAAAGGTCATGCCAGATGAGTCAGAAGATTGATCTGATGTGAGCTCGTACGCTGGAGGGGCTTCATTGAGGCCCAACATCCTTGCTGCAAGGACAAGGCAGTAGATAGAAACGATTATTTTGGATGCATGCATCTTGATGTATATACTTGAATAACATATGAGTACATCATACCGATAAAATCTGATTGCATCCTGTAGTTGGAGAAGCGCCCGGCCAAAACAGGAGACGTAGCATAATGAGTGTTGAGATAGGAGCCGTATGGGTAGCTCCATTGACGTGATGTCTTTTCACCAATGTTGTTTGGAACATTGCCGTTGTCGACAAAGTCGTCGCCGAAGACAAACATGCTGGACCATTGGTTCTTCGACCGCTTTGAAGAAGGTGTGCCTCGGGCCTCCACACGAGCAGCTGCAACATAGATCGAGCATGTCAGTACATCGTGCGTGCATGCTGGAAGAACATGAAGAACCGGGCAAGATTGAACTTGAAGTGATCGCTAGCAACAGATATGATCTACTAAAAGGAAGACATGGCGGCACGCTAGCAACAAACATCCAAAAGGAAGACATGGTAGCAAGTAGTATGTAATCCGTGCATACCAGCAAAGACGACGACGAGGAGAAGAAGACAAGCAACAGCCGGAGGAAGCTTCATGGCGGCGAAGACGGCGAGGGCAGCCGTCCGGCACCCGGCGAGGAAGGAGTTGATGGAGAGGGAGGGAGATGGGGATGGGGATGGGATCGTGGTGTGGGCGTAGGGCTGTATTTATAGGAGGAAGAATGCACGTGTACCTAGTGTCCTGCTCCTGTTAACTTCGATTCAACTTCTTACCTCGGACGATCAACTTGGAGGGGAAGGCGCTGGAGCATGTCTATCACCGACCTAATTCCTTTGACGTTCAATGCAATCTCACGATTCTCTTCCCCTCCTCACGTACTGATCCCGGTCTTCTTTTATCTGCCCATACCGAATTTTCTGCCCATTGTTCCTTCTATATGGTCGCCCCATTCTCCAACCAACACGACACGACAGAAGTGGCCCCCGTCATTGTTCTTGGATGGTCCCAATTCGTTGACAACCTAAAGCTCTCTTAACCAGGACGGCACCCTCCGCCCTCCGATCACACAGAATAAACAGGAGCCGGATAAGCGAGTTATACCCTCCGATCGGCCAGTCAGAGCCCGCGGCGGCGCCGATGGCACCATCGGCGTCCTCGGCGGCCTTCTTCTCGGCCTCGAGCTTCTCAGTGGCAAGACGGGCGGCTCGGTTGACTGAGACATGATGATGACGAAGACGTAGAGGAAGCAGTGGATCAGTGGCGAGCAGTCCCGAAGTCGCTTCCCAAAAACCTAATCGCCCCTCTCCCGTACAGGATCCGGAGAGGCGGGGTTTTGGAGACCTGCTCTTCCTTCAACCGTGTATGCGGCATTCGGGATGGAGCCGCCGGCGGCAGCAGCAGCAATGGAACGCCTGGGTGTGACAGCTAGGATTGGCAGACGCCCCACAAATATATACGCAACCGTGTGGAGAGACGTGGGGTGAGCTCACGTCCGAGTCGGTAACAACCCACGATCTAATGTCACAGATCGTGCTCCACCTGTATGACTCTTCGTTCCTGACCGGCAAAAATAAGCGCATAGATGTGAGCTCAGCTCGGCTCGTCGTGGCGGGCGGCGGCGGAGGAGGATCATGCGAGGGCCTCTTCCCTTCTCAAGTTCCAATAGCACGATGAAAGAGAACCCCTTATAAGGAGGTCCAACTTCTCTCCAACTAGAAATGTGGGACTAAACTTCCCACCACCCCTAGTGCCATATAACCCACATGGGCCCTTAGAGATTTTCAGATATTGTTAGATGAGACCGTAAGATTTCAACAATCCCCCACCAGATCTCAAGGGCCCATATTGTCCTTTGTTCCAAACATTGTTTTGATATACCAGTATTTTAGTGGAGACCTATTAAGGTTGAGCTCCACCTAGAGCAATTAGCTATGCTCCTTCACAACTGAACAATGGACTATGTATTGAATTGTCAGTTTGGCATAAAGAAGTTTCACCACATGTCTTACTAGTACTACACCGCCGAAGGCTAACCCCTCGGGTGGAGCATATTAGTCACACTCCTTGCCTATTCATGAGCTTGCTAGAAATTAACCCAATCTCATAAACTATGACCAGCAGTCGGGCTCATATAGGTGTGTACCTTCAAAGATCGCTCTGTAGGATAGAATCTTGCTTACATAAGCTTTGGAACAAATTAAGACAGTAGTCATCCTACCATACAGTATTGAGAGTATCGCATCTCCAACAG
Source organism: Aegilops longissima (assembly GCA_021605205.1). Classification (NCBI taxonomy): domain Eukaryota; kingdom Viridiplantae; phylum Streptophyta; class Magnoliopsida; order Poales; family Poaceae; genus Aegilops; species Aegilops longissima. The sequence goes on from CM038679.1 coordinate 743,008,481, forward strand.
AGTGGGTTAGTAAAGTTACTCTCCTCAGTTCACCACTGGCTCGTTTTCTCAGGTCCTACATCACGGGATCTCCGATCACATAGGTTGGGTTACCACCATGTCAACTCATGTGGGTCTCATACCCATCTCCCTCGTTGCATTGTCTATCACAACACGTGATAGCCCTTTAGTAAAGGGATCTGTCAGATTCTTAACCGTTTGGACATAATCCAAAGCTATTACTCCGGAGTTTCTTAACTTTCTGACAGCTTTTAATCTCATTCTTATGTGTTTGTTGAACTTCATGTTGTCCTTTGAAGTCTTCACCTTGGCAATAACAGTCTAATTGTCACAGTTGACAAGGATAGCTGGAAGCGGCTTCTCAACCAATGGCAAGTCCATCAAAAGATCTCGAAGTCATCATGCTTCGACACCAGACATGTCTAATGTTGTTCTACTTCCATTGACGATCTCGTTAAGATCGTTTGCTTGCAAGACATCCAGCAAACAGCACCACCTCCAAGAGTAAGCATATACCCAGTTGTGCCCTTCATCTCATCAGCATCAGAGATCCAATTCGCATCACTATACCCTTCAAGTACCGATGAGTATCCAGTATAGTGAAGTCCATAGTTCATAGTACCATTCAGATAGCGCATAACTCTTTCAATAGCATGGCAATGTACATCACCCGGTTTGGAAACAAACTGGCTCAGTTTGCTCGCAGCAAATGCGATGTCAGGCCTCTTTGTGCTCACTACGTGCATGAGTGAACCAATGATTTGAGAATATCTCAATTAGTCCTTAGCCGTGACGTTGAACTTTCGAATCAACACAGTAGGATCATATGGTGTTTTAGATGGTTTGCAGTCCGAATATCCAAAACGACTCAACACCTTCTCAACATAATGGGATTGCAGAAGTGTTAATTCCACCCTCATCATTTCTCAGTAGTTTGATGTACAAGATAATATCAGCCACACCAAGGTCTTTCATCTCAAAGTTCTGATATAGAAACGACTTGACCTCCTCAATGACTTTGAGGTTGGATCGAAATATTAGTATGTCATCGACATACAAGCACAGTATAACTCCTTCACCACCACCATGGCGATAGTATACATATTTGTAAGCTTCATTAACAATGAAGCCGACAGATGTCAGAGTTGTATTAAATTTCTCATGCCATTGCTTAGGTGCTTGTTTCAAGCCATATAAAGATTTCAGCAACCTACACACCTTTCCTTCCTAGCCATCTATCATAAAGCCATCTGGGTGTTGCATGTAGATTTTCTCGTCTAACTCTTCGTTTAGGAAAGCCGTCTTAACATTCATCTGGTGGACGAGAAGACCATGCGAGGCCACCAACGAGAGTAATACTCGAATGATGGTCAGTCTGGCCACAGGTGAACAAGTATCGAAGAAATCTTCCTCTTCTTTTTGGGCATAGCCCTTGGCCATAAGCCTAGCCTTGTACTTTTCAATCGTACCATCGGGTCTAAGCTTCTTTTTTAACACCCACTTACATCCCAATGGTTTGCAACCATCAGGACGTTCAGTAATCTCCCATGTCTCATTAGACATGATGGAATCCATCTCGCTACAGACTGCATCCTTCCAGTAGTCAGCTTCTGGAGAGGCATACACTTCTGAAATAGAAGTGGGAGTATCATCCACGAGGTAATCATCACCAAAGGTCTTTGCAGTCCTTTGTCTCTTGCCCCTACCAAGGTTTTCCATGTCATCCTCATTAGGATTTTTATCATGTGTTTGTTCATAATATTCCTTAGGAATGGCAGGCTCGGGAGTCTCCCCAGATTCCTGTCTAGAAGTGCTTTGAGTACTCTCATAGGAAAAATATCCTTAAAGAATGTAGCATCCATAGACTCCATAATTGTACCGACCTTCTGGGCAGGTACCTCAGATTTCACTACTAGAAATCTATAGCAAACGCTTTTCTTAGCGGAGCCCAAATTAACGTAGTCCATAGTCTTTGGTCCAAGTTCACGCTTTTTGGGGATCGGCAAATTGACTTTTGCTACTTCTTGAGCTTGCGTTGGTTTTTCCCTTGAAGAGGAAAGGGTGATGTGATAACCCACAAGTGTAGGGGATCAATTGTAGCCTCTTTCAATAAGTAAGAGTGTCGAACCCAACGAGGAGCTAAAGGTAGAACAAATATTCCCTCAAGTTCTATCGACCATCGATACAACTCAACGCACGCTTGACGTTCGCTTTACCTAGAACAAGTATGAAACTAGAAGGACTTTGTAGGTGTTGTTTGATAGGTTTACAAGATAATAAAGAACACGTAAATATAAACTAGGGGCTGTTTAGATAAAGAAGCAATAAAGTTAGTATAGCGAGTGTGGAAAAGTGGTGGTAGGAGTTGCGAAATTGTCCCTAAGCAATTGACTACTTTACTAGACCGATAGCAAGTTTTATGTGGGAGAGGCATAAGCTAGCATACTTTCTCTTCTTGGATCATATGCATTTATTATTGGAACTCTAGCAAGCATCCGCAACTACTAAAGATCATTAAGGTAAACCCAACCATAGCATTAAAGCATCAAGTCCCCTTTATCCCATACGCCACAACCCCCTTACTCGGGTGTATGCTTCTGTCACTCAACCAATCCACTATAAGCGAATCATGAACGTATTACAACACCTACAGCGGGAATCCCTCACGCTTGCGCGACACAGAGGGCACAATATGACAGCAACATAACCACAAGAAAATTAAACCAATCATAGCAATTCATCAATCACCGGTAGGACAACGAAAATCTACTCAGACATCATAGGATGGCAACACATCATTGGATAATAATATGAAGCATAAAGCACCATGTTCAAGTAAAGGGTACAGCGGGTTGCGGGAGAGTGGACCGCTGAATATAGATGGGGGAAGGTGACGGGGATGTTGGTGAAGATGATGGAGGTGTTGGTGAAGATCACGGTGATGATGATGGCCTCTGGCGGTGTTCCGGCGCCACCGGAAGCAAGGGGGAGAGAGCCCCCCTTCTTCTTCTTCTTCTTCTTCTTCTTCCTTGACCTTCTCCCTAGATGGGAGAAGGGTTTCCCCTCTGGTCCTTGGCTCCCATGGCATGGGAGGGGCGAGAGCCCCTCCGAGATTGGATATGTCTCTCTGTCTCTCTCTGTTTCTGCGTTTTTTTGATTCTGCCCTTTCACCGTTTGTTATATATCCGGAGATCCGTAACTTCGATTGGATTGAAACCTTCACCATGATTTTTTTTTCTGAAAATTAGCTTTCTTGTGGCAAAAGAAGAGCAGCAACTTCCTTACGGGGTGCCCACCAGGTTCAGGGGCGCGCCCCCTGCCTCATGGCCCCCTCGGGCACCGTCTCGCGTTCATTCTTCTTCCCAAATATCACAAATATTCCAAAAATATTCTCCGTCTGTTTTTATCCCGTTTGGACTCTGTTTGATATGGGGTTTCTGCGAAACATAAAACATGCAACAAACAGGAACTGGCACTGGGCACTGGATCAATATGTTAGTCCTTAAAATAGTAAAAAAAGTTTCCAAAAGTATATGAAAGTTGTAGAATATTGGCATGAAACAATCAAAAACTATAGATACGACGAAGACGTATCAGCATCCCCAAGCTTAATTCATGCTCGTCCTCGAGTAGGTAAATGATAAAAAGATAATTTTTGATGTGGAATGCTACCTAGCATAATATTGATCATATATCTAATCATGGCATGATTATTAAGACACGAGTGATTCAAGGCAATAGTCTATCATTTGACATTAAGACGATAATACTTCAAGCGTACTAATAAAGCAATCATGTCTTTTCAAAACAACATGGCCAAAGAAAGTTATCCCTACAAAATCATATAGTCTGGTTATGCTCCATCTTCACCACACAAAGTATTTAAATCATGCACAACCCCGGTTTTAGCCAAGCAAGTGTTTCATACTTTAGTATTCTCAAACTTTTTCAACTTTCATGCAATACATGAGCGTGAGCCATGGATATAGCACTATAGGTGGAATAGAATATGAAGGTGGGGGTTATGTGGAGAAGACAAAAAAGGAGAAAGTCTCACATCGACGCGGCTAATCAACGGGCTATGGAGATGCCCATCAATTGATGTTAATGCGAGGAGTGGGGATTGCCATGCAACGGATGCACTAAGAGCTATAAGTGTATGAAAGTTCAAACTAAAACTAAGTGGGTGTGCATCCAACTTGCTTGCTCATGAAGACCTCGGGCATTTGAGGAAGCCCATCATCGGAATATACAAGCCAAGTTCTATAATGAAAATTCCCACTAGTATATGAAAGTGATAACTCAAGAGACTCTCTATACGAAGAACATGGTGCTACTCTGAAGCACAAGTGTGGTAAAAGGATAGTAACATTGCCCCTTCTCTCTTTTTCTCTCATTTTTTTATTTTCTCTCTTTTTTTTGGTGTGCTTCTTTGGCCTCTTTTATTTTTTATAAAGTCTGGAGTCTCATCCCGACTTGTGGGGGAATCATAGTCTCCATCATCCTTTCCTCACTGGGGAAATTCTCTAATAATGATGATCATCACACTTTTATTTACAACTCAATATTACAACTCGATACTAGAACAATAATATGACTCTGTATGAATGCCTCCGGAGGTGTACCGGGATGTGCAATGATCTAGCATAGCAATGACATCAAAAAACGGACAAGCCATGAAAACATCATGCTCGCTATCTTAAAGATCGTGCAAAGCAATATGACAATGAATGCTCAAGTCATGAATATGATGATGATGGAAGTTGCATGGCAATATATCTCGGAATGGCTATGGAAATGCCATGATAGGTAGGTATGGTGGCTGTTTTGAGGAAGATATAAGGAGGCTTATGTGTGACAGAGCGTATCATATCACGGGGTTTGGATGCACCGGCGAAGTTTGCACCAACTCTCGAGGTGAGAAAGGGAAATGCACGGTACAAAAGAGGCTAGCAATGATGGAAGGGTGTGAGTGCGTATAATCCATGGACTCAACATTAGTCATAAAGAACTCACATACTTATTGCAAAAATTTATTAGCCCTTGAAACAAAGTACTAAACGCATAATCCTAGGGGGGAGGTTGGTAGCTAGGAGTTAACCATCGCGCGCCCCCGACCTCCACACAAGGGATGGCAATCAAAAAATATCTCATGCTCCAACTTCGTTACATAACGGTTCACCATACGTGCATGCCACGGGAATCACAAACCTCAACACAAGTATTTCTACTAATCCATAATTACTCACTAGCATGACTCTAATATCACCACCTTTATATTGCAAAACTATTGCAAGGAATCAAACATATCATATTCAGTGATCTACAAGTTTCATGTAGGGTTTTATAACTAACCATGTGAATGAACAATTCCTGTCATCTCTCTAAGTAGATATAAATGAAGCAAGAGAGTTTAATTCTTTCTACAAAAGATATGCCCACGCTCTAACAAATATAAGTGAAGCAAAAGATCATTCTACAAATGGCAGTTTTCTATGTGAAGAGAAACAGGCAATCCAAACTTCAAATGATATAAGTGAAGCACGTGAAGCATTCTATAAAGACATACTCAAAAGATTTAAGTGAAGTGCAATGAGCATTCTATAAATCAACCAAGGACTATCTCATACCAGCATGGGGCATAAAATAAAAGTGAAAACTAAATGCAAAAGACGCTCCCAGATTTGCACATATCGCATGAACGAAACGAATCTGAAAACATACCGATACTTGTTGAAGAAATAGGGGATGCCTTCCGGGGCATCCCCAAGCTTAGACGCTTGAGTCTACTTGAATATTTACTTGGGGTCCCTTGGGCATCCCCAAGATTGAGCTCTTGCCTCTCTTCCTTTTCCTCATATCGAGACCTCCTCGATCAAACACTTCATCCACACAAAACTTCAACAGAAAACTCGATAAGATCCTTTAGTATAATAAAGCAAATAACTACTCTAAGTACTACTGCAAACCAATTTATATTTTGTTTTTTCATTGTAGCTACTGTAATATAACTTTTCCATGGCTTAATACACTGTTAGAAATTGATAGTTTCATCAAAACAAGTAAACTATGCATCAAAAACAGAATCTGTCAAAAACAGAATAGTCTGTAGCAATCTGAACATTCACCATACTTCTGATACCCCAAAACTTCTACCAAAATGGAAAAAATAAAAAACTTGTACATAAAGACAGTGCAAAAAGTTTCGGAACTGTTTGACGTTCCAGTAAAAAATGTAAAATCGGGCACTACAGCCAAAGTTTATGTCCTGCACCGTACAAACCAACAAGCATTGTAAACATCATAAAGGCAAACCTTGGCACATTATTTTTATAATACAATGGAATTGTACAAGGGGATAATTATTTTTTATGAAAAGTTTCTGTAATTAAGATTCACAAAGTTTCCGTGAGCATGAACAAAGTTCAAGGAGCTCCCCCACTTCAACAATGCTTGTCTTTCTCACTTTCACTTCCCTTTTTGAAAAGTTTTGGGTTCCCCTCTTTATTTTTTTTGTTTTTAAACTATATAAAAGCACTCAACATAAATAAATGACTCTCTATAACTTCTGGGTTGTCTCCCTGGCAGCGCTTTCTTTAAAGCCATTAAGCTAGGCATATAGTGCTCAAGTAATGGATCCACCCGGATCCCAAGGTATATCAAAGCCAATTTTAATTAACAATGATTTGTAATTTAGTAGTGAGCACAAAGTAACATATATCAATCAATGACGAAGTCTAACTCTCTTCCTATGCATCGGCATGTCATAAAAGAACAATTCATGCACACCAAGTAAAGGCCAATGCATAGTATAAGCAGTTTCTTGCAATTCTACCGTGTTGGAAACATAGAGAGGTAGAGATATAGTTCCTCTCTCATAATAATTGCAAGTAGGAATAGCAAGCACATGCATATTATATCTATCAAAATCATCATGTGTAGTAGTAAAATGCAACCCATCAATATAATCCTTAATAAGCACAAACTTCTCTGGTATAGTGTAGTTTGGAGAATTCAAAAAGATAATAGGACTATTATGTGTGGGTGCAATAGCAACAATTTCATGTTTAACATAAGGAACTATAGCAAGTTCATCTCCATAAGCATAATTCATATTGGCATCTTGGCCACAAGCATAGCAAGCATCATCAAAAAGGGGTATTTCAAAAGAATCAACGGGATCATAACAATCATCATAGCAATCATCCTTCGGTAAGCACGAAGGGGAATTAAAAAATGTATGAGTTCAAGAGTTACTATCATTAGAAGGTGGGCATGGGTAGCTAATCCGCTCTTCCTCCTTTTGTTCTTCACTCTCCTCCTCATCTTTTTCATCCAATAAGCTCACAGTTTCATCAATTTCTTCTTCCATAGACTCCTGCAAAATATTAGTCTCTTCTTGGACAGCGGAGACTTTCTCAATAAATGCATCAATATTGGAATTGTATTCATAATTATCATAACAATATTTAAGTATAGCAAAAATTTCAGGTCTGTAAACAGCATCATCAAGATTTTCACACTCTTTAAACACAGATTCAATTTCATAAGCACCCATAAAAGCAACAAATTCTTCTATTTGTTCCACATCATAGTAATCATATATACCGTTAGAATAAGAAGCTAAGGTTTCATTACCGTTAAATTTGCATGAAAAGGGAAGGTGTGGAGCCTTCATCCTAGAGCAACAAGTATTATCATATCTCAAGCATAGTTGCCGAGCATACCAATGCAACATATGAATTTGATCCCATAATAGTTTCCCTTTTTGTGTCAAGCGATAATCCCTAAAGTATTCACGTTGATCCAACGTGTCTCCCATAATATAATTGAATGGGGTTTTCTCAGGATTATCAAAGTAGTACATAATATTTTTCACATAACCAGCATCGAGGGTTTTAGGAGGTTCCCCATCTCCATGAGTAGAAAGTACACCTATTTTTTTGGTATTTCGTGTTCCATATCCATAACTAAAGATAGAGAACAACTTAGAACAGCAAATAAAAATTACTTAGTGATAAAGCAAACAAGCACACACGAGAATATTCACCCCACGCTATGACTCCCCGGCAATGGCGCCAGAAAAAGGTCTTGATAACCCACAAGTGTAGGGGATCAATTGTAGCCTCTTTCGATAAGTAAGAGTGTCGAACCCAATGAGGAGCTAAAGGTAGAACAAATATTCCCTCAAGTTCTATCGACCACCGATACAACTCTACGCACGCTTGACGTTCGCTTTACCTAGAACAAGTATGAAACTAGAAGGACTTTGTAGGTGTTGTTGGATAGGTTTGCAAGATAATAAAGAACACGTAAATATAAACTAGGGGCTGTTTAGATAAAGAAGCAATAAAGTTAGTATAGCGAGTGTGGAAAAGTGGTGGTAGGAGTTGCGAAATTGTCCCTAAGCAATTGACTACTGTACTAGACCGATAGCAAGTTTTATGTGGGAGAGGAAAAAGCTAACATACTTTATCTTCTTGGATCATATGCACTTATTATTGGAACTCTAGCAAGCATCCGCAACTACTAAAGATCATTAAGGTAAAACCCAACCATAGCATTAAAGCATCAAGTCCCCTTTATCCCATACGCCACAACCCCCTTGCTCGGGTTTATGCTTCTGTCACTCAAGCAACCCACTATAAGCGAATCATGAACGTACTGCAACACCCTACAGCGGGAATCCCTCATGCTTACGCGACACGGAGGGCACAATAGGATAGCAACATAACCACAAGCAAATTAAACCAATCGTAGCAATTCATCAATCACCGGTAGGACAACGAAAATCTACTCAGACATCATAGGATGGCAACACATAATTGGATAATAATATGAAGCATAAAGCACCATGTTCAAGTAGAGGGTACAGCGGGTTGCAGGAGAGTGGACCGCTGAATATAGATGGGGGAAGCTGATGGAGATGTTGGTGAAGATGATGGAGGTGTTGGTAAAGATCGTGGTGATGATGATGGCCTCCAGCGGCATTCCGGCGCCACCAGAAGCAAGGGGAGATAGCGCCCCTTCTTCTTCTTCTTCCTTGACCTTCTCCCTAGAAGGGAGAAGGGTTTCCCCTCTGGTCCTTGGCTCCCATGGCGTGGGAGGGGTGAGAGCCCCTCCGAGATTGGATCTGTCTCTCTGTCTCTCTCTCTGTTTCTGCATTTTTTGATTCTGCCCTTTCACCGTTTGTTATCATCCTAGGTAAATAACTTTCGAGCACATGACAAGTACTATGACCTAGTCCTCTCTCTTAGGTAAAACAGAATAAAACAGAAAAAAAAACCTCCATATCCATGGTGAAGCATAGAGATCCACCGGTCACCAATTTGTGGCTTGCACTCATTCACAATTTGCCTCCATCCTTCAATTTTGAGGAATCCATTTGGTTGATGTTCAGTCATGTATGTATATTTGAAACTGATCCTCAAAGGGCAAATAGTTGTTATTAAGGATGGAATGGGTCGGGTTTGGATCGGGTTGAACAATATCAAATACATATCCATATCCATGAAGACAATCTTTGCCCGCCCATGAAAAATCCATGGGTGAAAAATTGTGTCCATGTCCAAACCCGATGGATATCCATACCCACTAGATATCCATTGGGTCCTCTTGAGACATATAAATAAGACATAAAACAATGTTAACATAAGCTCTTCCAGTCTTCACCTCGTGGCAGGCTAGGCTTCACTTATGGTAAACATCAACTTATGGTAAATCAACGTCCACTAACAACCTAAGATCATTTAGTATTTTCTAATAGAAAAGAATGGCGAGTCATTTAACAAGGAGATAAAAATAAGGGAAGGGTGTTGGAGTATATTACAAAGGGGATTGAATGCCAACTAATAAAAGTTACAATGAGGATTGGGTAATTTCGTTTGCATGTTTTGGATAACAAAGTGTAAAATTGAAGTGGGACATGTGACTGCGCAGTGGGGATAGCAGATTTTTTTCCCATTAAGTCATACTATCGGGTCGGGTTTGGGTATACCCACGGGTACAAGATTATATCCATGCCCTGCCCACGAGCAATCAGGTCGGGTTTGGGCGCCGCCCATGGACACAAAAACATATCCAAACCCTATCCATTCGGGTCGGATATCCATGTCCATGGGTGTGACGCCCTCGATTTAATCGTACACTAATCATGCACGCAAATGTGTACGATCAAGATCAAGGACTCACGGGAAGATATCTCAACACAACTCTAGACACAAATTAAAATAATACAAGCTTTATATTACAAGCCAGGGGCCTCGAGGGCTCGAATACATAAGCTCGAATACACAAGAGTCAGCGGAAGCAACAATATCTGAGCACAGACATGAGTTAGACAAGTTTGCCTTAAGAAGGCTAGCACAAAAGCAGCAACGATCGAAAAGGCAAGGCCTCCTGCCTGGGAGCCTCCTAACTACTCCTGGTCGTCGACGGTCTCCACGTAGTAGTATGCATCGGCGGTGGCATCGGCTCCTGGCTCCGACATCTGGTTGCATCAACCGGAAAGAAGAAGAAAGGGGAAAGGGGAGCAAAGCAACCGTGAGTACTCATCAAAGTACTGCAAGCAAGGATCTACACTACATATGCAACATTATCAAAGGAAGGTTGTATATGTGGACTGGGCTGCAGAAATGCCAGAATAGAGAGAAGGCCTAGTCCTATCGAAGACCAGCATCTTCTCGAACCCACCATCTTGCAGAAACAGGAAGGAGTAGAGTAGCATAAAGTAAAGTAGTAGAAGTGTTATCAACCTCGGCCAGAGATCCTTTCTCGACTCCCTGCGAGAAAGCAATCCCAGAGCCATACTATCCAGTTATCATCACAATCCATTACTCATCACCATCCAATTCTCATCACAAGTATCCAGTTCTAGTTGTATCGATCGGGATACAACTCCAAGTGTCCGTTACCGTAGGACAGGCTATCGATAGATGTTTTCTTCCCTGCAGGGGTGCACCAACTTACCAACCACGCTCGCTTAACTCCGGCCGGACACACTTTCCTGGGTCATGCCCGGCCTCGGCCAAACAATACGCCGCAACCCGACCTAGGCTTAATAGAGAGGCCAGCACGCCGGACTAAACCTATGCCCCCAGGGGTTATGGGCCATCTCCCCGGGAACTCCTGCACGTTGCAAGGGCGGCCGGTGAGCAAACCTAGCTACCTCCTTCAACAAGGCAGGCGCTTACGCAGTCCAACCCGGCGCGCGCCGCTCAGTCGCTGACGTCTATTAAGCTTCGGCTGATGTACACGACGTAGAACGCCCATACTATGCCCACGTGATGGTTAGTGCTATCAGGCCAGAGGCCCCTCGGATCAAATATCCAAATCGTAGTGGATTAGGAACGCGCGGTAACAAGCGAGACTCACGAAGATGTGACCCGTTGCCCGTCTCGAGGACTTGCGGCAAGGGCTAGGAATGCCCGCCACGCCTCGTAATTATCTCGCGGGCACCCTCCGTGTCAACCCGACTCCACATCACTGCAATTAAGCTCGTGCGGGTACCCCTCGAGGTCGACCGTCTTTAGTAACATGGCTCGGTGTAAAGTCATAGTAACCATAGTAACTGTGTGTCTAAACATCAAGGGAAAGCGGAGGAATCACCCCGTGAATTCCACTTGATGTAATCATCAAGGTGAACGTAAGAGGATTCACCCTCGAGGTCCACACTTGAGGGGTTGCACGACAGAGTCATATCGGAAGTGTTTAAAGAGGAAATCACCCTCGATAACCATGACCGAATAGCTACACTACAGGGTTAACATCAGAAGTGCTGATGAGGTCTCACCCTCAGTACTCGATAGTAGCCCAGTAGTGTCGACTGTCGAGCAACTAAGGGGAAGTGATGTGCGGTGTCGGGGCCTAGTCTTCAATCCTGTTGATCGGGTCTTCTGATTAACCAGCAGGGCAGTCGGGACAAAGTGGGGGTCACTGATGGATCACTAACCAACCTATACTAAGCAGTTTATGATAAGCAGGTAAGGTACGACAACAGATTACAAAAACAGGCTATGCATCAGAATAGGAGCAATCAATAACAGTAGCAAAATCTAATGCAAGCATGAGAGAATGGAATGGGCGATATCGGGATGATCAAAGGGTGGGCTTGCCTGGTTGCTCTGGCAAGGAGGGGTCGTCGTCGGCGTGAATCGATCACGAAGCGACATCGGTCTCGGGTCTCCGGAGAGAAGAGGGGGAAGAAACAGTAAGTATAAAGCAGGCATAGCATCACAAAGCATAACATGGCAATAAGCTATGCCGGGTGTGACCTAACGTAAGGCTACACGATATAGGAGAAGGGGAAAATCAACCGGGAATGTTTTCCGGTTCGGACTAATGTCGAACGAGATGACCGGAGGGGGGATGTTCCATGTTCAGATAGTTAGAGGCTTCTGACAGGTAAACGGACCGCGAATTCGGATTCGTCTCATTGTTCTGAGCAACTTTCATGTATAAACTTTTACGATCCGAGCAACGGTTTAAAAGTTATGGATTTTCGAAATATTTTAAAAGCAGGAAAGGTTTATTGCGTCAGTAGTGACGTCAGCACTGCGTCAGAGGCTTAACTAAACTAACAGGGTTAGTTAGGGGGAGTGGGCCCCAGCAATCAGTGACTAGTTAGTACTAACTAACTAACTAATTTAAGTAACGTTTTAATTAATCGTTTTTATTTAGAAAAACGTTTATTTAACAAAATATGCGATGGGGCCCGCGTGTCAGAGACACTGTGTGCCCGATCGGCCTGATTGACCACGGTCAACGTGGTCAAGCTGAGGCCGAAGGCCCACGGCGATGACCAGGCGGGCCCAGGTGTGCCACGTCGGCGGCGTCGGGGTTTCGCCGCCGGCGACCAAAACAGTGGCGGGGCTCGCCGGACTTCGCCGAGAATCGCGCACAGGGGGTCATTTGGCCCGGGACTTGGCGTGCTCGAACAAGGAGACGAAGCCGCGCCGCATGGTGTGGTCGGTTGGACGCGGGTGTGACCGGAACTGCGTCGGCGATGAGTGGAGGCGGCGGTGGGGTTCGGGACCTCGTCGGGATCGGCGTTGCAGTGCGTGTTTTGGCGAACGAAGGAGCTGGGCGAGGTCTACGGCGCTCCAGGAGCTCGTCGGAGCTACTAGCTCGAGCGGAGGAGCTCGGTGGCGAGCCCTACGACGGCAATGGCGGATGGCGGAGCTCGACTTGCGGGCGAGCTAGCTACGGTGGAGGCGGAGACGCGAGAGAGGAAAAGGGGCGGAGCTCACCTTGGGGCACACGGTGGCCCGTTGGGTGACTAGGAGCAGCGATGGCGTGGATTGAAGCGGCGGCGTTCCGGAGCCGAGGCGAAAGGCGAGGTTGTGGCGGTCTTGGCGGGGCCGTCCCGTCCGTCTTGGCTCGGCGGGGCGGATGTGGAGGTCGAGGCAGCGCCTGGGGGCACGTCGGCGAGGCGAAGGCCGGTCGGTGGCCGCGGTGGAGTGCGGTGAGCGGCGACGGAGAGGCGCGGCCGAGGCGGATCTGGAGGGGAGAGAGCGCAGAGGGCGAGCAGGGGAGTGGGTGGAGGTAGGTGGGGGAGGACTCGAGGAGACGGAGGGGGGCGCTCTTATCCACCTGCGGCACTGCCGGCGAGGTGGTCGGGCGGCGACGAGCCCCTGTAGCGGTGCGCACCGGGGGAACAGGAGGAGGGCGTGGTACGGGGAGCTGGGCCAGCTTGCTGTGGTGGGCCGAGGCCCATGGGAAGAAGCGCGGTGGCTGGGGCGGTCGGCCCGATTGAGGGGGTTTCCCTTTTTTTAAAGCTTTTCTGGTTTTAGCTATTTCAAGCCATTTAGACATTTTGCAAAAATATCGGTTCACCACCAATATTACCAGAAGAATACTTTCCACATGATGAACATTTTAGTTTTCATGTTTGAGCATTTTGAATTTCACACAGAATTTGAATTTGAATTCAACTGGAACGTGAAAGAGCATGAGACAATAATGATCAGGCACATGTTTAGCAAAACAATTAACTTAACTCCAGGGGTTACTGTCGCATCATTACACCGGGGGTGTTACAACTCTCCTCCTCTAAAAGAAATTCTCGTCCCGAGAATTAAGAGGTAGAAGGGAACAGGTCGGGGTATTCAGCACGGAGGTTATCCTCGCGTTCCCAAGTGGCTTCATCCTTAGAATGATTTGACCATTACACCTTGAGGAACTTGGTAACCTTCTGGCGTGTTCGACGTTCAGGTTCTTCAAGAATGAAGATCTGATGCTCCTTGTATGTGAGATCATCTTGAATTTCAATCAATTCCGGATCCACTTCACGTTCCGGATCCTTGAAGCATCGACGAAGTTGCGACACGTGGAAGACGTCATGAACATGAGAGAACTGAGGTGGCAACTCAAGTTGATAAGCCACCAGCCCACGACGGGCCAGAATGCGGAAAGGACCAATGTAGCGCGGAGCTAGCTTGCCCTTGACTCCGAACCGATGAGTGCCTCTCAAAGGAGTGACACGCAGATAAGCTTGTTCACCAGGTTGATAAGTTGAACCGGTGTTTCGGTCATAGTTGCTCTTCTGGCGGGGCGGGCCGCCTTGAGATTACCGGACAATGCGAACCTGCTCTTCACTTGTTGAATAATGTCGGACCAATGAGTGCCCGTTCCCGAGTTTGACCAATTCGAGAGGGTTCGGCACTTCGTCCATAGAGCACTTCCGAAGGTGCCATCTTCAAGCTGGCTTGATAGCTGTTGTTATAAGAGAACTCCGCATAAGGAGAGATTCTTCCACTTCTTGCCAAAGAAATAACACAAGCTCGAAGCATGTCTTCAAGAATTTGATTGACTTGCTCGACTTGGCCTTGGATTGGGGATGATAAGCGATGCTCCGGGTAATATGAGTTCCCATTGCCTCTTGGAAACTATCCCAGAACTTTGAAGTGAATAAACTGCCACGGTCTGAACTGATCTCCTTCGTAATGCCATGGAGTGACACAATTCTGGAGATATACAAGTTTTCTAATTGACTAGCAGTGATTGTCTCCTTGGTGGCGAAAAGTGAGCAACTTTCGAGAATTGGTCGATGACAACAAAGATAGCATCGTTACCTTTACGAGACTTGGGAAGGCTGTGACAAAATCCATTTGGATCTTATCCCACTTCCATTCGAGAATCGGAAGCGGTTGTAGAAGTCCAGCCGGTTTCTGATGTTCTGCTTTGACTCGACGGCAAGCGTCACATTCTTGATATATCGAGCAATGTCTTGCTTCATTTTAGACCACCAGTACTTCTGACGGATGTCTAGATACATCTTGGTACTTCCGGATGAATAGAGAGAGGGGTGTCATGCGCTTCTTTCATCACCTTCTCTGTCATAAGCTCGAACCGGGGTACTACAATGCGATCTCTGAAGTATAAGGTTCCATCTTCACCAAGTGAAAATCTCTAAATTTCTCTAAGGCAAGATCCTTTTCATCAAATCAATGTGAGCATCTTTGGCTTGAGCAGACTTAATTGCTTTTAGAAGAGTTGGTTCGGTACAAGGTTATTGAGAGAACCTGTGGAACTAGTTGAAGGTTTAGCTTGCATAGCTCTTCATAAAAGGCGGGGTTGAGCTTTTAGACCATGTGATTATTGCAATAAGACTTGCGGCTCGGGGCATCGGCCATTACATTAGCCTTACCGGGGTATAAGATATACCGCAGTTGTAGTCATAATAGCTTCCATCCACCGCTCTTGTGGAGGTTCAGATATGGTTGAGTAAACAGGTACTTGAGACTCGATGATCGGTGAAGATCTCTAGCGATTACGAGAAGATGCTGTCGCCATAGCTTCAGTGCAAAGATAACCGCTGCAAGCTCAAGGTCATGAACGGGTAGTTTTCCTCATGAGGGCGCACTTGGCGGGAAGCATAAGCAATCACCTGCGCTCTTGCATTAGAACACAGCCTAATCCTTGACGTGAAGCGTCACAATAGATCACGAAGTCCTTGCGAGAATCAGGGGGAACAAGCACTGGGGCAGAAGTCAGCTTGTCCTTGAGTGTCTGGAAACTTTCCTGACATTTGTCTGTCCAATCAAACTTAACGCCTTTGTGAAGCAGATTAGTCAGTGGCTTGGCGATCTTGGAGAAGTTCTTGACAAAGCGGCGATGATAGCTAGGCGAAAGCTTCGACTTGCTTGACAGTCTTAGGAGGGTCGATCAAGAATAGCCTGAGCAGCTCTCGGGTTGGCGGCAATACCATCCTTGGAATAACATGACCAAGGTAGGTGACTTGGTAACCAGAATTCACACTTGGAATACTTGGCATAAAGTTGATGTTCTCGGAGTTTCTCCAGAACAAGACGAAGATGTTCAGCATGTTCTTCTTTATTCTTCGAATATACCATGATATCATCCAGATAGACTACGACGAACTTGTCGAGGTAATCCATGAATATGTAGTTCATCAGACGAGAGAATGTAGCTGGAGCATTGGTTAAACCGAATGACATGACGGTGTACTCGTAAGAACCATAGCGAGTGACGAATGCGGTCTTTGGAATATCCTCTTCACGAACACGGATCTGGTGGTAACCCAACCTCAAGTCGAATTTAGAGAATATCGATGATCTAGCCAGTTGATCATACAGATCATTGATCCGAGGAAGGGGATATTTTTTCTGAATTGTAGCTTGGTTGATAGGATGATAGTCTTGGACCAAACGGTTCGTACCGTCCTTCTTCTTGACGAAGAGAGAAGGTGCTCCCCAAGCAGAGGAACTTGGACGAATGAAACCACTGCGAAGAGATTTGTCGATTTCCTCCTTCAGTTCAAGGAGCTCATGGCGGCATCTTGTAGGGCCGTTTGGCGATAGGAGCGGTGCACAGTTTCAAATCGATGACAAACTCAACAGCCCGGGCAGGGGGTATTCCTGGAAGTTCTTCTGGAAATACGTCTTGGAAGTGGCGAACAACTGGAATCTTTTCAATTCCCTCAAGAGGTGATGTGTTCAACGCATTCAAAGCATAAAGTCGTGCTTCAGCGTTTTGAACCAGACGAGCATTGTAGCTTACTATCTCATCTGAAGGGTGCAGAAGGTGGACGGTTTTAGTGGCACAAATGATAGAATCCGTATGTGCTTTCAACCAATCCATTCCTAGAATGAGGTCAATATTGGAAGACTTCAGAATAATGGGAGAGGTATGGAACTCTAATCCTTCAATCTCAATGACGAAGTTGTGGCTAACCATGGTGGTTCGACATTGGCCCGCGGGGGTGTTTACCACCAATGGAATGTGCATCTCTTCGTATTTAATGACATGCCTGAATGCAAAATCTTGACATGAATGAATGTGATGCTCTGAATCGAATAAAGCGAAGCGGTACTGAATTAACAAGGAGAGTACCCATCACGATGGCAGGCTGGTCTTGAGCTTCATTCGGATCAACATGATTAGCGACCACGACCATAAGGTGCGGCATTGTTGTTATGGGGCTGATTATTACGGTCGATTGAAGACGAGCCGGTGATTCGATTACGAGGGCATTTCTGGGCGGTGACACGGAAGGCCACACTTGAAGCATAGACCATCATTGGGATTGGAGCGAAGCTTGGGGTGGTGCGGCCCGAAGAACTGCCTCTGCGGTGGAGGAGGCGGGGCGAGGTGCAACGTGGGACTGTCTTGGTGCGAGTGCGGTTGGGCGATACATGCTTTGGGGAATCCATATCCGGCTTCCTGCCGACGGGGGCGAAGATGAGCCAACGTCGCGACTACGCCTAAAGGGATCCTGGTGTTCACGAAGACCAGTCTCAACCTGAATAGCCTTGTTCACCAAGGTGGCAAAGTCGGCAAAGTCATGAGCGAGCAATGCTAGCTTGATATCGGGGTGAAGTCCATCACGAAACTTCTCTTGCTTCGAGCATCGGTTGCAATGTCTTCTTGACATAACGTGACAAGTCCAGAAATTCCCTTGATAAGCATCTACAGACTTGTTGCCTTGGGTGAGGTTACGGAACTCTTGTTTCTTCCTGTCCATGGTTCCCTGAGGAATGAAACGGGCACGGAAGGCAGCTTGGAAATCCGGCCAAGTAATGACCGTTCCAGCAGGTAGAGATGCGCCTGTGGCTGTCCCACCATTGAGCAGCAGGACCCTTGAGGAAGAAGGATGCGAAGGTGACATAGCTGGCAGGGGCAACACTAGCAGACTCCATTTCATATGTGATGTCGCGGAGCCAGTCATCAGCATCAAGGGGTTGAGTTGAGCTGCGGTAGATAGTTGGGTTGAGGCGCATGAAGTCCTGCAGAGTTACTGGGGTTGGCTGTTGATTCATGTTCGGATGAGGAAACTGAGCCATCATTCCTTCCATGAACTGGCGATTCAACTCAAACTGTTGCATCATTCCAGCAAAGAATTCAGGCGGTGGTGGATCGTTGGCACCACGGCCACGACCAGCGGGTCTAACCATCCTGCTAACATGTAACAGGGGGTAGTTCAGTATTGAGCATTTGCAAAGACAAGGATAATTCATGATGAAACATGCATAAGGAAAGAGGTACGGTGGATACCACTTCGTAGTCGACACGACAGTGTGTGCACTACTCAAAATGCTATTCTAAGGAATAACTATGGCTTTATCCAACTTCGGGGTGAATGTGGTCACGGGATCCTAATGTTAGTAAATTCGTTTAACCCGAGTAGAAGAGAGTTCAGAGTCCCAGAGTATAGACGAGGAGTAAAAGATGCTAATACCACCCAATGGCGACGTGGGACCGTAAGCCACACAGCCAATGTTAGTAAAAGTTTTTCAGTGACTAGACTCAACTTCGGCCAAGGAGTTGGAAAGGGGGCTACCTACAGGCAGTCGGCTCTGATGCCAACTTGTGACGCCCTCGATTCAATCGTACACTAATCATGCACGCAAATGTGTACGATCAAGATCAAGGACTCACGGGAAGATATCTCAACACAACTCTAGACACAAATTAAAATAATACAAGCTTTATATTACAAGCCAGGGGCCTCGAGGGCTCGAATACATAAGCTCGAATACACAAGAGTCAGCGGAAGCAACAATATCTGAGCACAGACATGAGTTAGACAAGTTTGCCTTAAGAAGGCTAGCACAAAAGAAGCAATGATCGAAAAGGCAAGGCCTCCTGCCTGGGAGCCTCCTAACTACTCCTGGTCGTCGACGGTCTCCACGTAGTAGTATGCATCGGCGGTGGCATCTGGCTCCTGGGCTCCGACATCTGGTTGCATCAACCGGAAAGAAGAAGAAAGGGGGAAAGGGCGAGCAAAGCAACCGTGAGTACTCATCCAAAGTACTCGCAAGCAAGGATCTACACTACACATGCAACATTATCAAAGGAAGGTTGTATATGTGGACTAGGTTGCAGAAATGCCAGAATAGAGAGAAGGCCTAGTCCTATCGAAGACTAGCATCTTCTCGAACCCACCATCTTGTAGAAACAGGAAGGAGTAGAGTAGCATAAAGTAAAGTAGTAGAAGTGTTATCAACCTCGGCCAGAGATCCTTTCTCGACTCCCTGCGAGAAAGCAATCCCAGAGCCATACTATCCAGTTATCATCACAATCCATTACTCATCACCATCCAATTCTCATCACAAGTATCCAGTTCTAGTTGTATCGATCGGGATACAACTCCAAGTGTCCGTTACCATAGGACAGGCTATCGATAGATGTTTTCTTCCTGCAGGGTGCACCAACTTACCCACCACGCTTCGCTTAACTCCGGCGGACACACTTTCTGGGTCATGCCCGCCTCGCCAAACAATACACCGCAACCCGACCTAGGCTTAATAGAGAGGCCAAGCACGCGGACTAAACCTATGCCCCGGGGTCATGGGCCATCTCCCGGGAACTCCTGCGTTGCGGGCGGCGGTGAGCAGACCTAGCTACCTCCTTCAACAAGGCAGCGCTTCACGCAGTCCAACCCGGCGCGCCGCTCGATCGACGCGTCTATTAAGCTTCGCTGATGTATCGACGCAGAACGCCCATACTATGCCCACGTGATGGTTAGTGCTATCGGGCGAGGCCCTCGGATCAAATATCCAAATCGTAGCGGATTAGGAATGCGCGGTAACAAGCAGAGACTCACGAAAGATGTGACCCCATTGCCCCGTCTCGAGGACTTGCGGCAAGGGCTAGGAATGCACGGCCACACCTCGTAATTATCTCGCGGGCACCCTCCAGGTCAACCCGACTCCACATCACTCGCAATTAAGCTCGCGCGGGTACCCCTCAGGGTCGACCCGTCTTTAGTAACATGGCTCAGTGTAAAGTCATAGTAACCATAGTAACTGTGTGTCTAAACATCAAGGAAAAGCCGAGGAATCACCGGGTGAATTCCACTTGATGTAATCATCAAGGTGAGCGTAAGAGGATTCACCCTCGAGGTCCACACTTGAGGGTTGCACGACAGTCATATCGGAAGTGGTTAAAGAGGAAATCACACTCGATGACCATGACCGAATAGCTACACTACGGTTAACATCGGAAGTCTTGATGAGGTCTCACCCTCGGTACTCGATAGTAGCCCAGAGTGTCGAGCAACTAGGGGAAGTGATGTGCGGTGTCGGGCCTGGTCTTGATCCGTTGATCGGGTCTTCGATTAACCAAGGCGGTCGGGACAAAGTGGGGTCAGCGATGGATCACTAACCAACCTATACTAAGCAGTTTATGATAAGCAGGTAAGGTACGACAGCAAATTACAAAAACAGGCTATGCATCAGAATAGGAGCAATCAATAACAGTAGCAAAATCTAATGCAAGCATGAGACAATGGAATGGGCAATATCGGGATGATCAAAGGGGGGGCTTGCCTGGTTGCTCTGGCAAGGAGGGGTCGTCGTCGACGTAGTCGATCACAGGGGCGGCATCGGTCTCGGGGTCTACCGGAGAGAAGAGGGTGAAGAAACAGTAAGTATAAAGCAGGCATAGCATCACAAAGCATAACATGGCAATAAGCTGTGCCGGGTGTGACCTAACGTAAGGCTACGATATAGGAGAAGGGAAAATCAGCAGGAATGTTTTCCGGTTCGGACCTGTCGAGACGGATGACCGGAGGAGGATGTTCCATGTTCAGATAGTTAGAGGCTTCGACGGTAAACGGACCGCGAATTCGGATTCATCTCGTTGTTCTGAGCAACTTTCATGTATAAACTTTTACGATCCGAGCAGCGGTTTAAAAGTTATGGATTTTCAAGTTTAAACCAATTTCAAATATTTTAAAAGCGGGAAAGGTTTATTGCGTCGGCGATGGCGTCGACACTGCGTCAGCTCTGTGACCATCAAACCGACAGATGGGACCCACTGCCGCCCTCTCATCTAACGAGGCTTAACTAAACTAACGGGGTTAGTTAGGGGCGTGGGCCCGGCGATCGATGACTAGTTAGTACTAACTAACTAACTAATTTAACTAACGTTTTAATTAATCGTTTTATTTAGAAAACGTTTATTTAACAAAATATGCGATGGGGCCCGCGTGTCGAGACACTGTGTGCCCGATCGGCCTGATTGACCACGGTCAGCGTGGTCAATCTGGGGCGAGGCCCACGGCGGCGACCGCAGGCGGGCCCAGGTGTGCCACGTCGGCGGCGTCGAGTTTCGCCGCGGCGACCAAAATGCGATGGCGGGGCTCGCCGGACTTCGCCGAAATCGCGCCGGGGGTCATTGGCCCGGACTTGGTGCGTTGAGCGAGGAGACGGCCGCCGCCGCATGGTGTGGTCGGTTGGGCGCGGGTGACCGGAACTGCGTCGGCGGCAGTGGAGGCGGCGGTGGGGTTCGGGACCTCGTCGGGATCGGCGTTGCAATGCGTGTTTTGGCGAACGAAGGAGCTGGGCGAGGTCTACGGCGCTCCAGGAGCTCGTCGGAGCTACTAGCTCGAGCGGAGGAGCACGGTGGCGAGCCCTACGACGGCAATGCGGACGGCGGAGCTCGGCTTGCAGGCGAGCTAGCTACTGATGGAGGCGGAGGCGAGAGAGAGGGAAAAGGGGGCCGGAGCTCACCTTGGGGGCACACGGTGGCTCGTTGGGTGACTAGGAGCAGCAGCGGTGTGGGTTCGGGGCAGCGGCGTTCGTCGGAGCCGAGGGCGAAGGAGAGGTCGTGGCGGTGCGGCGGGGCCGTCCCGGTCCGTGCGGCTCGGCGGGGCGGATGTGGAGGTCGAGGCAGTGCCTGGGGGCACGTCGTCGAGGCGAAGGCCGGTCGGTGGCCGCGGTGGAGTGCGGTGAGCGGCGACGGAGAGGCGCGGCCGAGGCGGATCTGGAGGGAGAGAGCGCAGAGGCGGCAGGGGAGTGGGTGGAGGTAGGTGGGGAGGACTCGAGGAGGCGGAGGCGCTCTTATCCACCAGCTGGCCTGCCGGCGAGGTGGTCGGGCGGGCGACGAGCCCTATGTGGTCTTGCGCACTGGGAATAGGAGGAGGGCGCGGTACGGGGAGCTGGGCCGGCTTGCTGTGGTGGGCCGAGGCCCATGGGAAGGGGGCGCGGTGGCCAGCTGGGCCAGTCGGCCCAGTTGAGGGGGGGGGCTTTCCCTTTTTTTAAAAGCTTTTCTGGTTTTAGCTATTTCAAGCCATTTAGACATTTTGCAAAAATATCGGTTCACCACCAATATTACCAAAATAATACTTTTCACATGATGAACATTTTAGTTTTCATGTTTGAGCATTTGGAATTTCACACAGAATTTGAATTTGAATTCAACTGGAATGTGAAAGAGCCTGAGACAATAATGATCAGGCACATGTTTAGCAAAACAATTAACTTAACCCCAGGGGTTACTGTAGCATCATTACACCGGGGGTGTTACAACGGGTAAAATTGCCATCCTTAATTGTCAGCTCATCTTCGACACCCATCAGCGGAGGCACAACAACATTTGGGAGCTTCTATTGACGAACATCATAGTAACATAGTTAGTAATGTAGTTTACTTAAGAAGAATGTATGAAAAATATGTACTAGTGATACAATAGTAAAATATCTTACCATGATATTTCTATGGATGTTAGCATCGCTCAACTTGTGGACCAGTGGTATGTTTCTTCTAGTATTTTGGCCAGCTCCATAGATGTTCTTAAAAGGCATAACATCATTAACAAAGGAGTTAAGAGAATTCTTATCATCCCAAGTTAGCTCTGATCCAGAAGAATAATAGGACTCTTCTACTATCTTCCGTGTATTTCTTGAAGATAGAAAAAATTTAGTTATAAATAAACAAGTTCAATAGGGGTGAATAACAACCATTTTTTAATCAGGACTATAGATTATTTAACAAATTTGTTTGACAAACTCACACGGAGGTAGAATTGGAATCATGTCCAAATCCACTCAAATGTCTTTATCATGTTGAGGACCAGTGACTGGATCATACCAAGGAATACCAATATCGAATGTTATTCTCGTACCCTCCTCAAATCCGCAAGCCTTGCATAATCCTCTCCAATTTGCACAACCAAAATATGTGTGACCTACTTCATTGTAGAGCTTAGGCTAAAAAATGAAACCATGTTTTGTCTTAAGGTAAGCTTTCTTCGTATCCACTTTTACACGCGATCGGAAGAGATCTTCTCTAGGACATATCGTCTTGCATTGCACGGGATGCACTAGTTGAGTTATAAAAAATGGGAATTACATAAAGCAAAAATCTTAGGCCATGCTTAATTAAGAATAAATATGTGCCAATTAAGTTATATACCATAAGATATTCAAAGGCCTCATTAAGCGTGAGGGAGAAGCACCTATCATTTTCCAAGTGAGGATTGTCACACATACCCCCATTGCCGGAACAACCATTGCACTCGGGGATCCTACGCTCTCATCAATTTGCCGTGTTCATAATTGAAAGATTAAAAGTCTACAACAAATAACATAAAGTCAACACATATATCATTATTAATCATGGGTTGACTTTCGGACTGTCGAGTCTCCCTTAAACACCTCTCGTCTCTCAAGTGGTCATGTATATGGTGCACACTCCCTCACTAGTATTTCGATTGTTGGTGATGGTCGCTTCTCCTTCTTCCTCGAGTGCATTAACAAATGGTCTAGCAGAAGGAGAACAAGGAAAAGCGACCCCCAAGACAACTGTCGGGATCCTTCCCTCAAGAATTTCGATCTACACTAATACTAATAATGTTGGTGTATATATGGTAGACACTCCCTCACTAATATTTCGACCAACGGTGATGGTCGCTAGTCCTCCTTTCCCTAGTGCATTCCCAAAAGGTCTAGCACAAGGAAAAGAAGGAGAAGCGACCCCCGCGACGGTAGTCGGGATCGTTCCTCCAAGAACATCAATCTATCACACAGGGAGACCCATCAGACTAAAAGTCAACCGTAAGCATCGATCAACTTTACATATAGCAGAATATACATAAAACAAATGGACCATCATTTTTCGCTGCCTTGGCAGCGTTATCATAAACCATCATTTTTCGCTACCTTGGCAGCGTTATCATAAATCATCATTTTTTGCTAAGGTGGCGGAGTTTTCTTTCTGTTATCTTCTTCCAAGTATAGGTACTCCTATCTATACTAGAACTACTCTTAGTTACTCCTATGGTAGGACACTCGATATATACAACTTTCTAGCACAAGTCATGCCGAAATCCACAAACCCTATCATTTTTTAGCAACTAATAATCTAGGAAAAGGCACTTTTTTCTGTGAAACATAGGAAAAATAGAAAACCTGGAAAAAAAACTACCTAAAAACCAAAAATGCGTACATAATTTTCTTTTTATGAAATTCAGAGAAAGCGGCCAACATGGAATATGTGGCGGTGGTTGGACATACCACTTAGAGGGCCCTCAGACCACCCAAAGTGACCTATGGTCCCCGCAAGGGTATCCTCTAGTTAGTTAGGAATTTCCTATTGGTCGCTCATTGCGGCAAACTGCCGGCGCTTCGCACAAGGCAAGCGACCGAGCGACACTTTTTGGGCTGGCTCACTTATGTAGATAGCTTAGGAACTGGCCATTCCGGTTTTGTGAACCTTCTAGAAGGTTCCCTGAACTGGGTTTTTGTTTCTTTTATCGTTATCCACCTTTTCCACTTTCCTGATTATTTTTCGTTTATTTTTTTCATTTTTTGTTTCTTTTCCATTTGATTCGTTTTTTGTTTCTATAACTTTTTCAAGTTTTATTTCTTTTTTCAAAACATGTTTGCATTTTTACAAAATGTCTAGGATTTTTCAAGACAGCAAAGAAATGCTTCAATTTTACAAAAGGCAAATAAATGTTTAAAAATTGTTTCATAATTTCTAAAGATGCATGGGAGTCTTAAAAAGTTCGTGTTTTAAATTTTGACCAAAATTTCGAATATGTTTATGATTATACATATTGTTCAAAAATTCAGGAAATATTTTGGAATTTCAAAAATGTTCATCTTTTCTTAAGAACTGTTCAAAATATTAAAAATGTTCCTGTTTTCAAATGATGTTCGGGTTTTCAAAAATAGTTCAGGAATTTAAGAAAATGTTTTTCTTTGCAAAAATAGTTCAACAATTCAAAATATGTTCCCATTATCGAAAAATGTCCAGAATATTAAATACTGTCTCACCAATTCAAATAATGTTCTTGCTTTCAAAATATGTTCAAGAATTTCAACAAAAAAAATCATGTTTTTCAAAAATTGTCCAACGATTCAAAAAACGTTCCCATTATTTAATTTTCTTCTAAACAATAATTGTTTAAGGTTTTAAAACATGTTCAAGAATTTCAAAAAATGATTCTGCATTTCAAAATTGTTCCAATTATCCAGAAACATTCCTCAAAATTCAATAAATATTTGTGTTTTCAGCAAATTCAAAATTTGTTCCTGTTGAAAAATGTTCATGCCCTTATTTTATTTTTGAAATTTGAAAATTTGTCCGAGTTCTTAAAATAATTATTGGATTTTCAAACATTGCTTGTTTTAAAAAAAACACAATTTTGAAGGAAAGTTAGGAAAACTTCAAAAACCTGTCTGGATTCTGCATTGGAAGTAATTCCTATACTAGCATGGTCCCCTTTTGAAACCAATGTTGTTAGCTCCACTTGTTAGCTACTCTCCTACACAAGATGAAGGTCCAGAGTTTGAAACCGAGTGAGACTCGCGCGTTTCCTTGTTTTTAACATCGCTGCACGCAAACGCACGCTCACTACAGCGCCTGCTATTGGGCCGGCCCAGTCGCGGGGGGGGGGTCCGTGCATGCGTTGTGTGGCTGTTTGATGTAAAATGCGTCGAATAGGAGCTCCTAGTTAGTTACTCTCGTGTAGGGCAGATACTATATGGCGGGTAGGGTGCCCCCTAGGGCCGCCATAGCGCGCACCCCCCAGCTCCGTGCTTTTCTGGTCCAGCCCATGTGCGGCGCGAGCTCCCCAGTTTTTTTATGTTTATTTTTCTGTTTTGTTTTTTCTCTTTTTTTCGATTTTTATTTCTTATTCATCTCTGTTTTTCTTCTGTATTTCCTCATTTCTCGTTTTTGTGATATTTTTAATATATTGAAATTTTTTTGTTCACTGAATTCAAAAAATGTTCATCCAATTCAAAAAATGTTAATCTAATTCAAAAACGTTCATCAAATTCAAAAATTTCAACATCATCTTCAAAAAGTATCCATCCAGTTTTCAAAAGCTCATCCGATTTTCAGGAAGTGTTCTTGAATTGATAATTTTTTATCAACTTTAAAATGAAAATTTTCAACTTATTCAAAATATTCATCATTTTCAAAAGTAGATCACCCTAATTTTAGAAAATGTTCATCAAATTGAAAAAATGGTCATTCTTTTTCAAAAATTGCATCAGTTTTTTCTACTGAAAATGTTCCTGAATTGAGAATATGTTCATCAAGTTCGAAAAATGTGAATCAAATTCGAAATTTGTTCATCTGATAAAAATGTTCAACAATATCGAAATTTATGAATATTTTATCAAATTCATGAAATTTATACGAAATATGGGACATTTTTTGGCTCCATGAATTTTATTGAAATTCACTTTTTTTTTGAAGTTTTTGGCATCCCGATTTTTTTAATAGGGGGCTCCCCTTTGTCGCTCATAGGCCGGCCCAGAATAGGCGTGCGGGGGCGGTTGGTTGTGCACGTGCGTCCGCTCCCTAGCGTGTGCTGCGCCATATAGGAGGGGAGCTCCTATACGCCGCTCTCTGCGGCAAAGAGATGTCGTTTCACATAGGAGACTGAACAGATGGGTCGGCCCATGAAGATTGAAACCAACATCGAACACACACTGTAGAGCAAAAAAAATGTTGTCACGGGGATTCTTGCACAGGAGCGAGGGCCATACACGACGTGCTACTACCATCTGAGCTAGCAGTCGTATATGACCTTACAGTAGTGTCAACCATAAAGAACCAACAGCCTCCGCAGATTTGAATTATTTTAGGCTTTTCGAAACATTTTTTCAAAAAAATGGATGTTCTATGGAATGCAAACACTTTCCAACTTTGTGATTTTTCCAAAAATTATCGAAAAACAGTTACTTTTTTGAAGTTCACGAAGATTTCTTGAAACAGGAACATTTTTTCAAAGTCAAAAAAAAGTTGAAGGGCGAACATATTTCGAAACTAATGAACAAAATTTGATGTTTTTTAAAAACTTGTGAACAACATTGAAAAGGGGAACATTATTTGCAAATTTAGAACAAAAACCTTCCGAGCAATTTTAACAAATTTCCCAAACAATTCTTGAAAAATGTGAATTTTCTTGAATTAATGAAATTTGTTCTAAAACATGATCAGAATTTTCAAACAATGCGAACGATTTTTGGAAGATGAAATTTTCAACAAAAACGAAAAAATGAAAAATAAAAAGATATTGAAATCCTTACTAGTTTACAAAAACATGAACAAAATTAAAAAACTTGAACAAATTTTGAAAATGTGAACAAAATACCTAAATGCTATACAAAAACGTGAATAGTTTTTCAAAAACATGAACAAATTTCATAATTCTATTTATTTCGAAAAATGTTAATAATTTATTTAAAAGGTGAGCACATTTTGAGAACAAGAACATAATATTGAAATCCCGAGCATTTTTAAAAAAAGTGAAAAAAAATTGAATCCAATTTTTTTAAAGAGAACAAAATATGAATGTCTGAACTTTTTTTGTAATTCTTCGAAATTCTGAGAAAACAGGAAAAGAAACACAAGGAAAATAAAAGAAACAGGAAAAACGATAAAGACAGGAAAAAAGAAAACAGAAAAAACCCAAAAGTAGAATCCAACAAGAGAAAACCCGGTTTAGGAACCTTGAACATGGTTCTCAAAACAGGCAGATATGCTGTACAGAAAAAACTTCACTAGCAATTGGACGGCCCACTACGTTCGCTCGCGCAACCCTGCAAGGAGCGGCGTATAGGGTTTTCCATAAAGGAGCTCCCCCTAAATCATTAATTAAGGAGTACTTCTTTTAAAAATCACTCCCATCACCTTAGGTTGCGACAAGTGACGCGCATGCAGTGCATCATTTGTCGCAACCTGACGTTTTCCCTTTTTTCGTACATCAGTTTATTGAAATCATTTTATCTTTTAAACCGTATGTCCAAATCTTGAAGCGTTTTCATCATTGGATTCCTCATGTCGAGATCTTAAAAACTAGATCCCATGTTGGTAGGTTTTGACAAACTTTTTTTCATGAGAAAACAGGAGAAAACCGGATGGAAAAACCGAACCGGGAGCATGTTTTTTCCTTTCCGAAAGAGGCACGGCATTGCCTCTCGCGGAAGGAAAAAAGACAGAAAACACGTTATTTCCCTTTTCGAGAGGCACGGCCGCGCTTCTCGCGAAAGCACAATCGTGCCTCTTGTGGAAGCAAAATGTGACTCTCGCAGAAGGAAAAAACAGAGAACACGTTTTTTCCCTTTTCGAGAGGCACAGCCGCGCCTCTCGCGAAAGCACAACCGCGTATCTCGTAGAAGCAAATCGTGACTCTCGGGGAAGGAAAAAAGAATTAGAAAATGTTTTTTTCCATTTCCGAGAGGCACGGCCGTGCCTCTCGCGAAAGCACAACCTTGCCTCTCATGGAAGCAAACTGTGCCTCTGACAAACAAAAAAATAGAAAAAAGTGTTTTTTCGTTTCTGAGAGGCATGGTCGTGCCTCTCATGAAAGCAAAACCGTGCCTCTCGCAAAAAAGTGATTTTTTGTTCAAAGCTATGGAAGACCAGTGGAAAATCAAAAGGTCAAAAAATTCATTTGAAAAGTCGAAAATACATGGGAAAAAATTAAAAAATCTGGAGGGGGCGCCCAGAGTGCAACACGTGGCGGCAGCGGAGAGCGCGCGCTATCAGCTCTTTTTCAAATGATCGTTAAGGGGCTTCGGAAGGTGTGCTCGCCAACTAGTTGCTGCCGTGCCCCCCTCGAGAAGGTCTCGTTTCGGTTGCAGTTGTAACCGGCTGGATGTATCATCCATAGCAATTCTGACCCGTAAGGCCTCATTTGGCACAGAGGGATTGGTGAGGTTTGTGGAGAGGGGATTTCAGAGGATTGGGTGAATCCCTTCCTTCCATCCAATCCCCTCAAAACCCCTTGAAACCCCCAAACCCCTTCAGCCACAATTCCCTCCATATGAAAAACTTGTTTCGTTGACAGGGATTGACATATTTAGATAAGATAGTGCAAACATCTAAAAATGCAATCTTTCCAAGTAAAATGACATCAAATTATGCAAGGAAGGGCAGTGCAGATGTCAAGTGAACACAAATAACATATAACCTCATTGTACTTGCTCCTAGAATATGCAAAGTGGCAAAACTAAGGGCGTCACGGACAAAACAACAGGGCAGTAGAGAAATGCAGTTAGCAATGCCTAAAGTAGTAGCCATTGTCAACACATTACGGACTAATGTCCCCACACCATTGCTCAAACAGTTTCAGAGTAACATGTCATTAGATGGACCTACATATCTCTATAACAGACCAAGTTTAACTAGCAGGAACAAATGAACTGCTGGGTTTTCGTGACCCCATATCTCTATGAAAGGAACCGGGTTCTAATGTTTTCGTTTCTGAGGCGGTGGCACTTCTGAAGAGGTGGACGGAAGGCGACTTCTAGGAGTATGTCTCTACTCTGCATCGACATCCGCATACCACAGCGCCGCATGAGCTGAATTAGCAGAAAATTAGTTAAGCAGTTAGGCGTCATGTGTCACAGGTACTGCAACAAGTTTAAATAAGAAGATCAAAAATGAAGATGATGTACAAAACCTCAAAACAATGCAATGTGTTGTGGGACAAAACCTGAATTTGTCCACATGTTACTCTAAACAATTGCAGTAGCTATTAAATAGAAATCACTATCACACATCTTGAGTCCATATAAAATAAATGCCAAAAATAGCAACATCATCATCACACACATCTACAAGTTGGAAACTGCACAGCTCACATTAAGCCCCAACAAAATACATGGGATTTCTTATTGTATATATCCTGGTCCAAATACACATAATTAAATGTCTATTCTTGTGTAAAAGAATTCTATATGTGATAAATTCTACTATACTATCTATTGTTTAGTGTGTAGGAAGTTTACCGATGACTGAAATGAGCATAGCATCAGCATGGTGCATTAGCCAGCATAGTAACAAGGTGCTTTGAGTAAGAGTCACACACATTTCATCATAAGTATTATATGTAGCAGAATTTCATCATTATTTCTAATCTGATGACACGCACATTTGAATAGAAACATTGCAGGATGGTTTGTTCCAATGCATCCAGAAGATGGACAATTAGAATCAAGACCAAAATCAGAGAAACTGTTCCCTTGCATAAGCAACAACCATCAGGTATATTTTAAGGGATATTAAGAGCACAACAACAATCAGGTATATTTTAAGTAAATGATATTAAGAGCACAACAATGATCAGGTATATTTCAAGGAATTATATGAAATGGATCATTGACCTAAAATCTTACTGTACATTATTACTACTATCAAGAGCACAACTGCATGGCAGAGATTAGTAACAACTAACAACTATAAGAAATAGTACAATGAAGAAATACTATGAATTATTCCATGGCCTTGTTAGAGCTACATCAAGAGGTACATAACTACTTTCAGATTAAATAAGGGTATAGTGGAAGAGAAAAACTACATCAGAATACAGAAACTTCCAGACTAAACAGAACACAGAAACTTCCAGACCGAACAGATATTCATGGAAGAGAAAAACTCACAACAAAGTATGATGAGCAAACAATTTACTTAAACGGCAATTCAACTAGAAAGGAATGGGCTGTGAAAAGTTGAATAAGGGTATAGTGGCCATCTTTCAAACTCTTAAGGACCTAGAGTCATAAGAGGATTACTGATCTGGAACAACAAACAATTTATATACTGACCTAGAGTCATAAGTATCTTACCTTACATACGTTGAGGCAACTCTGTCATTTCGCTCCGAAGAAACACAACAACACTCTCTTCATATTCAGCGGCAGAATTGAGAAAAATCTCACGGTTCTCAACACTTTTGAACACTATGTAGGCGGCGGCTCTTTCATCGCGGCGGATGCTTTCCATCTTGTGCAAAATAGCAATGCACTTGCTGATGGAGAACTCTTGTGCATTTTTTGACCCGGTCAACTTAGCATATTCCTCCTCTTCTTGCTTCCTCTTGATCTCCACATACTATGCCATTACTTCCACCATTGGATCATCATGCTTCTTACCCTTCTTTGATTCCTTCACATGCTTGTTATTTGAAGCAACACCACCACCTCTTTGTGTAGCATCTCTTGGCTCATCACTTTGAATCACATCTCTTCGACCATTACTTTGTGTAGCATCTCTGGGCTCATCACTTTGAGCAGCATCTCTTGGATTATTGTACATGTGCATATCATCATCAAATTGATTCAGGTCAAAAGAAAAGGCAGTCTGCTCTCTTTCAACTTCGGGATCACCATCACTAACTTGTGTAACTTCAATTGATGTGAAATTGAAGTTACCTTATGCTATGTGTCCTGCACAAACACCCAAGTTATCATTAAAGGCCACATGGCAACGAAAATTCATTATAAAGGTCAACAAAAAGAGAGGAAATGAAAATTCATTCAACTCAGGAACTCACCATCATAGAGATCACCAAGCTTATCATAGAGGGGAAAGAGCTTATTCTGGAACTTAGCTATTTCTGGCCACGACTGTATATAAAAGAAATGATTTATCAAACTTAGCTTACTTGAAAACAAGATTGATTACAAAAGCATGGTATACAAGTCATCAAGTTTTGCAAAGACAAAATGCACTACACTAGAACTTACGGTTATCATGTTTTGCCAAAGATGTGCGTCAGCATCTTTCATGTGTGTATGATAGTTCCAGCTGGCACCGCTCTGTTTGCGGGCATCCTTAAGAAGTCTGTATTGGGCTTTCAAATCTTTCTGTTTTTCCTGAATCTATAGCTTTGTAAAATTTGTGTGGTCATATCTTTCATGAAATAAATTTCCCATCATATTCCAAGCTTCAATTGACCATCCATTTTGTCCCCTGTAAGAGTGTTGTGCTCCTGAAGTAACTTCACCAAACCCTTTTCCAAAGTCGGGTTCCATTGAGCTCTTGGCTTTTAACTACACCAACACAAATTTACATTGTTCAAACTTAATGCTAAACATTATAAGAGGAGTTACTATCATTCAATTTGAAAACAAATGGTGATAAACTATCATGAGCTAGCTAATACACAAGATGAGAAATATTAATGCAACAAGTATAGATGAACAAAATTACATGTGGAGATGAAGCATTAAAATACCTCTTGGAGGTGTCTTTTTAATTTTGGGTGATGGCTTCTTCACACCATGTGAAGCTTTTTTTCCACTTGCTTTCATGAGATTATACTTTGGGGACCCCTTTGGATACATATCTGTGTTTCAACACACACACTACATTATTAGATGATGAAGATGACCGAAGTTAATTAATTAATATATGTGTATATATGGTTAAAACACACACCCTCATGTTGGCTATTCAGGATAGTATGCTTCCCACGTTTGCATTCGATTTGACCCCTTAGAGTGTTCCCTAAGTCGTTTTTCCCATAGTTATTCTTGTCGCCATTCGGGAGATCAACAAAAACATTTGGCGCTATATATGTTATCGGGCTGGTTGTCAAGCCAAGTCTCCTCACCATTCTCCATTTTGATGATATTGAGAAGAACTGCGGCAGCTGCGGGAAGTTTCACTTGGTTCTCGATTGAATGCAGTGTGCCAACATGAAGAATTGGGAAACGCTTTTTAAGAATTCCTGAGGACCTTTCCACATGGTTCTGTAGAACAACATGCCGATGATTGAACAATTCCTTGTGGTTTTGTGGCCGAGGGTGTCCATGACCAAATTCCTTCAAATGATACCGGACACCTGCTACGTCTTGAGCTTGCATTGGTTTTTCTTGAAGAGGAAAGGGTGATGCAGCAATAGTAGCATAAGTATTTCCCTCAGTTTTTGAGAACCAAGGTATCATCCAGTAGGAGGCTCCTCAAAAGTCCCACACACCTACACAAACAAACAAAGAACTCGCAACCAACGCAATAAAGGGATTGTCAATCCCTTCACGGCCACTTGCGAAAGTGAGGTCTGATAGAGATAGTATGATAAGATAAATATATTTTTGGTATTTTATAATATAGATGCAAAAAGTAAAGATGCAAATAAAAGTAGATTGAAAGCTTATATGATAAAAGATAGACCCGGGGGCCATAGGTTCCACTAGAGGCTTATCTCAAGATAGCATAAGTATTACAGTGGGTGCACAAATTACTGTCGAGCAATTGATAGAAAAGCAAATAATTATGAGACTATCTAGGCATGATCATGTATATAGGCATCACGTCTGTGACAAGTAGACCGACTCCTGCCTGCATCTACTACTATTACTCCACACATCGACCGCTATCCAGCATGCATCTAGAGTATTAAGTTCATAAGAACAGAGTAATGCATTAAGTAAGATGATATGATGTAGAGGGATAAACTCAAGCAATATGATATAAACCCCATCTTTTTATCCTCGATGGCAACAATACAATAAGTGCCTTGCAACCCTTTACATCCTTTGGTAAGGACACATAAGATTGAATCCAAAGCTAAGCACTTCTCCCATGGCAAGAAAGATCAATCTAGTAGGCCAAACCAAATCGATAATTCGAAGAGACTTGCAAAGATAACTCAATCATACATAAAAGAATTCAGAGAAGATTCTAATATTATTCATAGATAAACTTGATCATAAACCCACAATTCATCGGATCTCGACAAACACACCGCAAAAAGAGTTTACATCGAATAGATCTCCACAAGAGAGGGGGAGAACATTGTATTGAGATCCAAAAGGAGAGAAGAAGCCATCTAGCTAATAACTATGGACCCGAAGATCTGTGGTAAACTACTCACAACTCATCGTAGGGGCTATGGTGTTGATGTAGAAGCCCTCCGTGGTCGATTCCCCCTCCGGCGGAGCGCCGACGAAGGCTCCAAGATGGGATCTCATGGATACAGAAGGTTACGGCGGTGGAAATTGTGTTTCGGTGGCTCCCTGGATGTTTTCGGAGTACGTAGGTATATATAGAAGGAAGAAGTACGTCGGTGGCCGCTCGAGGGGCCCAGGAGATAGGGGGCGCGCCCTCCTATCTCCTGGCCGCCTCGATTGCTTCTTGACTTGCACTCCAAGTCCTCTGGATCACATTCGTTCCAAATATCACGCTCCCGAAGGTTTTATTCCGTTTGGACTCCGTTTGATATTCCTTTTCTTCGAAATACTGAAATAGGCAAAAAAAACAGCAATACAGGTTGGGCCTCCGGTTAGTAGGTTAGTCCCAAAAATGATATAAATATGTAAAATAAAGCCCATAAACATCCAAAAGGGGTAATATAATAGCATGGAACAATAAAAAAATTTAGATACGTTGGAGACGTATCAACACCCCGATAAGGTGCAAGAAATTACTGAGTGTTTGCATACCCCCCATCAACTAGGTAAAACTTTCCCACGGGTACTCTAAATCCTTTGCTCATTGCAGAATGAAGAACCCTCGCATCCATAGCCGAACCCTCCCAGCCACATGATATGAAAGTGAATCTTAGATCGAAGTCACATGCAACCATAATATTATGACTCAAGGTACCCTTCCTTTTCTGAAATGGAGCAGCAATCCCAGGTGTTGCGGTTATAGGAACATGTGACCCATCAATGGCTCCTAAACAGTTCTGGAAGCAAAGATTGCAGGTCAATAAAGAACTGTAATTTAGATAAGAAAAGGAATTGTAGAAGCGTTAAAAATGGAAACCTGGAAGTAAGGATAGAATCTTGTGTCGGTGGAGATTTTTAGATGTGGCTCATCAATGTTCCGAGGCTTCAAAAATCGACTAGCTAAGACGGGGACGATGTTGAAGAAATCATTGATATACTCATGAAATGTTTGTCCACTATGCTGAAATTGTAGCTGGAGATCTTCATAAGATGCGTTATGAGACACCATGTATAGGAAAAAGGCTAACTTCTCCTCCACCTTTATTCTTGTATCCGATATCAGATTTTTCTCTTCTAAAATAAGATGCCAAAGCTCGGAAGATACGTGGCTCCATCCTATAAGCTACTAGGCAATTCTTAACATGCCCTGTAAGGATATCATCAACACGCTTCTTTCCATATAGGATGGAGTTATGTCGTTGCTTTCTCTCGATTGGTCCTCTATTACGCATTAGATGCAATACGGGCAGAATAAAGGACATCGTATCTTCATCATCCTCACTTCTCCTCTTCCTAATTCGATCGATAATCTCAGAGTTCATCTCAGCACTAAAACTAGAATAAACAAGCAACAAATAAGAACTACATTTCATGGTTTACTTGACTTGAAGCAAATTATTAATAAAAACATGATAAAAACTCATAAGATATACATACATAAAGATATGATAGAAACTCATAAGACATACACACATAATAACACTATAAGAACTATCAAGTAGGATATAGTGCTTCGGTTAAGACTTTAGAAACAAGGTCTGAATTTCATATCATGAGGCCAGGATAATAATACTACAAGAGCTATCAAGTAGGATATAGTACTTCGGTTAAGACATGATAGAAACAAGGTCAAGAGGCCAAAAAGCTGGTGTATATTACCAAATTTAGGCGTGACAACTGGATCCCAAGATGGAGGCAACTCGTCCACCCCAACAAGAATCCAAGCAGCAGGCCTCTGTCCAAATAAGAACATACCAGCAGCATGTAAGATGACACACAATCATTCATATATACTATAGAAACAAGCATCCCTACTGCATTGTTCCACCAACACTCACGGAGAATTAACCAAAAGTTACATCTTACTGGGAAAATGCCAGCTCTTCGGTCGAGGTTAAGGAGGCTGATGGTGGTGGAGCATGGAAGAGGCTGCAAGGTCCATGGAGGGAGAACAAGTTAGCAAGGTCCATTATATAGATTCTGTTCAATGGAAATGGACCAAGTTAGCTAGCTAGCTAGAAAATAAATAGATGGCAGAAATAAGAACCAATATGCGTGATACCGTCAAGAAACTACGGCCATAGGACTATTTGCTTCACCAAAAGTGCACAAAAATCAGACTTGTAACTTGTAGTTGATAAACAGGGAGGCAAGCAAGTAGTCTAGATCTCCGTTGTTGTTTAGGAAACAACAGACGATAAGAAATGAACACCAACTCTAGGACTTAAATCAAGAGCTAGACTAGAGTTAAATCAAGACCTACGTCAACGGTATTCAACGAAATCTTCAAAGGTTAAAACCAGAACAAGAGAGCACTTCCACTGAGCAATTACGATCAGCACACAGGAGCACTTGCTTCTGCACCTAATGCAACTACAAGAACCCATCTGAGTGATCTAGAAATCTGAAACATTTATTTGTACCATCGCCTTCACCTCTTGATTGAAAACTTAGAAATATCCCAGGTTCAGGAAAACAAGGCACAATCAACCGTAAAATAAGTTATCTGTACTGGAGTAGCATTTCTTTGTAGAACAACCAATCACTAGAATGTAAGAAACATCGTCAAACATCTAAATCATATGAGTACAATACTCCAATCACTAGAATGGAACAACTGCAGCATCCGTGGGTTCTAATAAATCTGCTCAAGTACATTAGTGTTGGCTTCTAATAAAATTTGGCCAAAGGGCATGTCAATCAATATCAAATATGTTGAATACTAAGATGGGTCTGGACACTACTTGCAGAGAGACAAGAAGAGCACTACCACTGCCACTACTTGCAGAGAGATAAGCAGAGCCAACATCAGCCTAGGAGGAGGAGGAAGTGAACTTGGTGAGGGACGGCGAGGCGAGGAGGTGTGCTTGGCGATGTGTATTTAATAAGACCAACAATTTAGTACCAACTGAATGCACCAATTCATCAGAAACAATCCAATATTTAGTAAGGCCAACAATTTAGTAGGCAACCTCCCAGCAAGATTAATCGACGAATAGTACAAAGGGGAGCTATCCTCATCAATGCTGGTTACTAAACATGTTATAGACAAAATAGCCCAGCCTAATTACAGAGAACCATCGATCTGAACTGAACATGTGATGAACTGAACATAGCAAGAACTACTCAAGAACTGAACAAGTAGTATAAGTTATGATCGAAGGGGAAGGAGGGGAGGCGGCAGCCATGGCCGGGGACCACACTACCATCACCATCACAAACAAGCACTACCCACGGCCATCAGCATCAACAATAGACCATCAGCCAAGGCAGATCAACCATAGGATCAACAACGGTCACCAGGAGGGGGGCGAACTTGGCGACGACCAGCTTGAACGAGGCGGGGATCAAGCACCTCAAGGCGGCGTCGCTGGGGAGAGAAGAGGCAGCAGCCATGGACGGGCAGATAAAAACCCCTAGACGACGAGGGGAAAGGAGGGGAGTCCATGCGAAGACTTACCGTCGGGGAGAAATACAGTATGCCGGAGGAGATCGCCAGCGTCGAGGCGTCGAGCAGCGGCGGTGTCTTGGGGATGAGTCGGCGGTGGCGTCTTGACGAGTCGGGCGGCCAAATCCTCGAGCCTCCCCTCGAGGCGCAAACTCCTTTTTACCGCAGGCGGGATGTACCGGAGCGGCATCCACCCTCCACATGCTTTATGATCTGTGCATAAGTAGGGCCCATCCATATGTATAATCATGTATTGAGACATATGACCTTTTGTATTGTGACGCCCTCGATTCAATCGTACACTAATCATGCACGCAAATGTGTACGATCAAGATCAAGGACTCACGGGAAGATATCACAACACAACTCTACAAATAAAATAAGTCATACAAGCATCATAATACAAGCCAGGGGCCTCGAGGGCTCGAATACAAGTGCTCGATCATAGGCGAGTCAGCGGAAGCAACAATATCTGAGTACGGACATAAGTTAAACAAGGTGCCATAAGATGGCTAGCACAAACTGGGATCAGATCGAAGAGGAGCAGGCCTCCTGCAGGATCCTCCTAGGTCACTCCTGGTGGTCGTCGGGGCTGCACGTAGTAGTAGGCGCCTCGCAGTAGTAGTCGCCGTGGGCGGTGGCGTCGGGATCCTGGGCTCCATCGTCTGGTTGCAGCAATCGAGTAGAGGTAGGGGAACAAGGGGGAACAAGGCAACCGTGAGTACTCATCCAAAGTACTCGCAAGCAAGGAGCTACACTACATATGCATGGATATATGTGTAAAGGGCCATATCAGTGGACTGAACTGCAGAAAGCCAGAATAAGAGGGGGATAGCTAGTCTAAACGAAGACTACGCTTCTGGACACCTGCCTTGCACAGACAGATGAGGACAACGGAAGTCCTCCAAGTAACATCATATAGCAATAATCCTACCCGGCAATCCCCTGCTCATAACCCTGAGCGAGAGCGACCACCGGTTGTATCTGGCACTTGGAAGGGTGTGTTTTATCAAGTATCCGGTTCTAGTTGTCATAAGCTCAAGGTACAACTCCAAGTCGTCCTGTTACCGAAGATCACGGCTATCCGAATAGATTAACTTCCTGCAGGGTGCACCATCTTACCCAAAGACGCTTGATCCCATTTGTCCGGACACACTTTCCGGGGTCATGCCCGCCGCGGAAGATCAACACGTCGCAGCCCACCTAGGCACAACAGAGAGGCCAACACGCCGGTCTAAACCTAAGCGCAGGGTGCAGGCCCATCGCCTGAGCACACACACGTTATGTGTCTGTGACGAAGCAGACCTAGCCCATCAGCGTTCCAGTCCAATCCGGTAGCAGCCGCTCGTCGTGACGTCTGAAGTGCCGGTGATACCACGACGCCGGGATACCCATAACTACTCCCGCGTAGATGGTTAGTGCGTATAAGCTCGTAGCCAACCCGGATCAAATACCAAGACCTCGTTAAGCGTGTTAAGTAAACCGCGAACGCCCGAATAGGGCAGGCCCACCTCTCTCCTAAGCGGTCTCAACCTGCCTGCCGCTCCGCCACAATGATCCACTCATGGGTGCTCCATCGGCCGACCGACTTTAGTCTCACATGTATCATGTATAAGTATATAGTATATACCGTGATCATCTCCCGAGTGATCACGGCCCGATAGTATAGCACGGCGAGACGGCAAGAAAGTAGGGCCACAGATGAAAGTACTAGCATCCTATACTAAGCATATAGGATTGCGGTAAGGTAACAATGAAGTTACAAGGACGAGGCTATGCAGCGGTATAGGAGTATCCAAAGCAGTAACATGCTATGCTACTCTAATGCAAGCAGTATAGAGAAGAGTAGGCGATATCTGGTGATCAAGGGGGGCTTGCTGGTTGCTCGGCAAGAGAGAGGGTCGTCAACACCGTAGTCGAATCCGGCCACCGCAGCGTCGGTCTCGTAGTCTACCGAAGGGAAGAGGGGGAAGAAACAATGAATACACCGTAACAGATGCATAACGGTGCATGACATGCCAAGAAGCGATGCTAGGCGTGCCCTAACGTGGTAAGAAGGGTCTTGGTTTAGGGGAAAACATCCGGAAGTTATCCGGTTCGGACGTCTGTCGAGACGGATGAACCGGAGAGGAAAGCTTGCAGGTTCGATAGGTTAGGGATGTGTGGAGGACGAGCGTGTGCGTATCCGGATTAGTCTCGTCGTTACGAGCAACTTTCATGTTGAGATTATTTTAATCCGGATTACGGATTAAAAGATATGATTTATAAAGATTTTATTAATTTACAAATTTTATTAATTTCGAAATTGCATTTATGATATCGACATGATGTCATCTTGGCGACGTCATCGATCAACGAGGTTGACTGAGTCAACCTGACAGTGGGTCCGCATGTCATTCACTAATGACTAATTAACCTAATCAGATTTAATTAACATTACTTAATTAAGTTAATTAATGATTAGGGTTAATTAATTCAAATTAATTAGATTAATTAATTACTTAATTAATTAATTAATTAATTAATTAGTTAATTAGTTTAATTCATTTTATTTCATTTTTATTCTGTTTTTAATTAAAAACGTTCTTTTGTTTTTTTGTGAAATGGGGCCCCGTCGATGGCCCGAGGCCAAATCAGGCAGTGGAGTGCGAGGCGGCCTTGAACAGGCTCGAACCGGGGGATCGGGCGCGATCGAGGCGATCGAGGCGACCGAGGCACGGGGCAGCCGCGCCGAGGCCA
Organism: Aegilops longissima; assembly: GCA_021605205.1. Classification (NCBI taxonomy): domain Eukaryota; kingdom Viridiplantae; phylum Streptophyta; class Magnoliopsida; order Poales; family Poaceae; genus Aegilops; species Aegilops longissima. The sequence continues at coordinate 743,049,109 of CM038679.1, forward strand.
TGGCGCTGCGGGCCGGCCCGGCCGGCGCCATGCGAGCCGAGCGGGCGACGAGCGGGTGGTGGTTCGGGCCGAGCGCCCGTCTTGAGGGTTCTGAGGGCTCGGTCGGGGCGACGAGGCGCCGAGCAGAGGCAGGGGGCTCGGGGCGCCGCTAGGGCGCCGGAGAGGATCTTGACGGGGAGGAAGGGAGAGGGGGCGAGGCGGTGGCGGGCAGTCAGGGCCACGCGGCGGATCCGGGGGGGAAGAGGAACAGGCGCGGTGCGCAGCCATGGCGCCGAGCAGCGACAGGCAGGCGGGCCTGGCGTCGATCGGAAGGAGCCGAGGGGAACCGGAGGGCGTCGGTCTGCGGCACGGAGGCGGAACCGTCGTCGGCAGAGTGGGGGAGAGAGGGAGCCTCACAGGGCAGGGCCTAGGCGGTGGGCTCGATGGGGGCGAGGGAGACCGTCGGGAAGGCCACGGCGAGGGGAGCGCAGAGGCCGAGCCCGACCAGTGGCGGGGTCGCTCGGCTCGGGCGACGGAGGGAGGAGGGCGCTCAGGCGTGGCTAGGAGGAGGAGGAGGTCCGGGGCATGGTGGTGGGCGGGGCCAGCCAGCGAGGTGGGGGCGGGGGGGGGAGGTTGATCGGGGCCTCCTCCGCCCGATCCAGATCGGGTCTGGGAGGAGAGGGGTGAGGCGCGGGGGAATGGGGTCGGCTAGGGTTAGCCGTGGGGTGGGGAGGGTAAGTGGCGGTGGTGGGCGTGGGCCGCCCAGGGGGAAGGGAATGGGCCAAGGGGAGAGGGAGGGCTCTTTGGGCGGGGGGTTTCCCTCCCGTTTTGTTTTGTTTTTCTTTTGTTATTTTTCCTTTTTCTGTTTTGGTTTATTTAAAATGCCCTGGCATTTTATAAAAATTAGTGCACCCCACCAATATTAGGTTGGTTATTTTAAACAGCCCCCGAACATTTTAGAATTTATTTTCGAAACCCTTTTTCGTTTGATCTAGTTTTGATTTTTGTTTTAGGACGGAATCGAATCAATGAGTAGTTAATTAACAGAACCGGGGTGATTACTGTTGCATAACCATCCGGGCGTTACAAATCTCCTCCACTACAGGAAATCTCGTCCCGAGATTTAGGAGGTAGAAGGAAAGAGTGCGGGATATTCATCTCGTAGACGATCCTCGCGTTCCCAGGTGGCTTCATCTTCAGAGTGATTCGACCACTGGACTTTGAGAAACTTGATCGCCTTCTGACGTGTGCGGCGTTCAGCTTGGTCGAGAATACGGACCGGATGCTCCTTATAGGAGAGGTCCTGCTGCAATTCGAGCACTTCGTGGTCCATTGCTTTCGGATTGGGTCCTTGAAGCAGCGTCGGAGTTGGGACACGTGGAACACATCGTGAACTGAGAAAGGTTCGACGGAAGCTCCAGTTGATAAGCCACTTTTCCACGCTTTTCGAGAATAGTGAAAGGGCCAATATAGCGAGGAGCTAACTTGCCCTTGATCCGGCGGTGAGCACCCTTCATTGGTGTAGCGAAGATAGGCCTTTTCGCCAGTTGATAGACCATGTCTTTGTGATGACGGTCATAATTACTCTTTTGACGCGATGAGCAGTCTTGAGATTCTCGCGAATAATGCGGACTTGTTCTTCGGCATGTTGGATAATATCCGGACCGAAGAGTGGACGTTCCCCAGTTTCTGACCAGTTCAGAGGGGTTCGACACTTTCGTCCATATAACACTTCGAAGGGGGCCATCTTCAGACTAGCTTGATAGCTATTATTATAAGAGAACTCAGCATACGGGAGAGATTCCTCCCATTTCTTGCCGAAGGAAACGACACAAGCTCGAAGCATGTCTTCGAGAATTTGGTTGACACGTTCAACTTGCCCTTGGGACTGCGGATGAAACGCAGTACTGAAAGATAAATGAGTACCCATAGCTTCTTGAAAACTTGCCCAGAATCTTGAAGTGAATAAGCTGCCACGGTCCGGCCGATAACCAGTGGAATACCGTGAAGTGAAACAATTCTCGACATATAGAGAGTTGCAAGCTGGCTAGCGGTGATCGTTTCTTTGACCGCCGTAAAGTGAGCAACTTTAGAGAGCGGTCAATGGCGACAAGAATAGCATCATTACCTTTCTGCGATTTGGGAAATCCGGTGGCGAAGTCCATTTCAAAATGGTCCCATTTCCATTCGGAATAGAGATAGGCTGCGAGTTCCAGCGGGCCTTTGATGTTCTGCTTTGATCTGACGGCAAGCGTCACACTCGAAACCTAGCGAGCAATGTCACGCTTCATATTAGACCACGGAATCTCGGCGAATGTCTTGATACATCTTTGTACTTGCCGGGATGGATGCATAGAGGCGTATCATGAGCTTCTTGCATAACCTTCGAGTCATATTCAGGTTTTCCTTCTTACATGGCACCACTAGGCGGCCTTTGAAGTACAAGGCGCCATCATCGACAATAGTGAAGGATGAGGATTTCCTTTCACGATGTCTTGTTTAAGCTTGTAGACTTGAGTCAAATCCTGCATTGTCTTTATGGTGCCCACGAGATCGGGTTCAACAGCCAGGGTATAGAGGAACCTCGGGAACAACACGGAGATTCATCTTCGGAACTCCGGAGGAGGGGAGCGAAGTGCACGGAGGAACAATATGGAGGTTCAGCTTTTGAATTCTTCAACAAGTGGGGCTGAACTTGGTGAACACGAAGGTGGTTGCGATAAGACTTGCGGCTCAAGGCATCAGCCATTACATTAGCCTTGCTCGGCGTATAGGAAATACCCAAATCAAAGTCTGCAATCTCCATCCATCTCTGCCGACGGAGGTTCAGGTCTGGCTGAGTAAACAGATACTTCAGACTTTGGTGGTCGGTGTAGATCTCGCAACGATTACGAGAAGGTAATGTCGCCACTTGCTTTAAGCGCATGAATGACAGCGAGCAAGTTCGAGGTCATGAACTGGGTAGTTCTCCTCGTGAGGCGCGAAGCTGTCGAGAGGCATAAGCAACCACTTTGCGCTCTTGCATTAGGACACCGCCTAAACCTTGACGAAAGCGTCGCGATAAATGACGAAGTCCTTCTTAGTATCGGGAGGAGCTAGCCTTTGGACAGACGTCAACTTGTCTTTGAGTGCTCGGAAACTTTCACGACACTTATCATCCATTGGAATTTGACACCTTTATGCAACAGGTTAGTCGAGGCTGGCAATCTTGGAGAAGTTCTCGACGAATCGACGGCAATAGTGGCGAGACCGAGAAAACTTCGACTTATGCGTTCTTGGAGGAGTCAATCGAGAATAGCCTGAACTCTTTCGGGGTTGGCGGCAATACCATCCTTAGAAATGACATGCCCAAGATAGGTTACTTGGAAGCCGAATTCACACTTGGAGAACTTGGCATAGAGTTGATGCTCTCGTAGCTTTTCGGCATAAGGCGAAGATGTTCGGCATGTTCTTCTTCATTCTTGGAATAGATCGGGATGTCATCCAGATAAACCACGATTTAACTTGTCGAGGTAATCCATGAATATATAGTTCATCGAGCGGAGAAGGTGGCTGGAGCATTGGTTAAGCGAAAGACATGACGGTGTACTCGTATGAACCATAACGAGTCACGAATGCGGTCTTGGGGATATCCTCCTCACGAACACGGATCTGGTGGTAACCCAACCTCAAGTCGAGTTTCGAGAACAGCGACGAACCAGCCAATTGATCATAAAGATCATTGATCCGAGGAAGAGGATACTTATTCTGAATGGTAGCTTGATTTATAGGGCGGTAGTCTTGAACCAATCGGTTTGTCCCATCCTTCTTCTTGACAAAGAGAGAAGGTGCTCCCCAAGGAGAGCAACTTGGGCGAATGAAGCCGCTTTGAAGAGATTTGTCGATTTCCTCCTTTAGCTCAAGGAGTTCATGCGGCGGCATCTTGTAGGGCAACGCTTGGCTATAGGAGTGGTGCACGGTTTCAAGTCGATGGCGAATTCGACAGCCCTAGCGAGGAATCCTGGAAGTTCTTGAGAAAGACGTCTTGGAAATCATAAGCAGCGTGAATGTTTTCAATTCCCTCGAGGGTGCGGCGTTCAATGCATTCAATGCATAGAGCCTTGCCTCGGCATCTTGAACGAGACGAGCATTGTAGCTTACTATTTCATCGAAGGGTGCAGCGGATGGGCGGTCTTAGTGGCGCAAGCGATTGGCGCCGTATCGCTTTCAACCAATCCATCCCCAAAATGAGGTCGATGTTAGGCGTCTTGAGGATAATGGGGAGGCATAGAATTCCAACCCTTGATTTCCACGGGGCGTCGGCGCCAACCATGGAGGTTTGACATTGTCCCAATGGGGTTTTACCACTACCAAGAGTTCATCTCTTCACACTTAACGTCGTGCTTGTATGCAAAGTCCTCGGACATGAATGAATGCGATGCTCTGAATCGAATAAAACAGATGCAGTACTGAATTTACGAGGAGTGTACCCATCACGATGCAGGCTGGTCATGAGCTTCGTTCGGATCAACGTGGTTGGCTGAGCTTGCCCATAAGACTTGCCGGTGTTGTTGCGGTTCGGTTGTTTCCACGGCCAGCTCTTTGGAAGGGCGATTGATTACGGTTACGTTGCATTCTCTAGCAGTGCCACTGGCTGTCCTTTGAAGCATAAGCCATTATTGGGGGTGGGAGCAGGAGCTTGGGGTGGTGGAGCTGGAAGCTTGGCTGCTTAGTTGTAGGCGACGAGGTGTAGCATAGTTCGCTTTGAAGCGAAGCATTCGGTGGTACATGCTGTTGGGAATCCATATCTTGCGCCTGCGAGGACGGGCCCAAGATGAGCCCGTCACGCAGTTCTTTGTTAGAGCTCTGGTATTCCTGCGCACCAGTTTCGACATTGATAGCTTTGTTCACCAAGGTGGCGAAATCAGCAAAGTCGTGCACTAGAAGTGCGAGCTTGATGTCGACTTGAAGACCGTCACGGAACTTCTCTGTCTGCGTGCATCGATCGCAATGTCCTCTTGACATAGCGAGACAAGTCCAAGAACTCTCGTTGATAAGCTTCAACAGTCTTGTTGCCTTGGGTGAGGTTGCGGAACTCACGCTTCTTCGGTCCATGACCCTTGAGGATGAAGCGGGCACGGAAGGCAGCACGGAAGTCCGGCGGTGATGAGTGTTCCAAGCGGCAAAATACGCTGTGGCTGTCCCACCATTGAGCTGCGGGTCCCTTCGGAAGAAGGAAGCAAAGGTGACATAGCTGGCAGGGGCTACATCAGCAGACTCCATCTCATAGGTGATGTCACGGAGCCGATCATCGACATCCGATGGCTGAGTTGAGCTGCGGTACCGCTGGGGTTGAGCGTATGAAATCCTGCGAGTTGTCCCGTTTGGGTCTTTGGTGCATATTGAGGCGAGGAACTGAGCCATCATGTTCTCCATGAACTGGCGATTCATCTCGAGCTGTTGGATCATACCAGCCATGTACTCGGCGGTGGTGGGAAGTTGGCACCACGACCACGACCTGCTGGCCTAACCATCTGCTATTATATAACGAGGTAGTTCAGCATTTGAGAAAGTAAGCAAGAGGCAGGAATCATTCATGATGAAACATGCATAATGAAAGTAGCATGATGGGAACTACATAGTAGTTGGCATATCTTACAAAAGGAATCATGCATAGAGTTCGATACATAGAGTCCAATACATAGACTACTACATCATAGGCGGCACACAGGCTCGCGGCGAATACATCAAACACTAACAACAAGCCTACATCAGTCTCACGCGATGCTGCGAGGTAGCTGTAGCTTTGAAAGCTGGTAGTCGGCGGTGGATAGTCCTCCACGTCGGTGACACAGGGGCGCGGATACTCGGTGCTGAATCCGGCGTCCGGTGGCGAAAGGGGCCAAGTGCGGGAGAGTAGCCTCCCACGTCGGCCAACCGACACCACTGGGCATCACGGTCTGGCGGGGTAGATCGCGAACGCGGTAGCTCTCCGAATGGACAAAGGGTGCATCAGCGTCGAGCACGGTAGAGGTCTTGACGGGTGATGTACAACTCGTGGCGAAGAGCCGGTTAGCTCGATCCAGCCCATCGACATGCGAACAAAGTTACGATGGTGGAAGGGCTCTCTGGTAACGATGGTGTAGGCAGCGGTGTAGTAACCCTCCTCACCAACATCGACGCGATAGCAATGTGCGAAGGGGAGGTGTCCAACTCTCGATACTCGCGCGAAGGCGTGTCGATCAGCATATCGCATCGTGGACGCCATATCGATGGTCACTCCAACACCATGTGCGGTGTGCAGCACGATAGTGGACTCGTACTCCGAGAGTAGAGGTGGGCGATGGCGCTGCATCTGCTCCTGGTTATAGTCTGGTACTCCTCATAGGCGGTGTACTCGGGGTGCCGGCGATAACCCGATAGGTCATCATCTCGGCTAGCACCGCGGTGATCCCGAGCACCAATGGCCGTCGTGTGGCGCCGACCTGCCTCGTGGGTTCCATCTGAAAACAAAGGCGTTTCAAAGGAGTCAAATGACGGTGTGAAATTGCTCAAATACAATTCCAAAACAACTTAGGCTATATCCAACTTTGGGGTGTATGCGGTCACGGGATCCTAGTGATAGTTAGTAAAATCGTTTAACCCGAGTAGAAGAGAGTTCAGAGCCCCAGAGTAAAGGTCGAGGAGTAAAAGATCCTAGTACCACCCGATGGCGGCGTGGGCCCTTAAGGCACACAGCCAAGTTAGTAAAAGTTTTGCAAGGTCTAGACTCGACTTGACCAAGGAGTGTGGAAGGGGATTCTCTACGAGCGATGGCTCGATACCAACTTGTGGCGCCCTCGATTCAATCGTACACTAATCATGCACGCAAATGTATACGATCAAGATCAAGGACTCACGGAAGATATCACAACACAACTCTACAAATAAAATAAGTCATACAAGCATCATAATACAAGCCAGGGGCCTCGAGGGCTCGAATACAAGTGCTCGATCATAGGCGAGTCGTGGAAGCAACAATATCTGAGTCTGGGACATAAGTTAAACAAGGTGCCATAAGATGGCTAGCACAAACCGGATCTGATCGAAGAGGAGCAGGCCTCCTGCAGGATCCTCCTAGGTCACTCCCGTGCGTCGTCGCTGGGCTGCACGTAGTAGTAGGCGCCTCCAGGAGTAGTAGTAAATGTGGCGGTGGCGTCGGGATCCAGGCTCCATCGTGCAGTTGCAGCAATCGAGTAGAGGTAGGGGAACAAGGGGAACAAGGCAACCGTGAGTACTCATCCAAAGTACTGCAAGCAAGGAGCTACACTACATATGCATGGATATATGTGTAAAGGGCCATATCGGTGGACCGAGCTGAAAGCCGAGAATAAGAGGGGATAGCTAGTCTAAACGAAGACTAAACTCGGACACCTGCCTTGCAGACAGAGATGAGGACAACGGAAGTCCTCCAAGTAACATCATATAGCAATAATCCTACCCGCAATCCCTCGCTCATAACCACGGCGAGGCGACCACCGGTTGTATCGGCACTTGGAAGGGTGTGTTTTATCAAGTATCCGGTTCTAGTTGTCATAAGCTCAAGGTACAACTCCAAGTCGTCCTGTTACGAAGATCACGGCTATCCGAATAGATTAACTTCCTGCGAGGGTGCACCATCTTACAAAGACGCTTGATCCCATTTGGCGGGACACACTTTCCGGGTCATGCCCGACAGCGGAAGATCAACACGTCGCAGCCCACCTAGGCTGTGAGAGAGGCCAACACGCGGTCTAAACCTAAGCGCAGGTGCAGGCCCATCGCCTGAGCACACACTGCACGTTCGTCTGTGGCGAAGCAGACCTAGCCCATCGAGCGTTCGGTCCAATCCGGCGCGCCGCTCCGTCATTGACGTCTGAAGTGCCGGTGATACCACGACGCGGGATACCCATAACTACTCCCGTAGATGGTTAGTGCGTATAAGCTCGTAGCCAACCCGGATCAAATACCAAGACCTCGTTAAGCGTGTTAAGTAAACCGCGAACGCCGAATAGGGCCAGCCCACCTCTCTCCTAAGCGGTCTCAACACTGCCTGCCGCTCATACACAATGATCCACTCATGGGTGCTCCATCGGCCGACCCGACTTTAGTCTCACATGTATCATGTATAAGTATATAGTATATACCCGTGATCATCTCCCGAGTGATCACGGCCCGATAATATAGCACGCGCATGACGCAAGAAAGTAGGGCCACAGATGAAAGTACTAGCATCCTATACTAAGCATATAGGATTGCGGGTAAGGTAACAATGAAGTTACAAGGACGAGGCTATGCAGCGATATAGGAGTATCCAAAAGCAGTAACATGCTATGCTACTCTAATGCAAGCGGTATAGAGAAGAGTAAGCGATATCTGGTGATCGAGGGCTTGCTGGTTGCTCTGGCAAGAGAGAGGGTCGTCAACACCGTAGTCGAACCGGCAGTGCGGCGTCGGTCTCGTAGTCTACCAAAGGAAGAGGGAAGAAACAATGAATACACGTAACAGATGCATAACGATGCATGACATGCCAAGCGATGCTAAGGCGTGCCCTAACGTGGTAAGAAGGGTACTGGTTTAGGGGGGAAAACATCCGGGAAGTTATCCCGGTTCCGGACGTCTGTCAGACAGATGAACCGGAGAGGAAAGCTTGCAGGTTCGATAGGTTAGGGATGTGTGGAGGACGAACGGATTGCGTATCCGGATTCGTCTCGTCGTTCTGAGCAACTTTCATGTTGAGATTATTTTAATCCGGATTACGGATTAAAAGATATGATTTATAAAAGATTTTATTAATTTCTGAAATTTTTATTAATTTCGAAATTGCATTTATGACATCGACATGATGTCATCTTGACGTCATCGATCAATAGGGTTGGTGAGTCAACCTGACAGTGGGTCCCGCATGTCATTCACTAATGACTAATTAACCTAATCAAATTTAATTAACATTACTTAATTGAGTTAATTAATGATTAGGGTTAATTAATTCGAATTAATTAGATTAATTAATTACTTAATTAATTAATTAATTAATTATTTAGTTAATTAGTTTAATTCATTTTATTTCATTTTATTCTGCTTTTTAATTAAAACGTTCTTTTGTTTTTTTTGGGGGTGGGGCCCCGTCGCTGCTGGCCCGAGGCCAAAGGCAGTGGAGTGCAGGCGACGCCTTGAGCAGGCTCGAACGGGGGATCGAGGCGCGATCGAGGCGATCGAGGCGACCGAGGCACGGGGCAAGCCAGCCGAGGCCATGGCGGCCGGCCGGCCCAGCCAGCAGCCGTGCCGAGGCGACGAGCGGGTGGTGGTTCGGGCGGCGCCGTCTGAAATCGAGGGCTCGGTCGAAGCGGCGAGGCGCGCGAGCAGAAGCAGGGGGCTCGGGCGCCTAGGGCGCCAGGCGAGGACGCCGACGAAGTGGGAAGGAAGGGGAGAGGGCAGGCGGTGGCCGGGCGGTCAGGCCAGGCCGGATCCGGCGGGGAAGAGGAAGGCAGGCGCGGTCTTGGCCATGGCGCCGGCCAGCAGCAGGGCAGGCGAGACCTGGCGTCGATCGGAAGGGAGCCGGAGGAGCCGGAGCGTCGGTCTGGTGGAGCCGGAACCGTCGTCGGCGGGGAAGTGGGGAGAGGGGAGCCTCACAGGCGGGGCCTAGGCGGTGGGCTCGATGGGGCCGGGGAGACCGTCGGGAAGCCTTGGCGACAGGGAGCGGAGGCGGAGGCCGAGCCCGACCACAAGGGGGTCGCTTCGGCTCGGGGCGGCGGAGGGAGGGGGCGCTCCAGGCGTGGCTAGGAGGAGGAGGGAGGTCCGGGGCATGGTGGTGGGGGCAGGCAGGCGAGGTGGGGCGCCAGGGGGGAGGTTCGGTCGGGGCCTCCTCCGCCCGATCAGATCGGGTCTTGGGAGGAGAGGGGTGAGGGGCGTGGGGGAATGGGGTCGGCTAGGGTTAGCCGTGGGGTGGGGAGGGGTAAGTGGCGGTGGTGGGCAGTGGGCGGCCAGTGGGAAGGGAATGGGCCAAGGGGGAGAGGGAGGGCTCTTTGGGCTAGGGGTTTCCCTCCCGGTTTTGTTTTGTTTTTCTTTTGTTATTTTTCCTTTTTCTGTTTTGGTTTATTTAAAATGCCCTGGCATTTTATAAAAATTAGTGCACCCCACCAATATTAGGCTGGTTATTTTAAACAGCCCCCGAACATTTTAGAATTTATTTTAAACCCTTTTTCGTTTGATCTAGTTTTGATTTTTGTTTTAGGACGGAATCGAATCAACGAGTAGTTAATTAACAGAACCGGGGTGATTACTGTTGCATAACCATCCGGGCGTCACATGTATATAGTCAAATCAATGTCAGACTAGTAGGGACCATGTCAGGGAGAGACATTACTTTTTGCAGTGGATTGTACGCACGCATGCAGCATCTCTCCTCTCTCTCAAACAAATCCATGCATTTTATTTTTGGTTATATTTTTAGATGACCAATATTTTTTACAGCTTTGTACTATTATTTAAAATTTTCATATATTCAAATTCTTGAACATAAGATCTTTATAATGATACCAATCTTGAATATATCTAAACTAGTTTAACTTTTACCATTTCAATCATATCAAAATATTAATTTCACTCATTTCAAATTACAATTATCGAAATGATTGAAATCAGTTATTGAAATGATTGAAACACTTTTCCGAATATAGTTTTCTTTGTGAGTTTCATATTCTAGCTTGTGAAATTGTTTCTTCAATGGAGTAACTGTGATGTGTTTTACTGAAACTAGTGAAATTTATCTTTTGTAATAAGTGTAATCAGTTTTTGAAAGAAGTGAAATATATTTTTCAATTGAGCGACTGTAGTGTATTTTCTGAATGAGTGAAATGAGTTATTTGAAAAAAGTGAAATATGTCTTTTGGTGTGAAACGACTTTTCATTGTGTGATACTGATATTTCTGCTAAGTGAAATATGTTTTAATATTATTTTCACAAATCGAAGTGAAATTAGTTTCTCATATATTTTTTGTAATGAGTGAAATTAGTTTTCTGAAACTAGTGAAATGGGTGAAATCTATATTTTGCAAATGAGTGCAGTGTGTTTTCTGAAATGAGTGAAATAAGTTATTTGAATAAAAGTGAAATAAAACCAATTTTTGTTGTGAAACTAATTTTTCAGTGTTTGAAACTGATATTTTTATGAGCGGAATAAATTTCAATATATTTCTTAAATTTGCAGTGAAATTAGTATTGCAAATGAGAGTAATGTGTTTTCTGAAATGTGTGAAATCTATTTTGAAACGAGTGAAATGATTTTTAAACTTCTATTAGCGAAACAGTCAAAAACACTTTTATGAAAAGAGGATCAATCTTATGTTTTATGAAAGTGATATTAAAAGATAATTAAAATATAAAAATAAGAAATTAGTGAAATAGGTTTATTTAAAATATGTGAAATTGAGTATTTCAAACACGTCTAAGTTGCAGTCAAACACGTCTAAATTGAATATATTAAACTTCTATTTTACTACTATATCAAATATATCTATGTCTTTGTGAGTTTCATATTCCAGTTTGTGAAAATGAGCGAAACACTAGAAAAAACTTTTATGAAATAGTGAAACAATTTAGTGTTTTATGAAAGTGATTTCAGAGATAAGTGAAACATATAATATAAAATATATTTCAAAAATATCCAAAATTGATCTTGTTCTGTAGATCTTGTCACCACAAATTTAAATATACAAAAAGTTTCAATAATAGACATTTGGTTCAAAAGATATAAGTCATTGAAAATATGAGGATGAAAATAAAATGCATGTCATATGTATCCCGTGAGTGAATGCATGCATGCATGCACCATTGTCTCTACTCTAACTCTCTCTCTTCTGTAAAAGCTGACAATATCTGACACTAGTACATGTATTGCTATGTGTAGTCTGATATCTGAAAAGAGAGTATAAAACCTGCACTGATCTTGATGAAAATGACGAAGGGTGGATCAAGCACCGGTACATCCCGGCTCCGGTCAAAAAACTTAGTCGCCCCTCGAGGGTTCTGAAGCGCGTGGAAGGCAGTGGATCGAAGGGGAATCGAGAGGGTTGGGCCGTCGAAACGGAAAATCCTATATGCCGCTCGTTGCGTCAAACTTCCGGCGCTTCGCAGAGGCGAGCGACCGAGCAGCGACGCAACGGGCCGGCCCGTTTAACGGTCCATCGCTCCCGGTTTTGGGAACCTTCTAGATTTCCCAGCTGGGTTTTTTCCGGTTTTGGGAACCTTCTAGAAGGTTCCTGAACCGGTTTTTTATTTTCCTTTCTTTTTCTATTTCTTTTTTTTTCTTTTCTTTTTTCTTTTTGTCTTTCAAGTTTATGTTTTCTCTTTCAGAAAAATGTTCGCTTTTTTAAAAATGTTCGTGAACAAGTTTGTTCAAAAAATGTTCTTTTCATTCATAAATTTGTTCTCAAGATTCAAAAAATGTTCATGTTTTAAGAAATTGTCCAAATTTGTTCTTCGTTTCAAAATTTGTTCTCAAGATTCAAAAAATGTTCGTACTTTTAGAAAATATTTATGTTCAAATTTTGTTCTCAATTTGAAAATTGTGTTCTCTAAATTCAAAAAATGTTTGGGATTTTAAATTTTTGTTCAAAAAATATTCTTTTCATTCATAAATATGTTCTCAAGATTCAAAAAAATGTTCATGCTTTAAGAAATTGTCCAAATTTGTTCTTTGTTTCAAAATTTGTTCTCAAGATTCAAAAAATTTTCGTGCTTTCAAAAATTGTTCGCGCTTCCAAATTTGTTCTCCATTTCAAAATTTGTTCTCAAGATTCAAAAAAATGTTTGCGCTTTAAAAAATTGTTCATGCTTCCAAATTTGTTATCCGTTTCAAGTTTGTTCTCAAGATTCAAAAAAAATTTGTCAATTAGAAAAATGTTCAGGGAATTTTATAAAATTTCTTGTTTTGCAAATTTGTTCGTAATTTTGAGAAAAATTTGAGTTTTCAAAATATGTTCTCTGTTTCTTTTTGGTTTTTATTTCCCTTTACTTTTTTGTTGTTATTTTTCATGTTTCTTTTGTTTGAAATTTTCAAATATTTGTTCTCAATATTAACAAATGTTCTCGAGTTCAAAATTTGAAAAAATGTTTCGTGTTTCAGAAAATGTTCTGGAATTTTAAAATGTACTTGTTTACAATTTCAGAAAATGTCCAGTAATTTAAAAAAATGTTATAGGTTTCGAAATATATTCACGATTTCAAATAATATTTCATTAATTTTAAATTAATATTAGCATGTCCGTACCAGTACATTGTTCTTAATATGCTGCGCTGCATATATGTCACCAATGATTGATTGGTCTGTTGGCTATTGTTGCGCCCCCAATAGCGTGAGATCCAGGGTTTGATTCCTAGTAAGCGCGCTTTTTCCCTATTTTGTATTTTTTCAATTACGTGATACACTGCACCAACTGGGCCGGCCCAGGTCAGACTCCTTCTGTGCGTTTGCTCGACTCCTTGCCGCAACGAGCGGCGTATAGGAGTTCCCCGTCGAAACCACGCGTATCAAAAATATGTCTATTTTTTTTTTGTCTCAAAAAAAAAAAAGCGAAAGAGGTCTACTACCATCCCAGACGAGGAGCAGAGCCACCGCAATCGAATCCCCTTCCTTCCTTCCGTCCGTCCCCGACGACGATGGAGCGCGTGAGAAGGGCGTCGCATGCCGGCTCCTGGTACACCAACAACGGTACCCCCTCCATCCTCCACCTCCCACCCTGATCCCCCTGCCCTTTTTCAGTCTGCTGGATTCCGCCCGCCCCTCTCTTCCGGGGGAGAAAGAAAGAGACAGAAAGGTGGGATCTTTTCCGCGCGCTTGATCTGATTTCCGGGCCAGATTAGGGGGCTTATCGGCGTGCTTATCGGCGTCGGCGGAATTTCTACTGGCTCCTGTTCATGCTAGAGTAGCGTTTATAGATTGGATTGGATTGGATTGGATCCGTGCGCCCTGTTAAGGTGGGGAAAGTGTGCACTGTTGTTGACTTCATTACCTGTAGCGTTTATGGTTTCTCCCTCCTTGGTACCAAGACGGCGCAGCAGAGTGGCAGATTCTGCCGTAAATGCAGTTGTTTCTGATCAGATTCACGGGGATCAGGTGGACTGTGTAGTTTGCAGAATCCAACTGCAAACATAGGAACCACCTGCAGACTGCAGTGTACTCTGTAGGTTGGATCTGAAGAACAACCTGCTGAGTGTGAATTTTTTGTGTGCTACATATTCAAGCTGTACTGCCATGCCATCTTTTAGGCCACCGCCCGCTTCGTTCGTGTTGATTCTGTCCAAATGTGGAAATACTCGACATGTTTGATTCAGCTGGAACAGTTGCGTTTCGTAGTAGAAAGGCATGACGTTTTGCCGGAATATTCAGAAGCCTTTTTACTTTGTTTTGAGTTGAATCATCAGCTTCCAAACTTTTGATTTACCTCCAACCTTTTTCAAGAATCTCGACCATTAATTCCTCTTCCTTCTAGTTGTCATATCCTAAATGGCTAAATCATGTACTGCTCCATGTTCACAATTAGCCAGCAAGCTGGAAGAGGAACTTGATGGTTGGCTTTCGGCAGCTGCTCTCACCAAGTCACCTGATGTTAGGGCCGTAATTGCACCGTAAGTTGGTATTTATTGTATGTATGTAGGTGGATTTCTGTTCATGATTGTTCCATAATAACAAGCTTTTCTTTCCTTGCAGCCATGCTGGCTATTCATACTCAGGGCGCTGTGCAGCTTATGCTTTTGGCAACATTGATCCAACTAACATGTGAGTTAAGCAATTTGTGGCTCTTGTTTTCTTTGCTAAAAACAAACAAATGTGCTTTATCGTAATGTTTACAGTTCTAATAGCAACTGACTGCTCTTTTTGTATTCATTATACTGTGAGTTCTGTCAAGTATAATAAGTACCATGTTTGTGTATGTAAATGACTAAATGCTCGTCCATAATTAACGTTTTAATGGCCATTCATTTAAGTGATGAATTTTACATTTTGTCAACCTGAAGTTCTCCACTCATTGATATATGTGAGTGACGTATGCATTGACGGCCTTAGTTTTCAAACCATCCTATTTCTAGTTGAGCCCTAAACAATTATCCAAATGTTTCACTCTACCATGTGTTGCTATAATATTGCTATATAGTACTGTATGATATTTACTTGTTAGCTTGTTTGTTGCTTTGACATGGCTAGATAAGTAGTAGAAAGCACCATTATATGCAGGCATAAGAACTATATGTGTATACTGTATAATATGATGCACTTTTGTCCAGCATAACCAAATATAATGCATAGTATACTTGTCAATAGTAAACTAAAAATATTCATGAAAGTGATTTTTGCTTTCTAACAATTCTAAGCTAGAAACATTATAATGAACTCTTTAGAATTATAAAAGGTCACTAGAAAAGTAAGTCCACATAACATATTTACAAAAGATATCATATCTTACCTGATAAAGTAACACAAATTAATAAGTTAAAATAATTAATTCATCAGATTTTTACACTGTACATTGTGCATAATTTAAAGGCATGGGTCCAACTATAAATCTAAACCAATGCTAACCACATCACTGGTAAGCTACTTTTGTTCTGCCAAACGTGTACCCTTAATATTCGTGATTCTCACCCTAAATGCTACAAAGGACAATCTTCTAGTTCCATTCTTATAACTGGCTTCTTTCGTCACATTTTTTCCTTAATCCTGTTTAGTATCTAATTCCGAATTTTCTTCATGTGAATCAGTTCTCGGGTGTTTCTGCTCGGCCCATCTCATCACTACTATACTCCAAAATGTGCTCTGTCAAGAGCTACTGTTTATAGCACCCCGATTGGGGATTTACCAGTAGACCTGGAAGGTATCATGCTTCCAAAATTAAGATGCCTAAGCTATTTCTTGATATTCATATCAACCTTTTCATGTAAATTTCTAATCTGGAAAAGTCCACTTTTCAACCCTAAACTTGGTCAAAAGCTCACTTTCTTATCTGGATTTGAACTTCAATTTGTCATGACTGTCCAGACTTCAACCTCGATCCAATGAGGGGTGGTATTGAGCTGATGTGTTGCGACGTGTATGCCAGCCTGAATCTAACTTATCAGTAAAATCAGTGGGAAGAGCTGACAGGTTGAATTGCTGCAAGCCCTTCTCAGTGGTTTTATCTGGGCCATCAACTCTCCCCCCCCTGAGAATTTCGTCAAATAAAAGAAAACAAGTCGGCCCCACATATCATACTTACACTTGCTCCCCTCTTTTTATTAGATTTGTTACCTTAGTAGTCGCACAATGTCAGTATTTCATTGTTTGAGGATGTTCAGAAAATACTTTTCATACACTTTATATACAGCCAAACCCAGCTTGAAAGAAGGCATGCAGCAGTGTCTGGACACTTTGCAATCTTATCCCCCTTCCGCTCCCTCCAATGTTCGCCTTCATTGTACATACCATCCTATTTAAAAAATGATAATGACGCAATAGGGGTCTTCCCTACGTTTCTTCACGTATAAAAAGAAAGAAGTATGGTTCGCTTCTTGTGTGATCTGTTTGTAAGTTCAATCTCATTTATTTTACTGAGATGTACATTTTTTATCCATCCACTATCCCCCAAAACAAATTTAGTCCTCAACTTAAATAATACTAGACAACATGATTACACGATCCCTCAACTTTTTAAACAAGGCAATTTTGGTCCCTTTCCCGACAAGAAGCGGTTTGATGGATGACATGGTAGTCGTTCCACACATTTGGTGGCACAGCCAACAATTGTTTTTGAAAGAAAAATTACAAGCAAAGAGAAATCAGGAAAAATAACAGAAACAAATAAGGATAAATCATGAATATTATTATTAATACTTTACGGAAAATGAGAATGTTATGGATGGGAAAAACGTCAAGAATTTACGAAAAAGAAAAATCATAAATATTCTGAAAAACAAAGAAATTAGAGGGTACTCATAAATAATTTTCTTGTTTTCCATGAATGCACCCAAAATCTGTTTTGTTTCTAATTTTCAATTTTATTTCTTCGGATTTTCAGTCTAGACTCTAGAATTGCATGTCGACCCTGAGCTATCTGACATCTCTACCTTTTGGTAGATCTTAATAACACACTATGAGATCTCCTTTTCATTCAGATCATTCAGTCTTGCTTAGCTCTTTGTGAACTTTTGACATGCATTCTTACATTACTGTTTTTCCAGTTATCGAGGAACTCAAAGCTACCGGAAAATTTGAATTTATGGACCTTAATGTGGATGAGGCTGAACATAGCATGGAAATGCATTTGCCTTACCTTTCTAAAGTATTTCAGGGGTAATTACTATGTTGTTAAAGCTTGTATCCGTCTTGCATTTCTTTTTGAATAAAATATGGATCCTACACTCATAATTCTTTTTCATGACCTGGCAGACATAATGTAAAAGTTGTACCTATCCTTGTTGGTGCGGTCAACTCCCAAAGTGAAGCCATTTATGGGCAGTTGCTCGCTAAATATGTGGATGATCCAAAGAACTTTTTTTCTGTCTCCTCAGACTTTTGCCACTGGGGATCTCGGTAAGTGATTTAGTGTCTGATTATTGTAATTTTTGTTTACTTTGCAATGAAATGTTAAGTGCGTCATTACTGTACATACCTCGTCGGTATAGAATAAGTGAACCTAATACAAGGCACATCCTAACCACATAATCTGCAGCTAGAGCAAATTTTCATAATCTTCCTGTTTTACCTTTTTTTTAATGAAGCACATGTATTTCTTTAAAGCAACGGCTAAATTGCCGGCTACCAAACGAGCACATCATTCGATAGTCCTCTGCCCATAAGATATTGTCATCCAGGATAGCTCCGACACCTGTTGTCGGTTGTAGCTGAAGCATGGGCAGGGTTTATTACAATCCCATGGATGAAACATTACTCAATAAAGGAAGTAGATAATAGAAACTTTGCCCGTCGAAGCAGAGTGTTCCCAGTTTGGAATGTTCATATTTGCGCGACTCGCTCTTGCTTCTGGTTAAGGTAGTCTGTAGCAAATATTGCACTCCCCACTTCCTGCTGCCCAGCTAGCTGTATGCGTATATGAGACATGATCAATAGGTCCAGCTGTAGCAGATACATGATCTCCACTGCTGTCCTGGCCAGTTGCCCCCAGCCTCCTCTACCAGAGTTTTGGAGGAAAGCACCATCGATCTTTGGTCATATGTTCTTCAGCAAAAGTAACTAAAAAAATAGTATTTTGTGTATTTAGCGAACCAAAAGCTCTTACCATATAGAAATGCAGAATAGTTTGCGTGCAAGGTTTGGCTTGAAATTTGTTACTGAATCTAGGTCAAGACACGTAATGAACTTATTATAACGCAAAGTCGACGACTCAATAGTTCCTCAGGGAGAAAAAAACTGCACGGCCTCAAGTGTGCCACAATTTATGATTTGAGTCTTCTGATCTGAAGTATTTGCTGAGGGGTACTATCCTACGTAGTAAAGGATGCCCTAATACAACAATAGCCATTAACCCTGTTCTGCACATCAACTCTTATTAGATTCAACATGTGTCTGACATCCTGACTTGTTTAACATATCATGTTTAGTTTAACTGCAAATGGTCTAGAGAGGGATCGATTTCTAAGTCATAAGTGCAAATTCAAATACAACATTGAGTATGTTCAAGATGAATTTGAATCCATATCAGGAGACAGAATTTTCTTGACAATGAAGGATTTGGTCATATGATCCACATACATTCAGGGCTATCATTTAAGCCCCTCACTGACCGAGTAAAATCTTATTGTACAGTATTCATGTTGTTGCAATGCTTGCGCTTACAGGTGTATAATCTTGTCTATCGATCACTTTGTTTAACATAAATGCTCTGGCAATGTATGAGGACCAATCATGCTTTGGTTATGGTAAAATGGTCATGTATTGAACCAATCTTGAGCTTTGAAGTGCTCAAGGCCGGCTGGTTGATCCACCCACCATTCAAAAACCATTTTATGAAAACATAACTATCACTTGCTATCTCCTCTTGCATTAAGCCCCTACGTCCCAAAATCCAAATAGTAGATCTATCTTCAGGGGATAGCTATGTACTCCACTTCTGTCCGAACGGCCACGTCATTTACTGAAATTGAAGGTTCTAAAGGCTTTGGTTAGTCTCCTGTCCTATCTCTTCATTTTCTCCCTTTCCCTGCTTAAATTCTCTAGGGTCGGCCATGGCCTGATCGTGCCGACCGTTCCCTTCTGCTTGTGTTGCCTGACTTCTTCTGTCAACAATATTGACCTCCTTTCATTGTCTGTGTCGATCTCCATTGCTTTCTCAATTATCACATGGCCTTCATCTGCCAAGGTTGAGTGGAGTAGAAGGCTTGGGTGAAGTTAGGGCATCACGGAAAATGCTTATAAAGTTGGCTTGCCTGCATATGGATCAGGCTGACATGGGTTGGATGGTGCAGGAAGGCGAAGACAGAATCCATTTGTTCGGAAATTTAGAGGATGGTGGGTTTTGCATACTTTGTACAGAAATTACGTACCTCGTTCCAGAGCATAGAAATATGTTCTGAGAGTCCGGATTAGGAAAGTTGTATGATTTGATTTGATTGAAGGGGTGAGTGCACTTGATATGTCACCTAGTGCACTAGGGTATTATATACCCCACGTTCACTAAATTTTATACTCTTTCAGTTATGTTTGCTGCTGTCGCTTGGGCATCAGGTAATGTAAATGATCGTGTCCATCTCGTCTCATTGCCACAACAGGTTTAGTTATACATACTATGACAAGAAGCATGGTGCCATTCACAAATCAATCGAGGCATTGGACCGCTTGGGCATGGAGATCATAGAGACTGGTGACCCCGACGCGTTCAAACAGTATCTCGAGGAGTACGAGAACACCATATGTGGACGCCATCCCATCAGCGTCCTTCTTCATGTAAGTGCGCAACTAATTGATGATCTAACTAATATTTATCCTTTCCTTTTAAGATTTACTTAATCCACTTTGTGCACATTCTATTGTGTTAGATGTTGAAACACTGCTCGACGAAGATTAAGGTCGGGTTCGTTCGCTATGAGCAGTCGAGCCAGTGCAAGAGCACGAGGGACAGCAGCGTCAGCTACGCATCCGCTGTGGCCAAGGTGGACAGTCCTGGAGAAGAGGGTAAAGATTGAGCAAAACGTGGTTTGCTGGGTACACCCTGGTGTAACATGCTGTAGCATGGCTGTTGGCTTGCAACCACGGGAGCTTTCTGTCGAACTTTGTAATAATAACAAGCTCTGGTTGAAGTCCAATAGTTGCTGCTCTGGCGGCACCAGGATTCTGTGAAACAAGAGAACAATATATTTCTGGATGTTCTTGTGTGTATCTTCCTAGTAAGCTCCAGCAAAAAGAAAACGTTCAAACCCATGATAAAGGTTCTACAAAATTATGAAAATATTTGATGTTCAAAACCGTTGCAGCAGCTGTGCCGGCCATTGCAGCATCGTGCATCCTGCTACGGTTGACCCTTCTAGTGTCCCATGTCTTGCCTTTGCAGCAATGGTGCTGGCCATTGCAGCATCGTCCATCCTGCTACGGTTGACACTTGTAGTGTCCCGCGTCTTGCCTTTGCAGCATCTTTCTTCTCGCCTGCTGCAACGGGGCTGACCCTTGCAACATCTAGCATCCTACTTGCACCAACGGTGGTTGACCCCTTGTATCGTCATGCATCCCATGTTGCAGCAATGACATATCACATTGCAACGCCGGTCGACCGCTTGTATCGTCATGCATCCCGTGTTGCAGCAATGACATATCACATTGCAACGCTGGTCGACCCTTGTAGTGTTACATGTCCCATGTTGCAGTAGCAATAAACCGCATTGCAATGGTGGTCAACCCTCGCAGCGTCGTGTGGTGTAGGTGTTGTTTGGTTCGTTCCCACGTTCGCCGTTTTCAAGGCCTCAAGTCTATCGCGGCTCACAATTCTGTCGCTTTAATCAACTTCAAGTTGAGATCCAATGGTCAAATATTTTAATATGTAGATCTGGCTCAAAAGCCCTTAACACACTTTACATCCTCTTATGATGGTACTACCATTTTTCATGATGGTCACATGGAATTTCTTAAAATCATCAGACTCACCCAACAGGTGCTATACCATCGTTTGAAAATCTTGTTGGTACTCAATACTATGCAAGTCAGCGGCAACGAAATATAGCCATGAGGACTTCAAAGTAAAGTGGCGGCTAAAAGACAACTAAACACAATATTACCTCTTAATAGGGAATAAATCGTTTTCAAACGATCACAAAGACAACTCTCAAGTTTGTCAAATGTGTGGTTATACAAATATCTTACCTATGATTACCAGACCCTCAAACATTTGGTCAAACCACACCACAGTTTATTAAAAAGGAAAAGAAGTTCATTGGAATAAATTTGAAAATTTGCAAACTTATAACCAAAAACTATTCTGGTAAATGATTGTTCTCAAATATTCATGAGAAGGAGAACCAAAAATTCTAGTGCAATAAAGTGGTGGTGAATTCCTTTGCACCGATGATATGTTTATATAATATAAATTTCATTAATATCGGAGACCTCATGTAATCTCCGAATATTATTCCCAAAATATCTTTGGCCTGAACTTGTACAACTAGATGTAGTGCGATGTCCAATATCCTATTTTTTGGACATGATATTTGATAAGTTTTGATGTATGAATTAATTCATACTTACTATTGTTGCGTACAAAATAATTTTCTAAAATTTGATAAATTACTTTGGCTTGATAGCCCTATCCATCCTTGTTTGGGGATGATTAGAAAATTATTGACAATTCTACTGGTCACAACCTACTAAGTTGCAAAATTCCCTAAAATTATCAGATTTTATGTGCACCACATGTGTCATTTGGAAATCGATTTTAAGGCACACTCACCTTAAAATTTCAAAGGAGCCACTCATTCTTCTGTGATCACACTTAGAAGATATATGTGGATTACTTAACCATTATATGGGATTATTATGATACTTCATGATACTCTTAGAAACATTTATAAAATGATTTCATGTGTGTTTCTTATCGCACACAACCATGCATGATCTTATTAAATTAATTTCTCAGCTTATCAAAGTAAGAGCAGATTCTCCTGAACGCAGGATATGGACAACATCGATGAACTCATTTCAAGAGCAATGTTTGATTATATTTAGTACGCATGAATGATTTAGTTAGATATCTTATCAAAGATACAGATTTTAGTTACACACTACAGGAGTCAGGAACTTTGCCGTCTGCCATGGCGGACGGCAAAGGCATGCCCAGCGGACGGCAAAGGCCTTTGCCATCTGCCAGCGGACAGCAACAGGTCCGGCTGAACGAGCTATGGCAAAGGCATCTTTGCCGTCTGCTGGCGGACCGCAAAGATGAAATGGTCTTTGCCGTCCACCAGCAGACGGCAAATGACCTGGACGGCAGACGTGTCAGCTACAGGCCGTTAGTGGGTTAACGGCATGCTTTGCCGTCTGCTGGTGGACGACAAAGACCTTTGCATATTTGCCGTCCGCTAGCAGACGACAGTGACCTTTGCATATTTGCTGTCCGCCAGCAGACGGCATAACGGCCCACATGGCAGCTGACGGTGTCCTGGACTAGGGGTACTCACCACGTCATCTCCCGATCAGTTAGATTGGGCCGAGGACCCCCATGGCCATATACACATGGGCCAGTCCGGACAGTTGCCCATACAAGGAAGATTCCACAAGACTTGGTGATCAAGACAAGGACTCCTCCCCACCGGCGTATTCGGCTAGGACTCTTGTTATCCTAGGTCTCTGGTGCATTATATAAACCGAGGCCAGGCTGGTCGATAGATATACAACAATCACACCATAGGCTAGCTTCTAGGGTTTAGCCTCTACGATCTCGTGGTAGATCAACTCTTGTAATACTCATATCATCAAGATCAATCAAGCAGGAAGTAGGGTATTACCTCCATAGAGAGGGCCCGAACTTGGTAAACACCGTGTCCCTTGCCTCCTGTTACCATCGAGCCTTAGACGCACAGTTCGGGACCCCCTACCCGAGATCCGCCGGTTTTGACACAGACATTGGTGCTTTCATTGGGAGTTCCACTGTGTCGTCACGATAAGGCTTGATGGCTCCTTCAATCATCCACAACGATGATTTCCAGGGTGAGGTTTCCCCCCGGACAAATCTTCGTATTCGGCGGCTTCGCACTGCGGGCCAATTAGCTTGGCCATCTGGAGCAGATCGACAGCTACACCCCTGGACACCAGGTCAGGTTCGGAAACTTGAACTACACAGCCGACATCCGCGAAGACTTGATCTTCAACGGATTCGAGCCCATGACAGGTGCGCTGCACAGTCCCAATAAGCATGACTTAGATCTGCCGTCTGACGGTGTTTGGGAGGACGCACCTGCAGCTGCCCTGGCTTTAGATCCTGAGCAGATCGCGCCATCCGAGGACGGGTGGATAGACCCCGCCACGGAGGCCGCACACTCATCTGCAATAGAGCCAAACACAGACTTCGCCTCCAATAAAGTCTGTGCCATCGGACCCTCAGACTCGTCTCCGGCTATAGGCTCCGAACCGCGCACATCCATGCCTATCGAATCTGATTGGGCACTGATTATGGAGTTCACCTCCGCGGATATCTTTCAGCACTCGCCCTTGGGCGATGTGCTAAGTTTATTGAAATCTCTATCCCTGTCCGGAGACTCCCGGCCGAACTCTGCCCGGCATTGACCACGTCACGACCTGCATCGGCGGGGCCGCACTGTTGCTTCTTCAAGCCGGTGTCCATCACGCCGACCTACTTCGACATCTCAGCTAGACCGGGGGCTTCGCCATCTCTTCATCAACCTACTCCGGAGACTTCGGCATCACTAGCCGACCAGCTCCATCACGTTAGCGGGACCGAGGGCTTTGCCTCGGCGAGCCAACCTTTGCCGGCATCGCCATGCCGTCGCTTTATCGCCCATCAGGCAATGGGTGTGCGGACCGAGTCCCAATTTTGGGAGTCACTTTTCTTCGGACTGCTACAACAAATAAACCAGGTGCTATTAGTCCTAACAATTTTTGCTTGTTTGGGTTCATTTTTCCCAAGGAATTATTACTCTAGTTTGTCCATCATATGTACACAGGTCTATCAAATGGTGGCCGCATTATCGACGGTCGCATGGTGGTTCGGTCAGTTTTCGTACATAGTCCGGCGAACGCCGCATTCAGAACTCAGACCGACCTCTGAATTCAGGCTTTGCCATGCCTTTACTGCATCACGCCGTCGCCCTGCATCGACATTGACTTCGGCGCCAGGCCATATTTCTTTTATTACTCACTTTGCATAAATTATTTATTATGCAACCTTTTATTATTATTATTACTATTATCCCCGGTTTGCACTATTTTTTGTGCACAGGAAAATGATCCAGCCGGATTATATCCTTTGGCATCACCTCGGGACCGGTCTGGGGGATGGAACCTTGTCCCGCATCAAGCTCGGACCGTGTCATCAATACCGAACACATTAACCAGCTAAGTTGCCTTCATGCTCAAAGTTTTAAATTTTTAACTTGTGTTCGGCTCGACCAAGCATTATACTTTTTTTGGAAAAAAGTTGCTTGTAAAAAATTTCCTTTTCCAAACTTTGTTTATGACGGACAAATTCAAATACCCCGATTACTTGGGGGCTCCCTTGCTGGAGCTTTTCCTCTTGCATATGATTATACTTGTACGGCTTCGTTCCTTGTTCGTGTATTCGCCACAATATGCACCATATTGACCTAAGTGATTTGCAAGCTGGGTTGCCTTGCTCCTGTGTTTACCCTCGTTTCGATTGTTCGGCTAGGGAGTAAAGGAGCACCTCTGCGATTGTCACGATCGGGTCACCCGAGCCGGACCTCAGACTGGGTGAAGCCGAAAGCTAGCGCTCTTACTGTTTTCAATAATGGTCGGAACACAACGGAACTCATGAGTACAAAACATCTATTGCATAAGTCTCATATTAACAATGAGCATCGAAGAAAGGTATCGGTGGGGGTACTATTTTCTTTGAAGATGCTTCTTACACTTTATCAGTGATATAGCATAAGTTCCCTGAGCGCGCTTTGTCTGTTACAGCCTTATGACCTGATTTCCTGGTTATCGGAAACACCGTCGATATTCTCGCCAGGTGGAGTACATAACACTTTTCGGTCCTTGACCGAAGAGGGAGAAGCCGACGGTCGGTTAAGACGCGTATAAAGTTCGGGTGAACACAGATATGATATAAGTAATTTGATACATACAATCATTACACATAAAATTATTTTTACCAAGTCACTTGGGGGCTCTTAAATTTATGTGAGCTGTTTTATAATAAGTGTCCTTCTTCTTAGTCGTTGCAAAGTCTTTTTTTTATATCACTCCTTTTTTCGACGCGAGTGTGTGGTCAATAGCCGGGGAGCTTCATTTCTCTCTCAAAGCCGCTAGAGTTTAGTTTGCTAAACTGGCCTAATGAGAAGTACTCCGCCTTCGGGATAGGAGGTTGAAGCCGTAGGCTGACCCGCTTGAAGTCTTGAGATAGGATGTGTCATGTTAAAGCACGGCAGAAGCACCTTTTTTTAAAAGTCCAATTTTCGGATTGGCACCGAACACTTGATCTAGTTCGAACATTAAACTTTTGAACAAGTTTTTTGGCTTTTCGAGCCTATGGCACTTTTAAACTATTTGAGCGTTTCCAGCATTAGTCTTGCAGTGCAATGCCAGACACCTTTAGGGATTCGGCAAAAACATTCTCGGATATTGCCATATATGCATCGGTTTCGAATTGTGTCTTCGGTCAATACTTGGGTTGCCCGGCTCCTGTGCTTGCCTCCTACGTTCCACTTTGTTCGGTTAGGTGTGCAAAGGGAGAACCACTGCGATTGTGCTTCCAGTTCGCATGGTTAAGCATCTCAGTGGAGAAAGCCAAAAACTGACCGTCACAATAGGCGTAAACTGGTCAGCGATCCGATGACTATGTTGAATGACGGGCCGTTCATAACATTGGCCGAAGTGTTTACGGCTTGACCTCGGAAGTCGCAGAACACTAACCGGGGGCTCATAGCTAGCTTCCCCAGCTTAAAGCTCCTATGACTAAGCGAAAGTTATAAAGCCCGCATATCTGACTGCCTCGTTTCCGCTAACACAACCGCCTTCGGGCACCAAGACGTCGGCTAAGGGTTGCTTTGTTAGTGCAAAAACACCCTGTGTAGTACTCCCTCCGTTCCTCAATATAAGGTGTATTATTTTTCAAAAAAGTCAAACTTCTCTAAGTTTGACCAAGTTTATAGACAAAAATATCAATATCTAGAATACCAAATCATTATCACTAGATTCATCATGAACTATATTTTTACATTTTATATATTTAGTATTATAAATCTTTATATATTTTGCTATAAAGTTGGTCAAACATAGACAACAGTTGAGTTTTTGAAAAACTAATACACCTTATATTTAGGAACGGAGGGAGTATCTAGCAAGGGGTAGAAGCCGATGATGGGCCACTTTCAACTAATAATAGGTCACAATTGAGTCAAAATAATGATGTAAAGTACTTGGATACATAGAATCATTACACATAATCTGTGATTTTACTCTGGATATCGATCCTTAATTCAGCCACCCGTGCCCACATTAAGGCTCGGGGGCTGCTGGGCTTCGTGCTCATTATTTATAAATATTAAAGGGGCACATCGATCCCCTGATCTGGTGTTGCCACCCGACCAATGTCTCGGGGGCTACTGCATTGCTTATTCAATGCAGAGAATTCAAAGCGCTCAGTGTTCGGCCTGACCGAACTATGCGCATGCATGTCTTCGGACAATAATAGGTACCATATGGACCTATCCGGCGTCAAGCTAGTATATTGCGGCGACTTCTCACGACCCTCTCTCAGGGGCCCGTTCGCCGATCACTATTATCTCTGATATATTACACTACGTTTTTATTTCTATTTATACTGTCGAGCTAGGAGTTGATCCTCAGGCCGATTTCGCGCATCGACCTGAGTCTCAGGGGCTACTGGGAACAGCGGTTTTATGCTTTCCTTCAGGTGCGTCTCGGGTTTTAGACTGATACACACCTTGAGGGATACTGGCTATATATCTCGGCAGAGGATAAACTGCACCAGTTAAAAATATTCACAAAAAATCAGCCCGCGGTCGGGGTGGTGCACCACCTCGGAGGCAGTCCGGCATAAAGCTCAGGCGCCAGCGGCTAGCTCCATAAAGGGCATCTCCGACATTAAGCTCGGCTACATTCCTTCAACCTTTTTGTACCAAGATGATCTATGACATCTTGGATATAGTCCGGCGTTGGAGCTCGGATACAGTCCGGCGTTGGAACTCGGATACATTTCGACGTTGGAGCTCGGAAGCAGTCCGACATTGGTGCTCGGCTGCAAAGGGTACCTCGAATGCAGTCCGGCGTTGGAGCTCGGACGCAAGAGGACACTGCCCCCCCGGGAACAACTTCAAACCCGAGGCGTGGCACAAAAATAACAAGGCATTGATAAAGGCCGGAAACTTAAAGGGGCTCCTCGGATACCCAACGTGTAAACTCTTTGGATGCACTTCGGCGATCCTCAAGATCGAAGATGAGAAGATTTGTTGAGCCAGTTTTCAAAACCGACGACCGAAGATGAAGAATAGTTCGGAAGAATCTAGGAGCGTCCCCAACTTGAAGACCGGTTCAGGGGGCTACTGACGGTGTCCTGGACTAGGGGTACTCACCACGTCATATCCCGATCAGTTAGATTGGGCCGAGGACCCCCATGGCCGTATACTCATTGGCCAGTCCAGACAGTTGCCGCATACAAGGAAGATTCCACAAGACTTGGCGATCAAGACAAGGACTCCTCCCCACCGGCGTATTCGGCTAGGACTCTTGTTATCCTAGGTCTCTAGTGCATTATATAAACCGAGGCCAGGCTAGTCGATAGATATACAACAATCATACCATAGGCTAGCTTCTAGGGTTTAGCCTCTACGATCTCGTGGTAGATCAACTCTTGTAATATTCATATCATCAAGATCAATCAAGCAGGAAGTAGGGTATTACCTCCATAGAGAGGGCCCGAACCTGGGTAAACATCGTGTCCCTTGCCTCCTGTTACCATCGAGCCTTAGACGCACAGTTCGGGACCCCCTACCCGAGATCCGCCGGTTTTGATACCGACAGCAACACCTAGGGGGGCTGGCCTATTTGATTTCTTTGCCATCCGCTGGCTGACGGCAAAGATGCAATGGTCTTTGCCGTCTGCCAGCGGACGACAAAGCATCCAAATAGCCAGCCTATTGCCGCAGGTTGCACAGGTAGCTGACATGTGGCATATTTGCCGTCTGCTGGCTGATGGCAAAGCTCTTTGCCGTCTGCCAGCAGAAGGCAAAGAGCCTGTATAGCCCCTGTTTTTTTCTATCTTTTTTAAATTCATTCAATTTCACACACACACACACACACACACATACACACACACACACACACACACACACACAAATCGTATCAACACATATACATACGAAATCATATCCCTGCCATATGGATATGATCATCCAACACATATACATAGCAAATCAAAAGTCCATATGCAACATATATAGCTAGCCAACATATCCAACAACAAGCATACAATGGTTTCATCCATACATACATACATAGGTAGCAAGTTCCACATTGTTCATCCTACAAAATCAAAACAAAAAGGAAGCATGAAGAGAAGAGTAGACTCCTTCAACGCAAGCTTCCTCATCTAAAGCAAATCTGCAAATTGGGAAAGAAGAAAGTTAGAAGAAGAAGAATACTAGTTGGAAGAAGAAGAAAAAGAAGAAGAAGAAGAAGAAGAAGAAGAAGAAGAAGAAGAAGAAGAAGAAGAAGAATAAGATTTTTTTTCTTTTCTTTCTTTTTCTCCTCTCCTCTTCTTTATCTTCTTCTTCTTCTTCTAACTAAGGTAGGTAAAAATGCCATTTTATTGCTAAGCTAGGTAAAAATGCTAAGTGTAGGTCATTTTAGAGCTAAGTTAGGTAAATAGGTCACTTTGGAGCTTAGTAAGGTTATTATGTCATTTTCAAGGAAAATAATCTAAGTCTATATCATTTTGGAGGTAACAAAGATTATCATGCCATTTTTGACCTAAGTATGCTAAGTATGTCATAAATGAACCGAAGAAGCTAAGTATAGCTCATTTTTTATCTAACTTAGGTAATTATGCCATTTAGGAGGAAAATAAGCTAAGTATCCATTTGTAAAGCAAAACACTAGAGAAAACTTACCCTCATCACAACAAATGTGATGAAGATCGCAACTAAGGTAACAATTGATCCAACGGCATAATGATACCAAGCCTCATTATCAGTGGCATATTTTCTAATCTTCTTAAGCTTAAGGCGCATTGCATCCATCTTCAAGCGCATTTCATTCATCTTCATCTTGTGATCATCGACGACATCGGCAACATATAACTCCAATGTCATCTTCTCTTCTTCAATTCTTTTAGTTTTTTCTTTCAAATAATCATTTTCTTTTTCAACTATATTTAACTTCTCGACAAGAGTGTTGGTTCCAAATTCCGGTTTACATACCTCCTAGATTAAAATATCTCTATGTCAACTTGATGGCCATGATTGTCATAAATGTGAAATGCAACAAATAGTTATGAAAGAGAATTTACCACATCCGAATCATAAGCTGGGCGAGGGCCGCCGGGGACGGACATCAAGACCATGGCACTATGTATAAGAAACAATCATACAAATTTAGAAAATTATACAAGTAACTATATAAATCATACAATCATACAAGTAACTATATAAATCAATTAAAACATAAAAAATTGAATACCTAATCATAATCTGGATCGTCGGGTTCAATAAATGCTCCGGGATCAATAAATGCACCATCATCATCACCATCGATAACGACGGGCTCATCATCATCATTAATAAATGCATCATCATGTGGAAGGCCACCTTTACGTAATCGATCAAGCATTGACATGTCATCCGCACCAGTAACCTCTTCTAGTTCAGGCTCTTCTTGTTCCGGCTCAGGGGTGAAGTCGGCTTCACTGTCGCTGTCTACTTCAATGTTCTGGGCTGAAGTAGAGCGGTTCTTGAAACATTTTTTAGAAAGATGTGTTTCTTGGAATAACTCTCCTTCATATGTGTCTGGGTTAATGTGAGGTTCATAATCCTCTTCATTGGGCGGAGGTGGTCTAACACGTGGCGGTACTTCATAAACGACATCCCAACCATTGAGATTTGGATCACTTTGACAGGCCCACGGTAGATAGAAAACTTGGGTTGCCTGTTGAGCCATTATATAGACATCGGGAACATCCAAATGGGTGCTTTGTTTGATTTCCACTAGCCCTAACTGTTCACGAGTCCTAGTCTCCTTCGGCTGGAACCAATAACATTTGAAGACTACGACGTTTGGTGGGTTTGCACCATAGAATTGAAGTTCATAAATTGCTTCAACTCTTCCATAATACTTGGTATCTCCTTCGCCGATAGCAGAGACACAACAATTTGTAGATTTTTGGTCGGCCGTAGATAGCTCTTTGCCATATGTACGAACGAACGGACTTTAAAGTCAAAACCATTAGCGACTTGTCTCAATTCGGCGTCCATTAACTCTGAATTAGCCTACAAGTTTAATACGAAAGGGAATGTTGCATTAGCCACAAATTAGGCGAAGAAATGAAATGGTCTAATGGAAATTACCGATTGTTTGAACCAAGAGATAAAACCGGGATAGCCGCCTCCATGCTTTGCCAGAAGCTCATACTCTTCGACGGAATCCTTTTGGATCACTGCTCCATATGAGAATTTTGCGACATATCAACTGTATCAAATTTATCCGGTAATAAGAGCAATTCAAAGGAATTAGAAGTTGTGAAACAATGTCCCGAGAACTTACTCGATGTACGGCCGCACTTCTTTTAGGTTGGTGAAGATATAGAACGAAATGAGCTACCATTCTTCAAAATCCAACGTTAAGGAATTAGAAGCACCGGCTAGTGCGAGATCCCCTTTGAATAGGCTGAGGTTGGATCCACCCTTTTTAGGTTCGTCATCATTGTACCAAGGCTTCGGATTATGCAAATGACGATTTTTGGCTTCATAGTGTGTTGTCAAGAAGTTTGCCACCCCCTCAGTAATGAATGCCTCAACCATCGATGCTTCAATTCTACATTTATTTTTACATTTTGCTCGTAGCGTCTTCTTCATCCTCTCAGTGGCCTAGCACCAACGATTTTGCACGGTCCCCCAAACTTGCCTCGGTTGGGAGATGCAAAATCAAGTGTTGCATTGGATTAAAGAAGCCCGACGGAAAGATTTTCTCTAACTTGCAGATCACCTCCGGCGCCAACTCTTCCATTTATTCTACCAGGCCAGGCGATAGTTCTTTCCCACAAAGAACATAGAAGAAATAGCTCTGCTCTGCCAGTACTAGCCATTCATCCTCAGGGATGAAGCCACGCAACATCACCGGCATTACCCGCTCAATCCATATGTGCCAATCATGACTCTTGAGGCCAAATATCTTCAATTTATCAAGACTCGCTCCCCTCTTTAGATTCGCTGCATACCCATCGAGTAACATCAACTGCTGTTGCACCCACAAGATAATTTCCCTCATAGCTGGCCTTCCAAGATTGAACCATGCCTTTGGCTTCGTCCAGTTCTGCTTTCCTTTCGGTTCTTTCATGTTTTGTAACGGCCTATCACATAGCGCCTCCAGACTGGGTATATATAAATCAGGATGTATATATTCATCAGTTAATGGAGTTTGCCACTTTTATTACATCCATGCAATTTAGACGCTAATAGGTAAAGATAGGTCCTAATCCCACCCGAGTATGTGTAGATTGGGTTCGTTTTCCCATGCGCTGCTCCGGATCCGACGCAAAATTTCAGCAACACCTCCCCGCTGTTCTCCTGATACACGTCTCGGCAATAAGCAGAGAGGATGTGTACCCGGAGAACAACAGGGAGGCACTGACGAAATTCTGCATCGGATCCAGAGCAGAGCATATGGGAAAACGAACCCAATCTACACATACTCGGGCTGTCCATGGATAACATTGGACAATACGAAAGAATCACAGTTATAAACATGCAAATACATGCATATTTATAGATGTAACCCTTTCGAACGGAGACGCATAGTGGTCACATGTACTGATGATTGAAGACACCTATAGCTAGCAAGTTTCATCGGCACGAAGACCGGAATAGAGCAAATGAAGGGGGGAGGAGGAGATGTCATTTGTGCTCACCCACGAACGCATGGCAGAGCTCGTCAAACACTAGACCCTCGCAGCGACGAAAAACTGCACATTTAAATTGAAAGATGAGTAACATAGCAATTTTGTTTTTTCCTCAACCTAAGTAAATATTTACAACAGGACGAGCGGGTTAGGGGGTTCCTTGGCGTCAATGGAACCCTAAATAGCAAGTATCATCGGTGCGAGATACATGTGGAGCTCGGCGTTGAACACTAGATCCACATCCCACAAGTCAAGCTGGCGCCCCGCGTCCCGCAACAATAGTTCTGGTGGCCGATGACGGTTGAACACCTTGGCGAATTTGTCTGGCAGCCTTTGCGATGAGGATTAAAGCCAAGTTATGAAAGTTCAAACAACCAAACTGAGTTGAGTCAGTTTGGGTGTTTCAAGTTTCAACACTTGCCATTTAATCGTCATCGCAGAGGCTACAAGACAAATTCACAATGGTGTTCGACCGCCATCGACGCCGATTGTTGTGGGATGTCGGACGCCGGCGTCACTTGTGGGACGTGTATGTACACTAGTGCAGAACCGGGCAATAGCACCGGTTCGTAGCGCCCTTTAGTGCCGGGTCCACAACCGTCACTAAAGTGTGGTCACTAAAGGCCCCCCCCTTTAGTACCGGTTCAACACGAACCGGTGCTAAAGGCCAACCACGTGGCACGAGGCAGCTCCGGGGGCAGGGAGCCCTTTAGTACCGGTTGGTTACACCAACCGGTACTATAAGGTTTGGGGGGTTTCTAGTTTTATGATTTCTTTTTCATTTAATTTTGTGTTTCCATTTTAATTCTTTTTTGTTTGCTGGTATTTTACGATACTACACATTGTACACGTTATGCATATATATATATAAATAGAATTTCTAGTAGAACCAATCATGCATATATATATCATCAATGTCTCACAAACCACCATATTAATTAATTCACACAAACACACATGTATAGCTATATACAATTTCTCCTACATATGCATGTTGCCTTGAGCCAGTGGCATTAGCCTAATTGGTGCCTTGAACACGATGACAATTGGAAGTGGTTTTCATGGGGCGGTAGCGGGTAATAGTATTCTCCTTGGTTTATGACCTGGTCGAGCAAAAATCCGCTATTTCCTCTTGAAGTGCTTCTCGCGCTCCGTTTCTATGAGCTTGTCCCGCACCTCTGTGAACTATTAAGAAAGAGATCAATATGCATGTGTATTAGTTGTGTGACTAGATATCGATAATGGTGTAAAAATTGTGAATAGTGTTCGACAAGCGTACCCATTCCTGTCTTTGAGATCTGCTCCTTTGGACGCCATCATGCGAATGTTCTCGCAAACGCAGAATGCACACAGATCAGTCCCTACGCCTGCTTGAGGGCCTTTACGAGAATGGAATTTTATCAGATAATAATTAATCAAGCATGATAATTAAAGAGATGGCAGCTAGCTAGCTAGCTAGTACTATAATTACTTACCTTGGGTGAAACCATTTAAGCTTTTTTTCCATTCGCATTACATGACGCTGATGAACCTTGCCCAAGCCCTGCCCGCCGACAAAGAAAATGAATAAAGGGGTTATTAAATAGTTCATATCATGAAATGACGAACTAAATAGGCCGAGATATATAGTTAATAATGATTGAAATTACATGTTGACTATCCCAAACAAGTTGTTATAGTCAGCATTTTCTTTGAGTAGTGAGTCCAGTATTTCAACTGTTCCGGCTTCAACTTTAATGATACACAAGATCCAGTGAAATCTGCATGCACACACGTTTGCATGTCTTAATTAAGCGGGCATATGTAAGCAAAAACATGTAGCTAGCTAGTAGGCAAAAACAGAGAATTTGTAGTACAAGACAGTGTGACTCACTGGAAGTTGTAAGGAAGTAGTATATCTTCATTGTATTTGAGGCGCTTCAAGAACTCTAGCATGTTGTCCTCTACGGCCTTTTGATGATGTGCATTTATTTTCCATATGTATTCATTAACGGTGTTTGGGTCAATGAACCCAATGCCAAAGCGTCCACCTTTTCTCATTTCATATATCTTCGTCCTGCATAATACCACAGAAAAGAATATAGTAAGGATAATTACAGGTAATGATTGATCAAAAGGATCACTACAGCTAGCTTGAGACTTAAATTACAGAAAGAAATCACTTACAGACAATAGCAACTGACGATAGATTTGTCGAGTGCGTCTTGATTGTATAACTGAAACAATTCAGAATACTCAACGGACAGAGCTTTCTCATGGAAGTAATGCTCCTCCTTGACATTCACCATGAGGGACAATCGATTGGAAATCTTGGTAATGTTCATGTACCATTGATGCAATTCATACATTCTCGTTGGGAGGTTCTTGACCTTGTCTGGCTTGACCAAAGGTTGGCCCCGGACATATTTCCGTTTTATTTCATCCTATGTAAGCACATGCATGGGCTCGATCTCGAGGAGTTGTCCAACAGTGATGTTGAGAACTTCAGCCTGCATTATATGGTCCTTGGTTATTACCACATTGCCCACCTCGGGAACGTAAACTGTTTTCCCACAATAATATTGGGCGCGCGTACTGTCACGTGTTGTTGGCACAACAAGCGAGGGGATCGATTGCGCCGCCTGTTCTCCCAGCTGGGGAATGGTTTTCCCGCATTTTTCGACATCTGCTTGTTGTTTGCTCGATCCCGAGCTCGCCTCCTTACGTAGACGTGCTCGATTTAACTTCCTGATGTGGCGCTCATAGTCTGTGTTAACAGGCTTGGGAGCTGGTGGTTGAGCCATACGAATGAAGTGGTCAATCGTTTCCTTAGGCACTTTCTCCCTTGGCGGCGGTTGCGGTTTCGGTGCAAAATGGGCTTCCACCCGGGCCTTCGATATGGCTGCGTTTTCCTCTTCGGACCTGTCATAAGGCCTCTGCGGAAGAGGCGTGAGGCTTGTACCATATTTATATCGCTTGCCTCCGCCTGTACTTCCTCTACTACCTCGACTCGTACCGCTACGCACCAAAGCTGCGGGGTGTCTCTTCTGCGATTTATGAGGCGGCGGAGGCGGCCGACGGGCTGAGTTGGGCGAGGAGGAGGGCTGGCTGTGCGGACTTGGAGGAGGAGGCCTGAGGTTGTTCGGACTTGGAGGAGGAGGGCGTCGGCTGTGGCGGACTTGGAGGAGGAGGAGGCTGACACTTTGCGGACTTGGAGGAGGAGTGGCTGAGGTTGTGCGGACTTGGAGGAGGTGGGCGTCGGACGCTGTGGCGGACTTGGAGGAGGAGGTGGCTGACACTTTGCGGACTTGGAGGAGGTGGCTCGACACTTTGCGGACTTGGTGGACTTGCAGGAGCGGGAGTCTGCTGACTCGGTGGCGGACTTGACGAGGAGTCGGCTGATCACGGTGTCGGTGGCCTTGAAGATGATGCAATCCTTTTTCCATAGGATGACACGATGTTTGGACTCTCCGAGAAAGCGCTCGTCGTCACCTCCAGGAATGTCAAGCTCTAGGTCCGAATATGGGTCCACCACCTCATCAACCAAGACACGAGCATAGCCCGCTGGAATCGGGTTGCAATGTAAGGTTGCCTTGGGGGGATTTGTAAAAGCAACGGCGTCCGCCACCTTCATGGATATGTTCTTCATTTTGACGTGTAGCTTGCAGTTAGTGTTATCCGTGATGTCATCCACGGGGTATCTATCCAGCATTGCGTCGTCCGGGGCGGAACCCACGCTGCTTCTCGGCATGGATGGGGCGGTGCTATCCAATGCTGGATCAGCCGCTAGCTGCTGCAGCTGCTGAGACCCCCTTTGCTGGCTAAGTGATTCGATCTGCTCCTGCTGCCGCTGGAATTTGACTGCCAATTCCGCTTGACTTGCTTCTAGTCCTTGAAGGCGTTCATAGTCCCGCTTCCTCTGCTCCTTCTCCATCTTCCTCTTCTTCTACTCCGCAATCTTCTTTCTCGCACGGGTTCTGTAGTTGTTGTTCCAGTCTAAAACCCCCTCATACCACGGAATAGCGCCCATGCCTCGTGTTCTTCCTGGGTGTTCAGGATTTCCCAGGGCACGCGTAAGCTCGTCGTTCTCTCTGTTGGGATGGAACACCCCCGATCGTGCCTCTTCTATTGCAACAAGTATCGCATCGTCGGCTCCCTTTAGACTTGCCCTCGTCGAAACATTGCCTGTCTTCGGGTCCAACTCCCCCCCATGCGCATAGAACCAAGTCCTGCACCTGGGGGGCCAGCTCTTAGTAACCGGAGTGACACCTGCATCCTCCATCTCTTTCTCAGACTTATCCCACTTAGGCATTGCCACCGCATAGCCACCTGGCCCCAGCTTATGGAACTTATCCTTTTTTTCGGCATTCTTCTTGTTTATTCTCGACCGTTCCTTAGCTAATTCCGAATCCTTGAATTTCACGAAATCGTCCCAATGAGCACGTTGGTTCTCTAGTGTTCCCTCGAATACTGGAGTCTTCCTTCCTCCCTTGACGTACTTGTCCCATTCACGATTCTTGTGGTTCTTGAATGCAACCGCCATCTTCCTAAGAGCAGCGTCCTTGACTTTCTGCACATCTGCTTCTGTGAAATGATCTGATAGGGTGAAATGTTCCATGAGAGTATCCCAAAGCAGATCTTTTTGTTTTTTGTCGACAAAAGTAACATCTGGACGTGGAGCAGCGTCCTCTTTGTCTTTTTGTCTTTTGTCTTTTCTGGCTCTCTCCATTCTTGAAGGGAGATCGGGAGTTGGTCCTTCACAAGAACTCCGCACTGACGAACGAACTTGTCCGCAATCTTCTTAGGCGATAATTGTTCGCCATTAGGTCTGATTGCCTCAATATTGTACTTTACGCCCTCCTTTAACTTTTTGTTCGGGCCTCGTTTCGTCCTTTTGTCTGAAGATTTGCTCGATCCGGATGGCTGAAAGAACAAAGATTCGTTAATATATCTTCAAGTCATCTAAAACATGTGATGATCACCAGATGCCTGCTTATATAAATATATATACCTCGCCGGTCTTTGTTGTTTTAAGATCAACATTTTCTTCGTCATCATAATAATCATAGTTCATGACTTCATCAATTCGGTCGTCGCGATCGAATATCATATCACCCTCTCCGTGTTGTTTAGAAATTGAGCCGTCACAATCTTCTTCATTCGATCATCATCGGCCCGTGAGGATGGCGTATCATATCGAACATGGCCTGTTCTCCTCTCTGCGGTATTGTCCGCCATAGCTTTTATTTAACTAATCCAAAAGAAATATAAAACAATTTAGTATTCAAATTACATCGTCTCGAATAATAGATATAATCTCGAATACATCGTCTCGAATAATAGATATAATCTCGAAAACATCGTCTCGAATAATAGATATAATCTAGAAAACATCGTCTCGAATAATAGATATAATCTCAATACATCGTCTCGAATAATAGATATAATCTCAATACATCGTCTCGAATAATAGATATAATATCGAATACATCACTGGCTAGGTAGCTAATAAAGATCGAATACTACAGAAGAATCTAGGACACTCGCGGTTCCTGCGGCGCGGGCGGTGGACACCCAAAGAGAAGGAACCCTCACAGATCATAGCTGAAGTGAGATCCTCAAGAAACTGCCGGTATTGGAGAACCTGCCGCCTCTAACGCAACCATGTAGCGATGGACGTGCTCGTCCTCCTCCCTGACACGGCGACGTACCACCTCCGGCGGGGCCGGCTCCCTCCGCACCGAAACTGGCCCACGCGAACGCCACCAAACGAGATCAGGGTCGACGACGGGACCCGGGGCCGGGTTCCTCATCAAGCGGCGCGCCCCTCCAGGCAGCACCTCCCTGTGCTAGCCCGGCGGAGCCCAGTCCCGGACATGGGTCAGCTGGACGTCGTCGGGGAAGGGTCGACGGCGAGGATGCGGGCCGGGCATCGTCGAGAACAAATACTAGCTATATGCCCGCAAAAAGTAACATTTTTTTTAATGATTGGATTTTGATAACTAACATTTCTATATAACACTAATTATGCTATCATAGCATATGTCAAAATTCTATATGCTATTTCATACTAATTAAGCATCTAACACTAAAAACAGAAAAAACAACTTCTATACATCCATTAAAAACAGAAAAACAACATTATATAAAAAATTCCATACTAATTAAACACTAATTATATCCATCTAACATGCATTCATACATATATACTAGTGAAAAACAATAATCTAAAAATCTAAACTAATTAAACATACAAAATACGTATATACTAATATATACATGCATTCATACATATATACGTGTGTGTGTGTGTGTGTGTGTGTGTGTGTGTGTGTGTGTGTGTGTGTCATCATGCTTGTGTGTGTGTATGGGCTCGGGGAGGGGCGCCCATGGTGGCCGCTGGGCGCGGGAGAGGGTTAGAGGGGAGAGCTCACAGCAGGCGGACGGCGACGGCCGGGGCAGCGACGGGCAGGCGTGACGCTGTGCGGCGACGCAGGGACGACGCGACGGGACGAGCCAGGCGCGGCGACGGAGACGAGGGCGGCGACGGGCCAGATGCGGCGGCGACGGCGACGGGTCGGTGACGGCGTCGATCGATCGGGGGCGGTTCAATGGGAAAACAGAGGAAGAAACAGAGGAGAATGAAATTTTTGAAGTGTTGTTTATATAGAAGGAACCTTTAGTACGGTTGGAGCCACCAACCGGTACTAAAGGTCTGTTTTGGCCAGCCAAGCGGCGGAAGCGACCCCTTTAGTACGGGTGGTGGCACAAACCGGTACTAAAGGCCCCTTTAGTACCGGTTTGTGCCACGACCGGTACTAAAGGGGGTGCACACAGTCTTGATCGACAAGTTTAGTCCCACCTCGCTAGCCGAGGCGCGACCGCACTGGTTTATAAACCCCGTGCGGTCGCTCTCTCGAGCTCCTCTCAAAGCAGGCTTACTGGGCCTCGTGTTCTTTGCTGCCTGTGGCCCACTTGGCCTTCTTGGGCCTGCATCCTGGCCCAACTACAGGTTGGGTTTCTAGTCGATGCAGGCCGCTCTGGCCTAGTAGGCGATCTTTTTTATTTTTTTGCTTTATTTATTTTGTGTTGTTTTTTTGTGTATTTAGAGTTTCTTTGTGAATATTTTTGCTTTAGGTACACAAAATTACAAACTTTCTGTTAGTGCCGTAGTTTTCAAATTTTAATAGTTTAAATTTTGAATTATTTGAAATTAGTGTGAATCACTAGTTTGTGAATAACTTAACTTTAAAAATCAGTAAAGGCATGAAAGAATTTGTTTACATAAACTTTCTTCGCGTTTCAAATGCCAAAACACATAACAACCCTAACTATTACAGAGATTCCCCTCGGGTGTGAAACACGAAGAAAGTGATGATAGCGAAGCCGATCACATCCCAGATCTTTGGGTGTGAAACTTTTTCTTCAGCGTGTGTCCCTTTGCGCCAGAACCATGGAAAATCTTCATCATTTAACGGGATGCTCGGGTCAATATTCACTGTGAATGGAGCAATTTCATCAAACTTTTCATAATCTTCGACTTGTCTGTCTTGTCATCCACTCCCGATGTTTCTCTTCCCGTAAAGAACTATGTGCCGCTTTGGCTCATCGTGCGATGCATTCGCTTCCTTATCTTTTCTTTTCTTGGCTTGGTAGACATGTCCTTCACATAGAAAACCCGTGCCACATCATTGGCTAGGACGAATGGTTCGTCTGCATACATAAGATTGTTGAGATCCACTTGTTGTCATTCCGTCTGCGGGTCTTCCGTTACCCGCCTCGTGTCATATTGACCCATTTGCACGAAACAAAGGGACCTTTAAACCACGTCGATAGTCAAGTTCCCATATGTCCTGTATATAACCATAATATGTTTCCTTTCCGTCTTGGTTTCTGCATCAAAGCGGACACCACTGTTTTGGTTGGTGCTCTTCTTATCTTGGGCGATCGTGTAAAATGTATTACCATTTATCTCGCACCCTTTGAAAGTCATTATATTCAAGATGGTAACTGGGACAACAAGTACAGGTCATCTTCAATAGAGGTGTCATGCATGGTGCGTATCGCAACCAGTGGCGAAACTCCTGGTTTGTTCACGTGTAATCCAGTCATCAAACCGCTCCGGGTGTTTGGGCGTAGCAAATTCTTGTGTTCATCCATATACGGAGCCACCAAGGCGGAATTCTGTAGAACTGTAGTGTGCTTGGTGAGAGAATGTCCGTCCATACATATTGTTTGTTCCCCTCCTAGCGTGCCTTTTCCATCCAGTCTGCCCTTATGTCGCGATTCAGGAACACCAATCGGCTTAAGGTCAGGAATAAAGTCAATACAAAACTCAGTGACCTCCTCATTTTGATGGCCCTTGGAGATGCTTCCTTCTGGCCTAGCACGGTTATGAACATATTTCTTTAAGACTCCATGAACCTCTCAAAGGGAACATATTGTGTAGAAATACAGGACCCAAAACGTTAATCTCTTCAAGATAGGTGAACTAGGGCGTGCGTCATGATGTTGTAGAAGGATGGTGGGAACACCAACTCGAAACTGACAAGACATTGCACCAAATCATTCTGTAACCTTGGTATGATTTCTGGATCGATTACCTTCGAGAGATTGCATTGAGAAATGCACATAGCTTCACAATGGCTAATCGAGCGTTTTCGGTAGAAGCCCCTCAATGCAACCGAAAGCGGTTGCGTCATAATCACGTGGCAGTCATGATACTTTAGGTTCGGAACTTTTCTCTGCCATGTTTATTATTCCCTTTATATTCGACGAAGCCGACGGTACCTTAATCTCGAGCAGGCATTCAAAGAAGATTTCCTTCTCTTCTTTGGTAAGGCGTAGCTTGCATGACCCTGATGTATGCCGTCTTCTCCGTGCATCGTTGCTGGTCCTCCGTGCCTCGGTGTATCTTTTGTCTTCCCATACACGCCCAAGAAGCCAAGCAGGGTCACGCAAAGATTCTTCGTCACGTGCATCACGTCGATTGGGAGCGGACCTCTAGGTCTTTCCAATATGGCAGGTCCCAAAATATAGATTTCTTCTTCCACATGGGTGCGCGTCCGTCGGCGTCCTTCGAACAGGTTGTCCGCCAAGACCCTTTCCAAATATTACCTTCAAATCCTTGACCATATCATGTACATCAGCACCGATGCGGTGGCGAGGCTTCGTCCGGTGATCCGCCTCACCTTTGAAATGCTTGCCTTTCTTTCTTACGGGATGCCTGCTCGGAAGAAATCGGCGATGTCCTGTACACATTCTTCTTACAACTATTCAAATATATCTTTGTCGGTATCATCCAAACAGTGCGTGCATCCGCGGTATCCCTTGTTTGTCTGTCCTGAAAGGTTAGTGAGAGCAGGCCAATCATTGATGGTCACGAACAGCAACGCCTTTAGGTCAAATTCTTCCCCCATGTGATCATCCCATGCATGTACACCTGTTCCATTCCACAATTGTAAGAATTCTTCAACTAATGGCCTTAGGTACACATCAATGTCGTTGCCGGGTTGCTTAGGGCCTTGGATGAGCACTGGCATCATAATGAACTTCCGCTTCATGCACAATCAAGGAGGAAGGTTATACAAACATAGAGTCACAGGCCAGGTGCTATGGTTGCTTCTCTGCTCCCCAAAAGGATTAATGCCATCTGCGCTTAGACCAAACCATACGCTCCTTGCGTCATCTGCAAACTCCTTTCCGTACTTTCTTTCGATTTTTCTCCACTGCGACCCGTCAGCGGGTACTCTCAACTTTCCGTCTTTCTTACGGTCTTCTCGTGCCATCGCACGCCTTGGCATGCTCTTTGTTTTGGAACAAACGTTTCAACCGTGGTATTATAGGAGAATACCACATCACCTTGGCAGGAATCTTCTTCCTGGGGCGCTCGCCCTCGACATCACCAGGGTCATCGCGGCTGATCTTATAGCGCAATGCACCACATACCGGGCAAGCGTTCAAATCCTTGTACTCACCGCGGTAGAGGATGCAATCATTAGGGCATGCATGTATCTTCTGCACCTCTAACCCTAGAGGGCAGACAACCTTCTTTGCTTCGTACGTACTCTCGGGCAATTCGTTGTCCTTTGGAAGCATATCCTTTATCATTACCAGCAACTTTCCAAATCCCTTGTCAGATACACCATTCTCTGCCTTCCATTGCAGCAATTCCAGTGTGGTGCCCAGCTTTTTCTTGTCACCTACGCAATTCGGGTACAACAATTTTTTGTGATCCTCTAACATGCGCTGCAACTTCTTCTTCTCCAAATCACTTGCGCAGTTTCTCTTTGCATCGGCAATGGCCCGACCTAGATCATCAACGGGCTCATCTGATGCCTCTTCTTCAGCTTCTTCCCGCATTGCCGGCCCAGCTTCTTCCCACATTACCGGCTCAGCTTCTTCCCCCATTGTTGTATCATCGTATTCAGGGAATCCATGGCCAGGATAGCTGTCGTCGTCCTCTTCTTCTTCATTGTCTTCCATCATAACCCCTCTTTCTCCGTGCTTGGTCCAAACATTATAGTGGGGCATGAAACCGGACTCAAACAGGTGGACGTGAATGGTTCTTTACATAGAGTAATTGCAACCATTCTGACAGCCAGCACATGGACAAGGCATAAAACCATCCGCCCGCTTGTTTGCCTCAGCCGCAAGCAGAAAAGTATGCACGCCCTCAACGAACTGGGGAGAGCATCGGTCATCGTACATCCATTGCGGCTCATCTTCATTACACAACACCGAATAGACCAAATTAATACAAGTTCATACAACACTTAAATGCAACAAACAAATAACTCTCTAGCTAAAGCATTTAAATGCAACAACAAATGCGATCAAGATCGCAACTAAGGTAACAATTGATCCAACAGCATAATGATACCAAGCCTCACTATCGATGGCATATTTTCTAATCTTTCTAATCTTCAAGTGCATTTTCTCCATCTTGATCTTGTGATCATCGGCGACATCGGCAACATGCAACTCAATTCCATCTTCTCGCCTCAATTCTTTTCAATTTTTCTTTCAAGTACTCGTTTTCTCTTTCAACTAAATTTAACCTCTCGACAATAGGGTCGGTTGGAATTTCCGTTCACATACCTCCTAGATAAAAATATCTATGTCAACTTGATGGGCATAATTTGTCATAAACACGAAATGCAACAAATTGTTTTAAAAGAGAATATACCACATCCGAATCATAACAAGGACGAGGGCCGACGGGGACGGATATCAAAACCATGGCGCTATGTATAACAAACAACGTACGGGTAAGATAGTTATACGAGTAACTATATATCCAAATCACACAAACATCAATTTTTTATGTAAAATTTCATGAACAAGAGGCTCACCACAAGGTGGTGCCGCGACGACGGATCAGTGCGGGGCGATCGGCGATGGTTTCGACGGAGATTTAGAAGGCACTAAGTAAAACACACCTACATATGCAAACTAAGTGTTATTTTTGACCTCAAATTGCATATAAATCAAATACTAGCACATATATATATTTCCTCCCAAATTACTAAACTCACAAATTAATCACTATATAAAGCATTGCAACAGCTAATCTAGCAATGAGAGATGAAAGGAAAA
This sequence comes from Aegilops longissima, assembly GCA_021605205.1. Lineage (NCBI taxonomy): Eukaryota > Viridiplantae > Streptophyta > Magnoliopsida > Poales > Poaceae > Aegilops > Aegilops longissima. Next base: position 743,092,968 of record CM038679.1, read on the forward strand.
AGTTGCTAACCTTTGTGATCATTTGAATGGATGGGGGCCTTCAAATCTTGACAAATTTTGGGCAAAATGTGTGATGAGCTCGAGAGGAAGAGAGGAAGAACAGAGAGGAGAGGGGAAAGGGGAAGAACAAAGCGAGCTCGGGTGGACGAAGGGTTTATGTAGGAAGACCTTTAGTACCGGTTCGTGCCAAGAACCGGTACTAAAGGGCCTGGAGGGGCCCCAGTCTGACAACATCCTGCCACCACTCTCATTAGTACCGGTTCGTGGCACGAACCGGTGCTAAAGGTTAGCCACGAACCGGTACTAATGAAAGCGGCCCGGCTAGCCGTTGGAACCGGCACTAATGTATACATTAGTGCCGGCTCAAATTCAAACCGGCACTAATGTGCTTCACGTTTGACCCTTTTTCTACTAGTGGTAGTGTTCGACACCGACGGCCACATATATCTCGCACCGACGATACTTGCTATTCAGGGTTCCATCGACACTGAGGAACCCCCTAACCCGCTTGACCCGGTTTCGTCGGTGATGCACCCCTAATCTTCCTCTTCCTCCTCCTCCTCCTCCTCCTCCTCCTCCTCCTCCTCCTCCTCCTTCTCTTCTTTCTTCTTAACCTAAACTAAACATAATAAACTTAACCTAAACTAAACTAAATCTAAACCTAAAAACAGAAACAAAACCTAAACTAAATTAAACTAAACCTAATTAAACTAAATCTAAAAAAACAGAAAAAGAGGGATGTCTCACCGGCAGGGGGATGGAGGAGGGGCGTTGGAGCGGCCGGACGGCGGGCGGGCGCTGGGTTGGCAGGTGGTGGGGCGGCCGAGGCGGGCGGCGCAAGGGGCGGGTGGCGGCGGTGGGGCGGCTCAGGCACGGGGTGGCGGCGTGGGTGTGATGAAGGAGGGAGAGAGAGGGGAGAGAGAGAGGGACGTGGGGGCTGGCCGCTTTTTAGTTTACGTCACAGCTCTTTGTCGTCTACTAGCGGACGACAAAGAGCCTAGCTAACAGACATTAGTTGGCCACTTTCTTTGCCGTCCGCTAGTTGACGGCAAAGAAAGTGGCCGTTAGGAGGCCCTCGCTTGTACGCCACCCTCCCTCTTTGCCGTCCGCTAGCAGATGGTAAAGCTTCTATGCCATCCGCTAGCAGACGGCAAAGAGTTGGCTGACGGCAAACATCATCTTTGCCGTCCACTCTTTCTTTGCCGTCAGCTTTCTGTATGCTGATGGCAAAGACCTCCTTTGCCGTCAGCTAGCGGACGACAAAGAACTGGCTAACGACAAAGATCCTGATTCCAGTAGTGACATGACCACTCTTGTAGAATTGTAATTTAGCAGCCTCTTGCTCGATAAATATGTCCTTACACACTGTAAGTATGATCTAAATCATTCCAACTACATATCATACTATTTTCCCCTTGTAGTATAAGTATGTGAAAATCAACAAAGTATCTCCCATCTGCGATAATTTGATTTCATACATTCTCGTTGATAGACTCTTGGCCTTCTCAGGCTTGACCAGAGGTTGGCCGCAGGCATATTTCCATTTTAGTTGCTCCTCGGTAAAAGTTTCCATGGGCTCGATGCCTAGGAGTTGTTCTACAGTGACACCGGCCTCTTCAGCCTGCCTTCTAAGATCGTCGGTTATTAGCAGCTGATCGGCGCTGGTACTCACATGTGTTGGTACAATGAGTGTGGGGATCGACTGCACCGCGTGTTGATACGTCTCCAACATATCTACAATTTATGAAGTATTCGTGCTGTTATTTTATCATTATTGGATGTTTTACAATCATTTTATAGCAACTTTATATCATTTTTTGGGACTAACCTATTGACCCAGTGCCCAGTCCCAGTTGCTGTTTTTTTGCTTGTTTTTACATCGCAGGAAATCAATACCAAACGGAGTCCAAATACAACGGAACTCCACGGGGTTTTTTATGGGCCAGAAGACATCCATTGGGCCAGAGTGATAACCCATGAGTATAGGGGATCGCAACAGTTTTTGAGGGTAGAGTATTCAACCCAAATTTATTGATTCGACACAAGGGGAGCCAAAGAATATTCTCAAGTATTAGCAGTTGAGTTGTCAACTCAACCACACCTGGATAACTTAATATCTGCAGCAAAGTATTTAGTAGCAAAGCAGTATGGAAGTAACAGTAACAGTGGCAAAAGTAACAGTAGCAGTTTTGTAGCAATCGTAACAGGTGCAACGGAAAAGTAACTAAGCAAAGGACAATATGCGAAAAGCTCGTAGGCATTGGATCGGTGATGGATAATTATGTCGGATGCGGTTCATCATGTAACAGTTATAACATACGGTGACACAGAACTAGCTCCAATTCATCAATGTAATGTAGGCATGTATTCTGAATATAGTCATACGTGCTTATGGAAAAGAACTTGCATGACATCTTTTGTCCTACCCTCCCGTGGCAGTGGGGTCCTATTGGAAACTAAGGGATATTAAGGCCTCCTTTTAATAGATTACCAGACCAAAGCATTAAAACTTAGTGAATACAGGAACTCCTCAAACTACAGTCATCACCGGGAGTGGTCCCGATTATTGTCACTTCGGGGTTGCCGGATCATAACACATAGTAGGTGACTATAGACTTGCAAGATAGGATCAAGAACTCACATATATTCATGAAAACATAATAGGTTCAGATATGAAATCATGGCACTCGGGCCCTAGTGACAAGCATTAAGCATAGCAAAGACATAACAACATCAATCTCAGAACATAGTGGATACTAGGGATCAAACCCTAACAAAACTAACTCCATTACATGATAAATCTCATCCAACCCATCACCGTCCAGCAAGCCTACGATGGAATTACTCACGCACGGCAGTGAGCATCATGAAATTGGTGATGGAGGATGGTTGATGATGACGGCGGCGATGGATTCCGCTCTCCGGAGCCCCGAACGGACTCTAGATCAGCCCTCCCGAGATAGTTTAGGGTTTGGCGGCGGCTCCGTATCGTAAAACACGATGAATCCTTCTCTTTGATTTTTTCTCCCCGAACGCGAATATATGGACTTGGAGTTGAGGTCGGTGGAGCTCCAGGGGGCCCACGAGGCAGGGGGCGCGCCCAGGGGGGCAGGCGTGCCTCCCACCCTCATGGACAGGGTGTAGGCCCCCTGGTGTTGATTCTTTCGCCAGTATTTGTTATAAATTCCAAAAATATTCTTCGTGAAGTTTCAGGTCATTCCTAGAACTTTTATTTCTGCACAAAATAACACCATGGCAGTTATGCTGAAAACATCGTCAGTCTGGGTTAGTTCTATTCAAATCATGCAAGTTAGAGTCCAAAACAAGGGCAAAAGTGTTTGGAAAAGTATATACGACGGAGACGTATCACAAAGCAGCACCTGGGGGGTGCCCCGAGGGGGGCACAACCCACTAGGGCGCGCCAGGCCCCCCTGGCGCATCCAAGTGGGTTGTGCCCACCTCGGTGGCCTCCCGCACCCCTAATTTGCACTATAAATTCCCAAATATTACGAAACCCTTTGGGGTTAACCTAGATTAGAAGTTCCGCCGCTGCAAGGTCTCTGTATATGTGAAAACCAATCTAGACCCCGTTCCGGCACCCTGCCGGAGGGGGGAATCATCTCCGGTGGCCATCTTCATCATCCCGGCGGCCACCACGATGAGGAGGGAGTAGTCCACCCTCGGGGCTGAGAGTTTGTACCAATATCTATGTTTTTAATCTCTCTCTCTCTCTCTCTCTCTCTCTCTCTCGTGATCTCTATCTTGGGATTTGTTAATATAGTCGGATCATATGATGTTTCTACCCTCTATACTCTTGCTATGATGAATTGAATATTTACCCTTTGAAGTTTTGTCTTGTCGGATCGAATATTCAGAGATGAGAACACATGATATATATCTTGCAATATGAATACTTGAGGTGACAATTGGGGTATCTTATTGATTCACTTGATATATGTTATGGCATTCAACTCGCGGATTCCCGCAGTGATATTGGGGTAATCTATGCATAGGGGTTGATGCACGTTTTTCTCCGGTAGAAACTTCGGGGTCTCTTTGTAGTTCTTTGTGTGGATTGAGTATTATGAATATGAATTTGCTTTGGTGTTATCTTAGTACGAACTCTTGATTAGATCGATCGGAAAGAATAGCTTGTGTTATTCTAGTACGAACTCTAGGATAGATCGAACGGAAAGAATAGCTTTGAGATGGTTTCATACCCTACAAACAATTCCCATCTTTTGTTCTCCGCTAATAGGAACTCGGAGTGATTCTTTGTTACACTCTGAGGGATAATCATATGATCCAACTATGTTAGCACTGTTGGGAGATTGCACTAGCGAAAGTACGGACCCTAGGCCTCATTTTAAGCATTGCAAGACCGTTTTTGTGCCCGTTTACTATTTTCTACCTTGCTGTTTTTATTTATTCAGATTATAAAAATATATTTCTACCATCAATATTACACTTTTATCACCATCTCTTCGTCGAACTAGTGCACCTATACAATTTGCCATTGTATTGGATGTGTTGGGGACACAAGAGATTTCTTGTATTTGGTTGCAGGTTCGTTTGAGAGAGACCACCTTCATCATACACCTCTCATGGATTGATAAAACCTTAGGTCATCGACTTGAGGGAAAATTGCTACTGTCCTACAAAACTCTGCGCTTGGAGGCCCAACAAGTGTCTACAAGAATAAAGTTGCATAGTAGACATCAAGCTCTTTTCTGGCGCCGTTGCCGGGGAGGTGAGTGCTTGAAGGTATATCTTTAGATCTTGCAATTGAATATTTTAGTTTGTTGTTTATCACTAGTTTGGTCTATAAAAGAAAACTACAAAAAATGGAATCGAGGTTGCATCATATTATTGATCATCTTTATAATGTCTTTCTTGAAAATGATGGTTAGGAAAATTCTGCTCAGTTGTTAGAAGAGAAGTCAATAAAATGCTTGGCACAAAATATTTGAATGATGAGGATGATTGTAATGTTGTTATATGAATTCTTTGAGTATCCTAAATGCTAATGGTGATTGCATAAGTCATGACAAAAATGTTTCTTATAAGCATGTCACTTTTTGCGGAGTGAATTGGGAGTGCCTTTGTGCACCAAAAGGGGAAGATAGATTTTGTAAGAAGCATAAATATTTAGAAACAAAAAGGTTGCAAGAGAGGCTAGATGATTGTGCTGAAAGATGTAATTTTTTCGGCCATCCTTGTGAACTTTGCAATGAACATGATCATTTAAATCTTCAATGCAGATTCTTTCATGATCAAATAGTGTCCAAAAATTGTGATAACTTGATTACCCTTGAGCTTCATAAAGAGCTTAGTCTTCTTTTGGGGTATGAAGAAATGAAACATATAACTGAGGTTATTCCAAAATTTAATCTCAATAGATTGCTTGATTTTGATCTAGAAGAAATTTATATGTTTTGTGCGGTAAATTGCATTGAGAATCCTTATATTGCCAACTATCTAAAGTCAAGAAAACAAATGTAATATTAAGAGAGTACTAATGAAAGGGAAAATATTTCCCAAAACCCTCCTAGTGTTTATTATGACGAATCAAGTAACGAGGAGGAGCTTCCTATCCAACCAATCTCATCAATAAGAGGCTTGAAAAAATTTAGTGAACCCACACATGATGTGGTGAAGAAGAAGAAACGAAGAAAGAAGAGAGGTAAAAAGGTATCTCTCCCAAATAATGTTGCTCCTATTATTGTTGCGCCTCATCAAAATGAATCAAAAATAATTGTGGAAGATGATGCACTTGATGATGATTTTGTTATGCCTATTGCTTGTTGTGATGATTATGATTGGAAAGATAATTATACTTCTTATAATATTGGAAATCTTTTTGGCACCAACTTAGGAAATTATTATGATAGCAATTGTTATACCGTTGGTGCTATTCATACTATTAATGATGAGAGTGATTATGCTTATGATATGCCAAGCCACAAGCTTGGGGATGCTATGTTTGATGAGGATGACATGTTTGAGAATTTATTTTCTGAAATTAATGTTTGTCCCAAGCTTGGGGAGGCTATGTTTAGTGAAGATGATCTTTTTAGTCCCCCTACTTTGATTGATCAAACTTATTTTGATGATAGCATGCCTCCTGTTTATGATGATTACATTGATAAAACTGGGTTTGGAAGAGTGTCAACTCTAGGTAGTAGTGATCCCACTATTTTGGAGGGTGTTGAATCTCATTACAATATCGATGAAATTGGATTTGGAGAGGTCATGACTTTATTTAGTGATACATCCACTATTTTGGAAGAGGTTTCAATTGACTATGGCAATAAAGTTGACATGTATGCCATAGAGAGTAATGCATTTTCTATGCTTGTGGATCATGAAAAGAATGCTTTATGTAATGGTTATATTGATGAATCTATTCATGATGCCACTGAAAATTATTATGAGAGATGAACTTATGATGCATGATGTTCTCTATGTGTTTCAATTCTAATCTTTTACGTGAGCATCATTAAATCATCATGCCTAGCTTGAAAGGCATTAAAGGAAAGTGCTTGTTGGGAGACAACCCAATACTTTTACCTACTGTTTTTACGTGTTCACATGATTAATCTACTGTATTAATCATTTTTTATAGCTTTTGTTTCAATAAAGTGCCAAGTAAAGCCTTTGGGATCATGTTGGGTGATAGTTGATTTGACCCTGCTGAAAAACAGAAACTTTTGCGCTCACGAAAATAGGTGTCATCTTTAACAGAAGAGTGCTATTGAGTTGATTCTTTGTGCAGAAGTTTAATATACAAATTTCTCACGTGGTCCAAGTTTTTTCATAATTTTTTGAGTAGCAGAAGTATGGTTCCAGTCCAGATCATTACAGATTGTTCTGTTTTTGACTGATTCTGTTTTCAATGCATATTTGCTTGCTTTCTAGTTTCTATGGCTTATATTGCTCAATATAAATTGTGGAAATGATATGCTACAGTAGGAATTGTGTGAGAAAAATTATGAATCTTGTCTTTGACTGTACCAAAGTGAAATGGTTTGCTCTTTATCATACTAACCTATCTCACAAAGTTTCGTTAAGTTTTGTGTGATTGAAGTTTTCAAGTTTTGGGTGAGATGACGATATGAGGAGAATAAGGAGTGACAAGACCCTAAGCTTGGGGATGCCCAAGGCACCCCAAGTTAATATCAAAGGAAGATCCAAGCAATTAAGCTTGGGGATGCCCCGAAAGGCATCCCCTCTTTCGTCTTCAACATTATCGGTGACCTCACTTGGAGCTATGTTTTCATTCATCACATGATATGAGTTTTACTTGGAGCGTCAATTTATTTTCTTAGAATTTGCTTGCTGTTATTTATAATAATGTTTTTCATCTTTTATTTCAATAAAACTTGGCATTGATAGCCTTTGCCATGCTTATCTTGCAAGTATACATGTTGCTGTGTGAAAACTGAAAGTTTATCGATGTTGCAAAAATTCTGGAGGGAAGTCAGAATGTGATAAAATGTTGAAACTTTTCGAATAACAAGCTCTGATAAATTTTCTATAGTGTGGTAGAATTTTATAATGTTTGGAGTTAGGGAAGTATTGATACTCTTGCATTCTTTACAGGCTGTACTGTTTTGGCAGATCGCTGTTATGTTTGAATTGTTTGCACATGTTTGCTTGTTTAATGATTCTATTTGAGGATAGGAGTATTAAATATGTAGAGGCATTTAGTATGCGATGTTGAATAATAATTTTTTTGATTTGCTAGTACTAGCCATTCATCCTCAGGGATGAAGCCACGCAACATCACCGGCATTACCCGCTCAATCCATATGTGCCAATCATGACCCTTGAGACCAAATATCTTCAATTTATCAAGACTCGCTCCCCTCTTTAGATTCGCTGCATACCCATCGAGGAACATCAACTGCTGTTGCACCCACAAGATAATTTCCCTCATAGCTGGCCTTCCAAGATTGGACCATGCCTTTGACTTCGTCGAGTTCTGCTTTCCTTTCGGTTCTTTCATGTTTTGTGACGGCTTATCACATAGCGCCTCCAGACTGGGTATATATAAATCAGGATGTATATATTCATCAGTTAATGGAGTTTGCCACTTTTATTACGTCCATGCAACCTAGACGCTAATAGGTAAAGATAGGTCCTAATCCCACCCGAGTATGTGTAGATTGGGTTCGTTTTCCCATACGCTGCTCCGAATCCGATGCAAAATTTCAGCAGCACCTCCCTGCTGTTCTCCTGATACACGTCTCAGCAATAAGCAGAGAGGATTTGTACCCGGAGAACAACAGGGAGGCACTGACAAAATTCTGCATCGGATACGGAGCAGAGCATATGGGAAAACGAACCCAATCTACACATACTCGGGCTGTCCATGGATAACATTGGACAATACAAAAGAATCACAGTTATAAACATGCAAATACATGCATATTTATAGATGTAACCCCTTTCGAACGGGAGACATATAGTGGTCACACGTACTGATGATTGAAGACACCTATAGCTAGCAAGTTTCATTGGCACGAAGATCGGAACAGAGCAAATGAAGGGGGGAGGAGGAGATGTCATTTGTGCTCACCCACGAACGCAGGCCAGAGCTCGTCGAACACTAGACCCTCACAGCCACGGAAAAACTGCACATTTAAATCGAAAGATGAGTAACATAGCAATTTTGTTTTTTTCCAGGCTGTACTGTTTTGATACTCTTGCATTCTTTACAAGCTGTACTGTTTTGGCAGATTGCTGTTATGTTTGCATTGTTTGCACATGTTTGCTTGTTTAATGATTCTATTTGAGGATAGGAGTATTAAATATGCAGAGGCATTTAGTATGCAATGTTGAATAATTTTTTTTGATTTGCTACAGTAGAGTATGATATGGTTTTTGCATTGGTTCATACTAACTTATCTCACGAGTTCTTGTTGAGTTTTGTGTGGATGAAGCTTTTGAGGTTTAGGAAAACCGTGATATGAGAGGAATTAAGGAGACACAAAATCTCAAGCTTGGGGATGCCTGATACGTCCCCAATGTATCTATAATTTTTTATTGTTCCATGCTATTATATTACCCCTTTTGGATGTTTATGGGTTTTATTTTACACATTTATATCATTTTTGGGACTAACCTACTAACCGGAGGCCCAACCCATATTGCTGTTTTTTTGCCTATTTCAGTATTTCGAAGAAATGGAATATCAAACGGAGTCTAAACGGAATGAAACCTTCGGGAACGTGATTTTCTCACCAAACGTGATCCAGAGGACTTGGAGTGCAAGTCAAGAAGCTTCCGAGGAAGCCACGAGATAGGAGGGCGCCCCTATAGGGCGCGTCCCCTGTCTCGTGGGCCCCTCGGGCGGCCACCGACGTACTTCTTCCTCCTATATATACCTACGTACCACGAAAACATCCAGGAGCACCACGAAACACAATTTCCACCGCCAGAACCTTCAGATCCATGAGATCCCATCTTGGAGCCTTCGCGGCACTCGCCGGAGGGGAATCAACCACGGAGGGCCTCTACATCAACATCCTTGCCCCTCCGATGAGTTGTGAGTAGTTTACCACAGACCCACGGGTCCATAGTTATTAGCTAGATGGCTTCTTCTCTCTTTTGGATCTCAATACAATGTTCTCCCCTCTCTTGTGGAGATCTATTCGATGTAAACTCTTTTTGCGGTGTGTTTGTCGAGATCCGATGAATTGTGGGTTTATGATCAAGTTTATCTACGAATAATATTTGAATCTTCTCTGAATTCTTTTATGTATGATTAAGTTATCTTTGCAAGTCTCTTCGAATTATCAGTTTAGTTTGGCCTACTAGATTGGTCTTTCTTTCCATTGGAGAAGTTCTTAGCTTTGGGTTCAATCTTGCGGTGTCCTTACCCAGTGACAGAAAGGGTTGCAAGGCACGTATTGTATTGTTGCCATCGAGGATAACAAGATGGGGTTTATATCATATTGCATGAGTTTATCCCTCTACATCATGTCATCTTGCTTAATGCGTTACTCTGTTCTTGTGAACTTAATACTCTAGATGCATGCTGGATAGTGGTCGATGTGTGGAGTAATAGTAGTAGATGCAGGCAGGAGTCGGCCTACTTGGATGTGATGCCTATATACATAATCATGCCTAGATAATCTCATAACTATGCGCTTTTCTATCAATTGCTCGACAGTAATTTGTTCACCCACCGTAATACTTATGCTATCTTGAGAGAAGCCACTAGTGAAACCTATGGCCCCCGAGTCTATCTCTTATCATATTTTCTCCCAATTTACTTTTATTTGCATCTATATTATAAAATACCAAAAATATATTTATCTTATCATACTATCTTTATTAGATCTCACTTTCATGAAGTGGCAGTGAAGGATTGACAACCCCTTTATTGCGTTGGTTGTGAGTTCTCAGTTTGTTTGTGTAGGTGCGTGGGACTTTTGAGGAGCCTCCTACTGGATTGATACCTTGGTTCTCAAAAACTGAGGGAAATACTTACGGTACACTTGCTACATCACCCTCTCCTCTTCGAGGAAAAGCAACACAAGCTCAAGACGCAGCAAGAAGGATTTCTGGCGCTGTTGCCGGGGAGGTCTTCGCTCAAGTCAAGACGTACCAAGTACCTATCACAAACCCATCTCCCTCGCATTTACATTATTTGCCATTTGCCTCTTGTTTTCCTCTCCCCCACTTCACCCTTGCCGTTTTATTCGCCCTATCTTTCCCAATCTTCTCCTCCTCTCTCTTTTCCGTTTGCCTTCCCGTTGCCATGGCCGAATCAAAAATAACTACGGGTTTTCTCCCTAGCTCTAGTGCCTTGGATAACCCCTCTATCCTCTCCAAGCTCATAAACAATGATGCTACGGAAAGACCCACCGGGGTCACCAATGAGATCTTGAATAATTTTGATGAGGATGACTCTGGAATTTGACGCTATTTACTTGATGAGTCTTTAAAAGACGCTTGGGATAGGTTATTAAGGATTCGGGCTAGCTATGTGCCACAATATCAAATTGAAATTTACTTAAAAAGTTTTTATGTTGGCTTGCCCGCTTCCTTCAAACAAGTTTTAGATTCCATCTTTGAAGAAGGCTTTCTTGAAGGGAATGCCATAGATACCTATGAAAAAATGAAAACCACATTTGGGCACCCTATGAATGATAAGGTTGAATCAACTACTCTTTTGTGCTTTTATCAAAATGAAATTATTAAAGAGATGAAGTCTAGTTTAGAGGCAAACTTCCGTAACATGCTTAATCTTACTTCTTCCATTAATGGCCATGTGCTTAACTTAAATAGAAGAATGCATGCCTTAGAAATGAGAACCTCCTCTCCTAGTGCCAAAGATGGCACTCTTTAGATCTATCCTTGCTTTTATGCCTAGCTAGGGGCGTTAAACGATAGCGCTAGTTGGGAGGCAACCCAATTTTATTTATGTTTTTTGTTTTTGTTTATGTTTAGGAATAAATAATCCATCTAGCTTATGTTTAGATGTGGTTTTATGTTTTAATTAGTGTTTGTGACAAGTAGAACCTATAGGATCTTCATGGATGATAGTTATTTGATCTTGCTGTAATTTCCAGAAACTTTCGGCTCACGAAAACAATTGTTAAAAATCACCAGCACGTGATAAAATAGTTATTCCAATTTCTGCTGATCAATAAACAAATTACCTAGGTCTTCCTATTTTGGCTGAATATTTTGAGTTCCAGAAGTTTGCGTTAGTTACAGATTACTACAGACTGTTCTGTTTTTGACAGATTCTGTTTTTCGTGTGTTGTTTGCTTATTTTGATGAATCTATGGACAATAAAATAGTTTATAATCCATAGAGAAGTTGGAATACAGTAGGTTTAACACCAAATAAAATAAAGAATGATTTCATTGCAGTACCTTATGTGGTGGTTTTGTTTTCTTTCACTAACGGAGCTTATAAGATTTCTTGTTGAGTTTTGTGTCGTGAAATTTTCAAGTTTTGGGTAAAGCTTTTATGGACTATGGAATAAAGGGTGGCAAGAGCCTAAGCTTGGGGATGCCCAAGGTACCCCAAGACATTCAATAATAGCCAAAAGCCTAAGCTTGGGGATGCACCGGGAAGGCATCCCCTCTTTCGTCTTCGTTCATTGGTAACTTTACTTGGGGCTATATTTTTATTCACCACATGATAAGTGTTTTGCTTGGAGCGTCGTGTATTATATTAGTCTTTGCTTTTTAGTTTATCACAATCATCCTTGCTGTACACACCTTTTGGGAGAAGCCTATTTGATTAGAATTTGCTAGAATACTCTATGTGCTTCACTTATATCTTTTAGAGCATGGTGGTGTCTTAATTTTGAAGAAATTGCTAGTCTCTCATGCTTCACTTATATTATTTTGAGAGTCTTTTAGAACAGCATGGTGTTTGCTATGGTCATAAAATTGGTCGTAGAATGGTAGGCATCCAAGTTGGGTATAATAAAAACTATCATAGGAAGTGAATTGGATGCTATGATCAATTTGATACTTGATAATTGTTTTGAGATATGGAGGTAGTGATATTAAAGTCATGCTAGTTGGGTGATTATGAATTTAAAGAATGCTTGTGCTGAAGTTAGCAAATCCCATAGCATGCACGTATGGTTAAAGTTGTGTAACAAATTTGAAACATGAAGTGTACCTGGCTTGTGCATCCTTATGAGTGGCGGTCGGGGACGAGCGATGGTCTTTTCCTACCAATCTATCCCCCTAGGAGCATGCACGTAGTACTTGATTTTTGATGACTTCTAAATTTTTGCAATAAGTATATGAGTTATTTTGACTAATGTTGAGTCCATGGATTATACGCACTTTTACCTTTCCGCCTTTGCTAGCCTCTTCGGTACCGTGCATTGCCCTTTCTCACCTTTAGAGTTGGTGCAAACTTCGCCGGTGCATCCAAACCCCGTGATACGATACGCTCTATCAAACATAAACCTCCCTATATCTTCCTCAAAACAGCCACCATACCTACCTATTATGGCATTTCCATAGCCATTACGAGATATATTGCCATGCAACTTTCCACCGTTCCGTTCATCATTGTAACATCCCAAATTTTCAATTTGGAATGTTATACATTAGGTCATCATGCATATCATATTTTCTCGCATTTTCCGATCCTAGAAAATTTCACGCAACTCAAGGACCCTCGGAGAGTTGGAAGTTTCATTATTTTCATATTTGGGATTTCTCAAATTTTGAAAATAGGATCATTGATTTATTTAATTATCTTCATAAAGTTTTCCTATAAAAAATTAAGAGAGGGAATAATATGACTTTCCCAATATTTAGGAAAATGAAGATATTATAAATAAATCAAATTTTGGTTTTGGAAGATTTATTTTGCTTAGGCAAAATGAGCATTTTAAAAAAATATGCATGTTTGCCGTTTTTAAAGTTCATTTTGTTCGACTCATTTTTAGGAGTCGGGAAAATTATTTTATTAAATTGGAGTTAGTTTGGTATTTTTTAATCCGTTTAGTTTTGTTTTGTTTAAAAAAAATCGCGCCCCTTGGGCCAAGGCCCAGCTGCCCAGCCAGCCGGCCCCCGCCCGCCTCCTCTCCTCCTCTCGCTTGCGCCTTGAGACGCCCGCCGCCGCCGCCGCCCCCCGCCCGAGTCTGCCTCCCCCACCCGCCGCCCCTGCCCCTTCCCCAAGCCGCCGCCACCCCCCCTTAAATACGGACCCCCTCTATCTCACCCGCCCGCCCCCCAAGCCGAGCCCGCGTCGCCAGGACGCCGCCGCCGCCGTTCTCGCCGTCGCGAGCCCGCCGCCCCTCGCCGCCTCCCGACCCCGCCGCCCCTCGCGCTGAGCCCCCCGCCATGCGAAGCCCGGAGGTAGCCGCCGCCGCCCCGCCCGATCCGGTTTTCTGATCCGTTTTAAAAAAGATGTTCGGTTTTTAAAAAAAAAACCTAGATGGTTTTATTTTTTCGGTTTTCTTAATTAACGAACGTTCACCGAACCGTTCGTTTCAATGAATGTGTTCGTTGGATTAGTTCTGTTAACGAACGTCCGTTATTTAATCCGTTAGTCGTTTTCTTTTAATCGGATTTAATCCGTTATTTTTCAGATTCGATTTCCGATCCGATTTTCAAATCTGTTTTATTTCTTGCTCGTTTATCGGAATCAGGTGATTCAAGCGCCTGGAGTTTCGTTACGAAACCGCCGTTCCGACTACCCTACTTACACAGAGTTTTGCTACTGTAAAATTTTGACCTAGTTTCAGATTGCTAAACCGAGTCGTTCTCTCTCGAGTTTCGACTTTCGATGTCTTATTTTGATTCGATTCTTTTGCAACCAGGGTTCTTAAGTTGAACTCTCTGGTTAGATCTTTTATTCGAGATTTCCCTGTGCATTAGATGAGTACTTATTGTATGCTTGTTGTTTGTCTGCGTTAGATCACCCGGAGTGCGCCGCTTGTTACTTCGAATCTCTAGGTCTCGCGGATCATCAGCAAGGCAAGTAACACTTGATCATACCTTTTCTACTACCCAGCTTTATTGCATTAGATTAAACCCTCAAACACTTGCATGGTTAGGATCTAATTAAATTGTGGGATTGGGAAGTAGATTGAGGTAGTACCTATTACTGTTTTACTTATGAACCTTTGGGAGTTACTTCTCGTTTGCTTATTGTGCCATGCTATGCTAGTAGGCGTGGATTGGGTGAGTGAATATCCATGACAGATGTGAGATTGTAATTAATGGTTTATCTAAGGTGGCAACCTAACACACATCTGGGTGGATTGAGGCACTGGTTTCCATCAGACTTGCTGTATTTCTTGGACCGCCACCCAGGGCTCCAAGGGATCATAAGATTATTCAAACTGGAAACTTCCGTGTGCAGCCACAAGCCAATTATGGGCTCTGGCGTAGTTGACTAAGTTGTGCGAACTCTTACGGGTAGGCTAGCTGATGTAGAGGATGTAGGTTGGTGCGGTCTACCCACATGTAAGGTGCTAGCGCTTCGAAGACTATGTCTCGGTCATCCATTTCTCAAACACCATGTAGTCACGAGAACCAAGCGGAGGCGATCGAGTCTTGTGGGGAAAAGTCATAAACCTCTGCAGAGTGTATAAACTAATCATGATTAGCCGTGTCCCCGGTTATGGACAATTTGAGTATCTGGTAATTGAATATCATGTGAATCTCAACATGTTACTTCTAATAAAAGTTATTGGGATTTTGATGAGTACTTTTAATTGGGATTGAGGATGCTGTCAACCATTCTCAATGTTTAACAACCACCATGATAGTTAAATAAAATTATTCCTTTGATGTAGGGAAAAATCAGCTTTATGCAAATGTAACCGTAGAGCCTTACCACCAGCCATATATGCATGTAGTATAGGCTTATTCCTTCATTTCTCTTAGGTGTTACATTGCCAGCATATTCCATGTGCTGACCCGTTTTCGGGCTGCAACTTTCACATTGCAGACTTTTCAGACGACGAGTAAGGTGTTAGGTCGTGGTTCTATACTCAGTGATGCCGTTGGAGTTGATGGACTCGCTTATCTTCCAAGCCTTCCGCTGTTGTTATTAGATGGCCTTAAGCCATATTATTGTATTAAGTTCCTTGTGGACAACGATGTAATAAGTGTGTGATTTCTACTCTGCTATAAATCCTTGAAATCTTGTGTGGTGTCAGCATTACTGATCCAGGGATGACACTGAGCACAGAGACTTGATCCATTCGGGTCTGGTCGCTACAGAGAATGGTATCAGAGCACACGCTGACTGTAGGACACGACCACTAAGTTAAAGCCATAGATCACTACTCTCTTCTCATTTTCTAACTCCTCACCTTTTCTACTCTCTTTAGGATGACGGACGCGAAGATCAAGTACACCCAACCGGATGAAGGCACACCTTTTGGATTTCACTTGAAGGAAGTTACCAAGTACCTGAACATTGGACTACCAAGTTTCACCGGGACTTTCAACGCCACTCTGCCTGAAGAGGAGCGCTGGAAGATTCACGCTCACGTTCCAGGAAGGACATTCGCCCCAATCACCAAGCCTATAGATAGTGTTTTCAGTGCACCAACATGGAGTCTGGGAAAGAGCATGGCAGCTCACATCACCATGGGACGCATTGGAGAAGTTTATCAAGAAGACCTCAAGGACACCATCTACCAGATTTGCGGACGCCGAGATGACAACTGGGACGTCGTCAGCACCAAGAAGGATAGATCTATTGCAGCGTTCATCCAGGAGTTAAATCAGCACATTCGACGCCAGGAGAACCAAATGTGCAATGATATGTTGGAGTTACAGAAGACAAAGGGAAGGATCATCGAACTGGAAGGAGAACTAAAGACTACACGCAAGGACTACATGGACGAGATCATAGCTCTGGCAAGACACAATAACGATCTTAAGTACGAGATCGAAGAACTCAAGAAGAAGTTGGCTCTCAGGAATGCAGACCAGTATGTCGAATACCCAAGCGACTACATCAACATCGACGACACCGATTCGGATCCAAGTGAACCCGACTTTGAAGACGAAGCTGGAGCAGACATCATGGAGTCTTCCACCGGTTCAAATTAGTAGAAGTCCCCCACATATTAGTAGTATTTCCCTCCATGTAAACATTGTAGTACACGCACTTTTGCGATAGTTAGATCGTTGTAAGCCCTTGTTTGATTGAATGAAGTGATTTTGTGTGTATTTGCTCATGTGCATTGGGTAGTGATTCCCCTTAGACCTCATTCTATTCTACATTTCTCTTCTTTTCTAAACCCATCAGATGCCTCCGAGACGCGACCCCGGATTCGTTTTTCCGCCAGAGATCACCCAATTGATCCAGCAGCAGAATACCCTGATTCAAACATTGGTGCAGAACCAGGGCAACAACAACAACAACAACCCACCACCACCACCACCTGCGGATCATCTGACTCGTTTCCTTAGACTGAACCCGCCGGTGTATTCCAGTAGCACCGAGCCGATTGTAGCAGATGACTGGCTCCGCAAGATAGGAAGGGAGTTGACCACTGCAGGATGCACAGATGGTGAAAGAGTGAAGTTTGCAGCACATCAGCTTGAAGGACCCGCAGCAGCATGGTGGGAGAATTTCACAGCCACTTACCCGGTAGACACTGTCACATGGGATCAATTTCAGCAAGCTTTCCGCACTGCCCATGTTTCAGCAGGAGCCATGGCCATGAAGAAGCGTGAGTTTCGCAACTTACGCCAAGGAGGAAGGACTGTTGGCCAGTACGTGGATGACTTTAGCAAATTAGCACGTTATGCCCCAGATGACGTTGCTACAGACGCAGCTAAACAGGAGAAGTTTCTAGAAGGACTGAATGATGAGTTCAGCATGCCGTTGATGGTAGCAAGTTTCAACAACTACCAGGAGTTGGTAGACCGAGCCCTCATGATTGAAGGAAAGCAGCAACAAATTGAGAACCGCAAGCGGAAGTATGGACAGGGGAAGTATAACTCTGGAACCCAGCAGAAGCCTCGTTATACCCCTAAATCAGGAATTCAGTTTCAGCATACCCATGAAGGAGGTAATTCGCACAACCATAATGGCACCAAGAATGGGAACGGGAATGGAGGAAGCAATGGACAGAACCGCACCAACCCGTCAACACCATCCAAGGTAGACTTGAGTCATATCACTTGCTTTAAGTGCCGCAAGACTGGGCATTTTGCAAATGACTGTCCAGAAGGCCAGAATGGAAATGGCAATGGAAGCTCTGGAAAGAAGCCCAACCCTTTCAACAGGGGACAGGTGAACCACATTGATGTGGAGGAGGTTGAAGATCAGCCCGATGCAGTAATCGGTAAGTTTTTGGTTAAGTCTTTTACTGCAGTTGTTCTTTTCGATACTGGTGCATCGCATTCATACATATCAAGGGGATTTGTGGATAAGTACAAGTTATCAACCCAAGCTCTTAGGTCACCCATGCTAGTAACCTCACCCGGAGCAGAGTACATGGCTAGTAAATGGTGTGATCGATTACCACTAAGGATTGGACACTATGTTTTCCCCTCAGACCTAATAGTTCTGGAATCCCAAGGATTGGATGTGATATTAGGTATGGATTGGTTATCAAAGTATGGAGGGAACATAGATTGCACCACAAAGTCAATTTTGCTCACCACACCAGAAGGAAGAAGGATCAAGTATGTATCACGGCACGAGCCGAGGAGAGCACAAGTTAATTGCTTATCGGGTGGTGCGGGAAGAAGTACCGATGGTGAAGGATTTTCCGATGTATTTCCTAAGAGTTGCCGTGAATGCCACGGATAGAGACATTGAGTTTTGATTGAGCTATTACCAGGAACAGGCCCGATATCGAAACGACCGTACAGGATGCTCGCAAAGGATTTGGCGGAAATCAAGAAGCAGATTAAGGAACTATTGGATAAAGGTTTTATACGCCCAAGTTCTTCACCTTGGGGATCACCCGTTTTGCTAGTGGAGAAGAAGGATGGATCTTTGAGAATGGTTGTTGATTATCGTGGATTGAATGAAGTAACAATCAAGAACAAGTACCCACTACCAATGATAAATGATCTGTTTGATCGCTTGCAAGGAGCCAAAGTGTTTTCCAAGATCGACTTGCGATCAGGGTACCATCAGTTGAAGATCCGGGAGCAAGACATACCCAAGACAACATTTACCACGAGATATGGACTGTACGAGTATACCGTTATGTCATTTGGACTGACTAACGCACCAGCCTATTTCATGAACCTGATGAACAAAGTGTTTATGGAGTTTTGGATAAGTTCGTCGTGGTGTTCATTGATGACGTTTTGATTTTCTCGAAGAATGAAGAGGAACACAAGGAACATTTGCGATTGGTTTTGGAGAAACTGAGAGAACACCAGTTGTATGCCAAGTTCAACAAATGTGAGTTTTGGCTAAAGGAAGTTGGATTTCTCGGACATGTTATATCCGGAGAAGGAATAGCAGTGGACCCCACAAAGGTTGAGACCGTAACCAAATGGGAAGCACCAACGACAGTTGGAGAGATTCGAGTTTCCTTGGACTCGCAGGATACTACCAAGATTCATTGAGAATTTCTCAAGGATTGCTAAGCCTATGACTGAATTGTTGAAGAAGGAAAACAAATTCATATGGACCGAGGACTGTGAGGCAAGTTTTCAGGAGTTGAAGAAAAGATTGGTTACCTCACCAGTTTGATATTGCGGATCGGACTAAGGATTATGAGGTGTATTGCGGCGCTTCACGTCGAGGACTTGGAGCTGTGCTTATGCAAGAAGGAAGAGTTGTTTCAGTATGCTTCACGACAACTTAAGCCCCATGAGTTAAATTATGCCACACATGATTTGGAGTTAGCAGCCGTTGTGCATGCCTTGAAGACATGGAGACATTTTCTCATTGGAAATCATTGTGAAGTATATACGGATCACAAGAGTTTGAAGTACATCTTCACACAGAAGGAATTAAATCTCAGACAGAGGAGATGGTTAGAGCTTATCAAGGATTATGATATGAGATTGCATTATCACCCCGGAAAGGCTAATGTCGTAGCAGACGCATTGAGCCGTAAGAGCCACGTCAATACTCTAATGATGGGAGGAATACCCAATGAGTTAGCCGAGGACCTTCGAGAGCTATGTTTGGAAATAGTTCCGAGAGGCTATGTAGCAGCATTGGAGATTCAGTCGACACTGATGGACAAGATCAGAGAGGCCCAAAAGGCAGATAAGGAAGTTGCCTCTATAAAGGAGAAAATGAGCAAAGGAAAAGCTAAAGGATTTCGTGAGGATGAGCACGATACCCTATGGTTTGAAGACCGTGTTTATGTGCCCAATGACCCGTAGATCGGAAGTTGATTTTACAAGAAGCCCATGATTCACCCTATTCGATTCACCCAGGAAATACCAATATGTATTTGGATTTGAAGAATATTTTCTGGTGGACCGGAATGAAGAAGGATATTGCGGAGTATGTAGCAATTTGCGACGTATGTCAGAAAGTAAAGGCGGAGCATCAGAAGCCAGCAGGATTGTTACAACCATTGCCGATACCCGAATGGAAGTGGGATAAACTAGGCATGGATTTCATCACAGGTTTGCCAAAGACCCGTTCAGGTTATGACTCGATTTGGGTTATAGTCGACCGTTTGACAAAGGTAGCTCATTTCATTCCAGTCAAGACTACCTATAGCAGTGCTAAGTTGGCAAAGATATACATGACCAGAATTGTGTGCTTACACGGAGTTCCGAGGAGCATCGTATCAGATAGAGGAACCCAGTTTACCTCAAAATTTTGGAACCAGTTGCACGAAACATTGGGAACTAGATTGGAATTCAGTACAGCTTTCCACCCACAGACCGATGGACAGACTGAGAGAGTCAATCAGATTTTGGAGGACATGCTGAGAGCTTGTGCACTAGATTATGGATCTAGCTGGGATGATAATTTGCCGTATGCAGAATTTTCCTACAACAACAGTTACCAAACCAGCTTGAAGATGGCACCTTTCGAGGCTCAGATGGAAGAAGGTGCAGGACACCGTTGTCATGGGACTAAACTGGAGATCGTCGATTGTTTGGACCAGATTTGATTAAGGAGTCTCCTAAGAAAGTTAAGTTGATTCGAGACAGGCTCAAGGTAGCCCAGTCCGCACAAAAGAGCTATGCCGATTCAAAGCGCCAGCGATTGAGTATGAGGTTGGAGCAGAGTATATCTTAGAGTATCCCGCTTGAGGAGTTAAGCGTTTTGGAGTGAAAGGAAAGTTAGCACCCCGTTTCGTTGGACCGTATAAGATTTTGCAACGCATGGGAGAAGTTGCTTATAAGTTGGAATTGCCAGAAGGACTGTCAGGAGTTCATGATGTATTCCATGTTTCTCAGTTGAAGAAATGTCACCCCGAGATAGCAGAGGTACCCTTAAGAGACACGGTGCACCGAAGCAATTCAGTTGAAGGATGACTTGACGTACGAGGAAAAACCTGTTAAGATTCTCGATTATGCCAGCAGAGTTACCCGCAGCAAGGTTATCAAGTTTTGCAAAGTTCAGTGGAGCCACCACACTGAGGATGAAGCCACCTGGGAAAGAGAGGAAGTTTTGCTCAAGGACCACCCTCACCTATTTTCTAGCCAACCCGAATCTCGAGGGCGAGATTCATCTTAAGGGGGTAGGTTTGTAACATCCCAAATTTTCAATTTGGAATGTTATACATTAGGTCATCATGCATATCATATTTTCTCGCATTTTCCGATCCTAGAAAATTTCACGCAACTCAAGGACCCTCGGAGAGAGTTGGAAGTTTCATTATTTTCAAATTTGGGATTTCTCAAATTTTGAAAATAGGATCATTAGTTTATTTAATTATCTTCATAAAGTTTTCCTATAAAAAATTAAGAGAGGGAATAATATGACTTTCCCAATATTTAGGAAAAATGAAGCTATTATAAATAAATCAAATTTTGGTTTTGGAAGATTTATTTTGCTTAGGCAAAAATGAGCATTTTAAAAAAATATGCATGTTTGCCGTTTTTAAAGTTCATTTTGTTCGACTCATTTTTAGGAGTCGGGGAAAATTTATTTTATTAAATTCGGAGTTCGTTTGGTATTTTTTTAAATCCGTTTAGTTTTGTTTTGTTTAAAAAAATCGCTTCCCCAAGGCCCAGGCCCAGCCAGCCAGCCAGTGCGCCGCCCCATACCCTTGCCCGCCTCCTCTCTCCCCAGCAAGACGCCCTGGAGGCGCCCACCGCCGCCGCGCCCCCCCGCCTGAGTCCGCCTCCGACCCGCCGCCTGGCCCTTCCCAAGCCGCCGCCACCCCCTCTTAAATACCGGACCCCCCTCTCTCTCACCGCCGCCTTGCCCCCAAGCCGAGCCACTTGCCGCCAGGACGCCGCCGCCGCCGTTCTCGCCGTCGCCGAGCCCGCCGCCCCTCGCCGCCCTCCCGACCCCGCCGCCCCTCTCCGCCGCGGAGCCCCGCGGATCCCCGTGGCCCCGAGGTAGCCGCCGCCCCCGCCCGATCCGGTTTTTTTTGAAAAGATGTTCGGTTTTTTTTAAAAAAACCTAGATGGTTTTATTTTTTCGGTTTTCTTAATTAACGAACGTTCACCGAACCGTTCGTTTCAATGAATGTGTTCGTTGGATTAGTTCTGTTAACGAACGTCCATTATTTAATCCGTTCGTCGTTTTCTTTTAATCGGATTTAATCCGTTATTTTTCAGATTCGATTTCCGATCCGATTTTCAAATCTGTTTTATTTCTTGCTCGTTTATCGGAATCAGGTGATTCAAGCGCCTGGAGTTTAAGTTCTGAAAGCGCCATTCGACTACCCTACTTACACAGAGTTTTGCTACTGTAAAATTTTGACCTAGTTTCAGATTGCTAAACCGAGTCGTTCTCTCTCGAGTTTCGACTTTCGATGTCTTATTTTGATTCGATTCTTTTGCAACTAGGGTTCTTAAGTTGAACTCTCTGGTTAGATCTTTTATTCGAGATTTCCCTGTGCATTAGATGAGTACTTATTGTATGCTTGTTGTTTGTCTGCGTTAGATCACCGGTCGTGCGCCGCTTGTTACTTGAATCTCTAGGTCTCGCGAATCATCAGCAAGGCAAGTTACACTTGATCATACCTTTTCTACTACCCAGCTTTATTGCATTAGATTAAACCCTCAAACACTTGCATGGTTAGGATCTAATTAAATTGTGGGATTGGGAAGTAGATTGAGGTAGTACCTATTACCTGTTTTACTTATGAACCTTTGGGAGTTACTTCTACGTTTGCTTATTGTGCCATGCTATGCTAGTAGACGTGGATTGGGTGAGTGAATATCCATGACAGATGTGAGATTGTAATTAATGGTTTATCTAAGGTGGCAACCTAACACACATCTGGGTGGATTGAGGCACCTGGTTTCCATCAGGACTTGCCTGTATTTCTTCGGACCGCCACCCAGGCTCCAAGGGATCATAAGATTATTCAAACTGGAAACTTCCGTGTGCAGCCACAAGCCAATTATGGGCTCTGGCGTAGTTGACTAAGTTGTGCGAACTCTTACGGGTAGGCTAGCTGATGTAGGGGATGTAGGTTGGTACGGTCTACCCACATGTAAGGTGCTAGCGCTTCTGAAAGACTATGTCTCGGTCATCCGTTTCTCAAACACCATGTAGTGCGAGAACCAAGCGGAGGCGATCGAGTCTTGTGGGGAAAAGTCGCAAACCTCTGCAGAGTGTATAAACTAATCATGATTAGCCGTGTCCCGGTTATGGACAATTTGAGTATCTGTAATTGAATATCATGTGAATCTCAACATGTTACTTCTAATAAAAGTTATTGGGATTTTGATGAGTACTTTTAATTGGGATTGAGGATGCTGTCAACCATTCTCAATGTTTAACAACCACCATGATAGTTAAATAAAATTATTCCTTTGATGTAGGGAAAAATCAGCTTTATGCAAATGTAACCGTAGAGCCTGACCACCAGCCATATATGCATGTAGTATAGGCTTATTCCTTCATTGCTCTTAGGTGTTACATTGCCAGCATATTCCATGTGCTGACCCGTTTTCGGGCTGCAACTTTCACGTTGCAGACTTTTCAGACGACGAGTAAGGTGTTAGGTCGTGGTTCTATACTCAGTGATGCCGTTGGAGTTGATGGACTCGCTTATCTTCCAAGCCTTCCGCTGTTGTTATTAGATGGCCTTAAGCCATATTATTGTATTAAGTTCCCTTGTGGACAACGATGTAATAAGTGTGTGATTGCTACTCTGCTATAAATCCTTCGAAGTACTGTGTGGTGTCAGCATTACTGATCTAGGGATGACACTGAGCACAGAGACTTGATCCATTCGGGTCTGGTCGCTACAATCATCATGACATACTTTACTTTTGTCATATTGCCATTGCATGATCATGTAGTTGACATCGTATTTGTAGCAAAGCCACCATGCATTATTTTTCATACATGTCACTGTTGATTCATTGCACCATCCCGGTACACCGCCGGAGGCATTCATAC
Organism: Aegilops longissima; assembly: GCA_021605205.1. Taxonomy (NCBI): domain Eukaryota; kingdom Viridiplantae; phylum Streptophyta; class Magnoliopsida; order Poales; family Poaceae; genus Aegilops; species Aegilops longissima. Next base: position 743,116,956 of record CM038679.1, read on the forward strand.
AGAGTCATATCTTGTTCTAGTTTCGAGTTGTAATTATTGAGTTGTAAGAAAATAAAAGTGTGATGATCATCATTTTTAGAGCATTGTCCTAAGTGAGGAAAGGATGATGGAGACCATGATTCCCCCACAAGTCGGGATGAGACTCCGGACGAAAAATAAAAAAAAGGAAGAAAAAGAGTCCATAAAAAAAGAGAAAAGGCCCAAATAAAAAATAAAAAAATGAGAGAAAAAGAGAGGAGGGACAATGCTACTATCTCTTTTACCACACTTGTGCTTCAAAGTAGCACCTTGTTCTTCATGAAGTGAGTCTCATATATTGTGCTTCAAAGTAGCACCATGTTTTTCATATAGTGAGTCTCATAAGTTGTCTTTTTCATACTAGTGGGAATTTTTCATTATAGAACTTGGCTTGTATATTCCTACGATGGGCTTCCTCAAATGCCCTAGGTATTCGTGAGCAAGCAAGTTGGATGCACACCCACTAGTTTTATTTTGTTGAGCATTCATTTATAGCTCTAGTGCATCCGTTGCATGGCAATCCCTACTCCTCATGTTGACATCAATTGATGGGCATCTCCATAGCCCGTTGATTATCCTCGTCAATGTGAGACTTTCTCCTTTTTTGTCTTCTCCACACAATCCCCATCATCATATTCTATTCCACCCATAGTGCTATATCCATGGCTCACGCTCATGTATTGCGTGAAGGTTGAAAAAGTTTGAGATTATTTAAGTATGAAACAATTGCTTGGCTTGTCATCAGGGGTATAGAAGTTGGGAACATCTTTGTGTGATGAAAATGAAGCATAGCCTAACTATATGATTTTGTAGGGATGAACTTTCTTTTGCCATGCTATTTTGAGAAGACATGATTACTTTGATTCGTATGCTTGAAGTTTTACTATTTATTTCATCAATATGAACTTTTATTTTGTATTCATTTGGATCTGAACATTCATGCCACAATAAAGAAAATTACATTATGAATTATGCTAGGTAGCATTCCACATCAAAGATTCTCTTTTATCATTTACCTACTCGAGGACGAGAAGGAATTAAGCTTGGGGATGCTTGATACGTCCCCAACGTATCTATAATTTTTGATTGTTCAATGCTATTATATTACCCCTTTTGGATGTTTATGGGTTTTATTTTACACATTTATATCATTTTTGGGACTGACCTACTAACCGGAGGCCCAACCCATATTGTTTTTTTTGCCTATTTCAGTATTTCGAAGAAACGGAATATCAAACGGAATGAAACCTTCGGGAACGTGATTTTCTCACCAAACGTGATCCAGAGGACTTGGAGTGCAAGTCAAGAAGCTTCCGAGGAAGCCACGAGATAGGAGGGCGCGCCCCCCTATAAGGCGCGCTCCCTGTCTTGTGGGCCCCTCGGGCGGCCACCAACGTACTTCTTCCTCCTATATATACCTACGTACCCCGAAAACATCCAGGAGCACCACGAAACACAATTTCCACCGCCGTAACCTTCTGTAGCCGCGAGATCCCATCTTGGAGCCTTCACCGGCATTCTGCGAATAATATTTGAATCTTCTCTGAATTCTTTTATGTATGATTAAGTTATCTTTGCAAGTCTCTTCGAATTATCAGTTTAGTTTGGCCTACTAGATTGGTCTTTCTTTCCATGGGAGAAGTGCTTAGCTTTGGGTTCAATCTTGCGGTGTCCTTACCCAGTGACAGAAAGGGTTGCGAGGCACGTATTGTATTGTTGCCATCGAGGATAACAATATGTGGCTTATATCATATTGCATGATTTTATCCCTCTACATCATGTCATCTTGCTTAATGCGTTACTCTGTTCTTGTGAACTTAATACTCTAGATGCATGCTGGATAGCGGTCGATGTGTGGAGTAATAGTAGTAGATGCTGGTAGGAGTCGGTCTACTTGTTATGCACGTGATGCCTATACACATGATCATGCCTAGATAATCTCATAACTATGCGCTTTTCTATCAATTGCTCGACAGTAATTTGTTCACCCACCGTAATACTTAAGCTATCTTGAGAGAAGCCACTAGTGAAACCTATGACCCCCGGGTCTATCTCTTATCATATTTGCTCCTAATTTACTTTTATTTGCATCTTTACTTTTTGCATCTATATTATAAAATACCAAAAATATATTTATCTTATCATACTATCTTTATTAGATCTCACTTTCGCAAGTGGCCGTGAAGGGATTGACAATCCCATTATTGCGTTGGTTGCGAGTTCTCAGTTTGTTTGTGTAGGTGCGTGGGACTTTTGAGGAGCCTCCTATTGGATTGATACCTTGGTTCTAAAAAACTGAGGGAAATACTTACGCTACACTTGCTGCATCAGCCTCTCCTCTTAGAGGAAAACCAACGCAAGCTCAAGACGTAGCAATGCCCAAGGCACCCGAAGATAATACTTCAAGAAGTCTCAAGCATCTAAGCTTGGGGATGCCCCGGTAGGCATCCCACCTTTCTTCTTCAACAATTATCGGCTAGGATCGGTTGAGCCTAAGTTTTTGCTTGTTCACATGATGTGTACTATCCTTGAAATGTCATTTTGTTTTGTTTTGCTTGCTGTTTTAATAAAATACTTAGATATGAAAGTTTTTTTAATAAGAGAGAGTCCTCAACACTACTAGGAAAAGGGCTATAGCTAATATGGACATTAATGGCGCACCATGTATGTGGTGCGCCACTGCTATATAGCTGTAACATCCCAAATTTTCAATTTGGAATGTTATAGTAATAGATCATCATTACATATCATATTTAATGCATTTTGTTTCGGTCCTAGAAATTTCACGCAACTCAAGGACCCACGGAGAGAGTTGGAGATTTCATTATTTTCATATTTGAGTTTTCTCAAATTTTGAAAATAGGATCATTTGATTTTATTTATTTTATCTTCAATTATTTCTACTGTCAAAAATATGAGAGAGGGAATAAAATGACTTTCCCAAAATAAAGAAATATTGATGATTTAATAAAAAAATTAAATAAGATTTTATTTTGGATTTTCTGGATATTTTATTTGAATTTAGGAAAAATGCGTGTTTTCCAAAAATTACATTTAGGCCCAAATAAATGTTCATCTAAACCGGCTGGATTTTAGAAGCCGAGGAAAATTTATTTCGGGATTTTTGGAGTCCGTTTGGTATTTCTTTCGTTAGTTTTTCTGCGCGGAATTAATTTAAATAAAACGGAAACCGCCTATGGGCGGATCCGCCAGACTCCTCGCCGGGGGCTTTAAAGCGCCACCCGGGCCGCCCAGCCCAAGCCGCCCCTCGGCCCCTCCGCCGCCCGCCCTAACCCTAACCCTAGCCGCCGCCGCCGCCGCCCGTCAAGCCATGGCCACGGAGCATGCCCCTTTGTCTCGCCGCCAAGTCGCCGAGGTTGACCCATTGTCGCCGGTTTATTTTAGAAAACCGTTTGGTTTTTCCGTCGGTTTTCGCCGGTTTTTTTAGTTTCGTTTTTTTATTAGATCGGTTTTCTTCCGGTTTGGATTAATTAGCGAACGTTCACTCTTTCATTCGTTTTTAACGAACGTGTTCATCATTTAGATCCAGATAACAAACGTTCGTTCGTTAACCTGTTCGTCGTTTTTCTTTTTCTTGGATTTATTCCGCGATTTTCTGAACGCGATTTCTGATCCGATTTTTGTTTTAGTATAACTTTTCGCTCGTTTATCGGAATCAGGCGATTCAAGCGCCGAGAGTTTCGTCTCGAAACCCTCTTTCCGAATAATCTACTCAAGCCATTTTTTGCTTCTGTAAAATTTGACTTAGGTCCAGATTAGTAAATGAAGTTGTTTTCTTTCGCCGTTTGAATTTTGTTTCTTCGTTCGATTTGATTCTTTTTGCAAACCGGAGTTCTTAAGTTGAATTTTCTGGTTAGACCTCTTATTTGAGTTTTACCCGTGCATTAGACGAGTACTTATTGCATGCTTGTTTGTTTGTTTGCTTGCGATGGAGTACCCGGATTGCGCCGCTTGCTACTTCGAATCCCTAGGTTATGCGGATCATCAGCAAGGCAAAGTAACACTTTGATCATACCTCTTTACTACCCGGTTTTTATGCATTAGATCAATCCTCAAACATTGCATTGATTAGGATCTAATTAAATTGTGGGTTTTGGGAAGTGGATTGAGGTAGTACCTATTACCTGTTTTATTATCAAACCCTTGGGAGTTACTTCTATGTTTGCTTATTTTGCCAAGCTATGCAAGTAGACGTGGATTGGGTGAGTGATTTTTCCATGACAGATGTGAGATTGTTAATATGGTTTATTTAAGGTGGCAACATTAATACACATCTGGGTGGATTGAGGTACCTGGTTATTCCAGGATTGCCTGTTTCTTTTTGGACCGCCACCCGGGCTCAAAGGGATCATAAGATTATTCATGCTAGAAACTTCCGTGTGCAGCCACATGCTATTATGGGCTCTAGCATAGTTGATTAAGTTGTGTGAACTCTTACAGTGGTAGACTAGCAGATGCAGGGGAAGTAGGTGTACTGGTCTACCCATCGTAAGGTGCTAGCGCTTCTGAAAGCCTATGTCTCGGTCATTCGTTTCTCAAACACCATGTAGTGCGAGAAAACCAACGAAGGAGATCGAGTCATGTGGGGAAAAGTGCACAACCTCTACAGAGTGTATAAACTAATCATGATTAGCCGTGTCCCCGGTTATGGACATCTTGAGTATCTAGTACTTGGATTTTCGTGTGAATCTCATCAGGTTACTTTAATTAATATTGTTGGGTTTGTTTAATGATGATGCTTAATTGGGATTGAGAATGCTGTCAACCATTCTCAATGTTTAACAACCACCATGATAGTTAAATAAAATTTATTCCTTTTCAGTAGGGAAAAATTGGCTTTACGCAAAATTGTAACCATAGAGCTTTCCCCCAGCCATATATGCATGTAGTATAGTTTTACTCTTTCATTTTTCTCTATGTGTTACTTTGCCAGCATATTCCATGTGCTGACCCGTTTTCGGGCTGCAACGTTCATGTTGCAGACTTTTCAGACGACGAGTAAGATGCTTTAGGATCGTGGTTCTATACTCAGTGATGCCGCTGGAGTTGATGGACTCACTTATCTTCCAAGTCTTCCGCTGTTATCGTTATTAGATGGCCTTAAGCCATATCTATTTTAATAAGTTTCTCTTTGGAGACATTCGATGTAATAAGTGTGTGATTGCTACTCTGTTATAAATCCTTCAAGTAATGTGCGTGTCAGCATTACTGATCCAGGGATGACACTGATGCACAGAGATCGGACTGTTTGAGGTCTGGTCGCTACAAGATGGTATCAGAGCACACGCTGACTGTAGGACACGACCACTAAGCAAAGACCATAGATCACTACTCTCTCTTCTCATTCTAACTCCTCATCTTTTCTATTCTTCTAGGATGGCGGATGCAAGGAACAAGTTCATGCAACCGGATGAAGATACACCCTTTGGACGAGACCTGAAGGAAGTAACCAAGTACTTAAAGATCGGAGTACCAAGCTTCACCGGAACCTACAACGCCACCTTACCTGAAGAGGAGCGCTGGACGATTCAAGTTCAAGTTCTAGGAAGGACGTTCATGCCAGTCACTGAGCCTATAGAGTTTTCCTTTGATGCACCAACCTGGAGTTTAGGGACGAGCATGGCAGGTCACATCGCCATGGGACGTATTAGAGAAGTTTACCAAAGTGATCTCAAGAATACCATCTACCAGATTTGTGGGCGCCGAGATGAGCAATGGGAGATGATCAGCACCAGGAGGGACTGATCAATCGCAGCTTATATCCAGGAGTTAAACCAGCACATCCGACGCCAGGAGAACCAGATGTGCGCAGGCATGGAGGATCTGCAGAAGGCTATGACCAAGATCAAGGAGCTAGAAGATGAACTCAAGGCTACACGTGAAGACTACATGGAGGAGATCGTCGCTCTAGTGAGACAAAACGACGACCTTAAGGATAAGATCGAAGTATTCATGGGAGGTTCAGCACCCAAAAGAGAAGATGACGATTCCACTTGCCCGGATAACTATATCATCATCGACGATACCGACTCGGACCCGGATGATAGTGATGATGACTACGTTGATGAAGCTGGAGCGGATATCATGGAGTCTTCATCGGAGCAGTTTTTCTAGTAGACCAACATAAAGTAGTAGAAATTCCCTCCATGTATCTACTATAGTCTGAGCACTTTGTAACGATAGATAGACCATTGTATGCCCTTGCTTGTTTGAATGAAGTGTTTTGATTGCAATTTGCCTCATGTGCATATGGGTAGTGTTTTCCCTCTAGACCTCATTCTATTCTGTATTCTCGTCTTTTCTAAATCTTCAGATGCCTCCGAGACGTGACAACGGATTCGCATTCCCACCGGAGCTCACCCAGTTGATCCAGCAGCAGAATGCATTGATGCAGATACTAGTCCAGAATCAGAATCACTGGAACAACAACAACAATCCACCACCACCACCACCACCTGTTGATCACTTAACCCGTTTTCTTAGACTGAATCCACCGGTGTTCTCCAGTAGCACCGAGCCCATTGTTGCAGATGATTGGCTTCGCAAGACAGCCAGAGAGTTGATCACTGCAGGATGCACAGATGCGGAGAAGGTGCGATTTGCCGCACATCAGCTTGAGGGACCCGCAACATCATGGTGGGAGAATTTCACAGTCACTTATCCAGCAGACACTGTCACATGGGATCAGTTTCAGCAGGCTTTTCGTACTGCCCATGTTTCAGCAGGAGCTATGGCCATGAAGAAGCGTGAGTTTCGCAATGTGCGCCAGGGAGGAAGATCAGTTGGCCAGTATGTGGATGATTTCAGTAAGCTAGCACGTTATGCCCCAGATGACGTCGCTACGGATGCAGCTAAGCAAGAGAAGTTTCTGGAAGGGCTGAATGATGAGCTGAGCATGCAGTTGATGGTAGCAAGTTTCAACAACTACAAGGAGTTGGTAGATCATGCTCTCATGATTGAAGGGAAGCAGCAGCAGATTGAAAACCGCAAGAAGAAGTATGGACAAGGGAAGTACAATTCTGGAGCTCAGTAGAAGCCCCATTTTACTCCGAAGTCAGGAGGATAGTTTCAGCATACCCATGGAGGAGGTAGCTCACACAATCACAATGGTCCCAAGAATGTTACCGGGAATGGAGGAAGTAGTAGTCAGAACCGTACCAACCCCTCAACACCAACCAAGAAAGATCTGAGTCAAGTCACTTGTTTTAAGTGCCAGAAGACCGGACATTACGCAAATGAATGTCCTGAAGGCCAGACTGGAAATGGCAATGGAAACTCCGGGAAGAAGCCGAACCCTTTCAACAGAGGACAAGTGAACCACGTTAGCGTGGAGGAAGTTGAAGCTCAGCCAGATGCAGTAATAGGTAAGTTTTTGGTTAAGTCATTTACTGCACTCGTTCTTTTTGATACTGGTGCATCACATTCATACATATCAAGGGGATTTGTGGATAAGTATAGACTACCCACTAGGGTTCTAAAAACACCCATGCTAGTAACCTCACCAGAAGCAGAGTATATGGCCAGTCGAGGATGTTTTCAAGTTCCGTTGGGTATAGGCAAGCATGTTTTTCCCTCGGATTTAAATCATTTTGGAATCCCATGGTTTGGATGTGATTCTGGGTATGGATTGGCTATCAATGTATGGAGGAAACATTGATTGCGCTAGTAAGTCGATTCTGCTTACTACCCCAGAAGGGAAAAGGATAAAGTATGTATCAAGGCATGAGCCAAGGAGGATGCACATAAATTCCTTATCAGGAGTTGTGCGGGAGGAAGTACTAGTAGTGAAGGATTTTCTGATGTATTTCGGAGGAGTTGCGGGCATGCCACCAGACAGAGACATTGAGTTTTGATCGAGCTTTTGCGAGCATGGGCCAATATCCAAGAGACCATACAGGATGCCCGCAAAAGATTTGGAGGAGATTAAAATTTAGATTAAGGAGTTACTGGATAAAGGATACATTCGCCCAAGTTCTTCACCTTGGGGATCACCAGTACTTCTAGTGGAGAAGAAGGACGGAACGTTAAGGATGGTTGTTGATTATCGAGGATTAAATGCGGTAACTATCAAGAACAAGTACCCACTGCCAATGATCAATGATGTGTTTGACCGACTACAAGGAGCAAAAGTGTTTTCCAAGATCGATTTGCGATCAGGATACCATCAGTTGAAGATTCGAGAACAGGATATACCCAAGACAACTTTTACCACCAGATACGGGCTGTATGAGTATACTGTTATGTCATTTGGATTGACTAACACACCTGCATATTTCATGAACATGATGAACAAAGTATTTATGGAGTTTCTGGATAAGTTCATCATGGTGTTCATTGATGACATCTTGGTCTACTCGAAGAACGAAGAGGAGCATAAGGAGCACTTGCGTTTGGTATTGGAGAAGCTCAGAGAACACCAATTATATGCCAAGTTTAGCAAATGTGAGTTCTGGTTGAAGGAAGTTGGATTCCTCGGACATGATATATCCGGAGAGGGTATAGCAGTAGACCCCACCAAGGTTGTCACCGTGACTAATTGGGAAGCACCAACGACAGTTGGGGAGCTCAGAAGTTTTCTTGGACTGGGAGGATACTACCGGAGATTCATTGAGAATTTTTCAAGGATTGCAAAGCCCATGGCGGAGTTGTTGAGGAAGGATACCAAGTTCAATTGGATTGAGGAATGTGAGGTTAGTTTCCAGGAATTGAAGAAACGTCTAGTTACCTCACCAGTGTTGATTCTGCCAGATCAGACTAAGGATTATGAGGTGTATTGCGATGCTTCACGTCGAGGACTTGGAGCAGTACTTATGCAGGAAGGAAGAGTTGTTTCGTATGCGTCACGACAGCTTAAACCTCATGAGTTGAATTATGCCACACATGATTTGGAGTTAGCAGCCGTAGTGCATGCATTGAAGACATGGAGACATTTTCTTATCGAAAATCATTGCGATGTGTACACGGATCACAAGAGTTTGAAGTACATCTTCACGCAAAAAGAGTTAAACCTCAGGCAAAGGAGATGGTTGGAACTCATCAAGGATTATGATATGAGATTGTAGTATCACCCCGGAAAGGCTAACGTAGTAGCCGACGCGTTGAGCCGTAAGAGCCATGTTAATACACTTATGACCGAAGGACTGCCAAAGGAGTTAGCTGAGGACTTTGCGAGCTATGTTTGGAGATAGTTCCGAGAGGCTATGTAGCAACATTGGAAATTCAGTCGACTTTGATGGATAAGATCAGAGAAGCTCAAAAGACCGATAAGGAGATTGCAGAGATAAAGGAGAGGTTGAACAAGGGAAAAGCCAAGGGATTTCGGGAGGATGAGCATGATACCCTCTGGTTTGAGGACCGCGTTTATGTACCCAATGACCCTGAGATCAGGAAGTTGATTTTTCAAGAGGCCCATGATTCGTCGTATTCAATTCACCCAGGGAATACCAAGATGTACTTGGATTTGAAGGAGATTTTCTGGTGGACCGGAATGAAGAAGGACATTGCCGAGTATGTAGCAGGTTGTGATGTATGTCAGAGGGTAAAGGCAGAGCATCAGAAGCCAACATGATTGTTGCAACCATTGCCGATACCCGAATGGAAGTGGGATAAGCTAGGCATGGATTTTATTACGGGATTGCCCAAGACTCGTTCAGGCTATGACTCGATTTGGGTGGTATTCGATCATTTGACGAAGGTAGCTCATTCCATTCCAGTGAAGACTACCTACAGCAGTGCCAAATTGGCTAGGATTTACATGACCAGGATAGTATGTCTGCATGGAGTTCCGAGGAGTATCGTATCAGATAGAGGAACCCAATTCATCTCAAAGTTTTGGAATCAGTTGCGCGAAACTTTGGGAACCAGACTAGAGTTTAGTACAACTTTTCATCCATAGACAGATAGACAGACCGAAAGAGTCAATCGGATTTTAGAAGACATGCTGAGAGCTTGTGCGCTAGATTATGGATCTAGTTGGGATGACAATTTGCCGTATGCAGAGTTCTCTTACAACAACAGTTATCAATCCAGTTTGAAGATGGCCCCTTTTGAAGCCTTATACGGCAGGAGGTGCAGGACCCCGTTGTCTTGGGATGAAGTTGGAGACCGTCAGTTGTTTGGACCAGATTTGATTAAGGAGTCTGAACGGAAAGTGAAGTTGATTCGCGACAGGCTCAAGGTAGCTTAGTCCAGGCAGAAAAGCTATGCTGATGCAAAACGCAAGGAGACAGTTTACGAAGTTGGGGATAGAGTTTACCTTCGGGTATCACCACTTCGAGGAGTTAAGCGTTTTGGTGTTAAAGGAAAGTTAGCGCCGCGATTTGTGGGACCATATAAAGTTTTGTAACGTATGGGAGAGGTTGCCTACAAGTTGGAATTACCTGAGGGATTGTCAGGAGTTCACGACGTGTTCCACGTCTCTCAGTTGAAGAGGTGCCACGCGGAGATGGCTGATATACCTTTAAGAGATACCGTGCCGCTAGAGGCGATTCAGTTGGACAGTGATTTGACCTATGAGGAGAAACCAGTCAAGATTCTTGAGTATGCCAGCCGAGTCACCCGCGGCAAAGTTATCAAGTTTTGCCAAGTTCAGTGGAGCCACCACACCGAGGATGAAGCCACCTGGGAGCGAGAGGAAGATTTGCTGAAAGACCACCCTCACCTATTTTCTAGCCAACCTGAATCTCGAGGGCGAGATTCATCTTAAGGGGGGTAGGTTTGTAACATCCCAAATTTTCAATTTGGTATGTTATAGTAATAGATCATCATTGCATATCATATTTAATGCATTTTGTTTCGGTCCTAGAAATTTCACGCAACTCAAGGACCCACGGAGAGAGTTGGAGATTTCGTTATTTTCATGTTTGAGTTTTCTCAAATTTTGAAAATAGGATCATTTGATTTTATTTATTTTATCTTCAATTATTTCTACTGTCAAAAATATGAGAGAGGGAATAAAATGACTTTCCCAAAATAAAGAAATATTGAGGATTTAATAAAAAATCAAATAAGATTTTATTTTGGATTTTCTGGATATTTTATTTGAATTTAGGAAAAATGCGTGTTTTCCAAAAATTGCATTTAGGCCCAAATAAATGTTCATCTAAACCGGCTAGATTTTAGAAGCCGGGGAAAATTTATTTCGGGATTTTTGGAGTCCGTTTGGTATTTCTTTCGTTAGTTTTTCTGCGCGGAATTAATTAAAAAACGGAAACCGCTTATGGGCGGATCCGCCAGACTCCTCGGCCGGGGCTTTAAATAGCGCCACCCCGGCCGCCCAGCCCAAGCCGCCGCCCAGCCCACTCCGCCGCCGCCCCAAACCCTAACCCTAGCCGCCGCCATTGCCACGGCCGCCATGCCGCCGCCACATCGAGCCGCCACCGCCCGTCTCGCCGCCAAGCCGCCGAGGTTGACCCCGCCGCCGCCGATTTTTTTTAGAAAAACGTTCGGTGTTTCCGTCGGTTTTCGCCGGTTTTTTTAGTTTTGTTTTTTTATTAGATCGGTTTTCTTCCGGTTTGGATTAATTAGCGAACGTTCACTCGTTCGTTCGTTTTTAACGAACGCGTTCATCGTTTAGATCCAGATAACGAACGTTCGTTCGTTAACCTGTTCCTCATTTTTCTTTTTCTCGGATTTATTCCGCGATTTTCAGAACGCGATTTCTGATCCGATTTTTGTTTTAGTATAACTTTTCGCTCGTTTATCGGAATCAGGCGATTCAAGCAAGCCTGGAGTTTCGTCTCGAAACCCTCTTTCCGAATAATCTACTCAAACCAGTTTTTGCTTCTATAAAATTTGACTTAGGTCCAGATTAGTAAACGAAGTTGTTTTCTTTCGCCGTTTGAATTTTGTTTCTTGGTTCGATTTGATTCTTTTTGCAAACCGGAGTTCTTAAGTTGAATTTTCTGGTTAGACCTCTTATTTGAGTTTTACCCGTGCATTAAATGAGTACTTATTGTATGCTTGTTTGTTTGTTTGCTTGCGATGGAGTACCCGGATTGCGCCGCTTGCTACTTCAAATACCTAGGTTACGCGGATCATCACCAAGGCAAGTAACACTTTGATCATACGTCTTTACTACCCAGTTTTTATGCATTAGATCATTCCTCAAACATTGCATTGATTAGGATCTAATTAAATTGTGGGTTTTGGGAAGTGGATTGAGGTAGTACCTATTACCTGTTTATTATCAAACCCTTGGGAGTTACTTCTACGTTTGCTTATTGTGCCAAGCTATGCAAGTAGACGTGGATTGGGTGAGTGATTTTTCCATGACAGATGTGAGATTGTTAATTAATGGTTTATTTAAGGTGGCAAAACTAATACACATCTGGGTGGATTGAGGTACCTGGTTATTCCAGGATTGCCTGTTTCTTTTTGGACCGCCACCCAGGCTCAAAGGGATCATAAGATTATTCATGCTAGAAACTTCTGTGTGCAGCCACATGCTATTATGGGCTCTAGCATAGTTGATTAAGTTGTGTGAACTCTTACAGTGGTAGACTAGTAGGTGTAGGGGAAAGTAGGTGTACCGGTCTACCCATCGTAAGGTGCTAGCGCTTCTGAAAGACTATGTCTCGGTCATTCGTTTCTCAAACACCATGTAGTGCGAGAATACCAACGAAGGAGATCGAGTCATATGGGGAAAAGTGCACAACCTCTGCAGAGTGTATAAACTAATCATGATTAGCCGTGTCCCCGGTTATGGACATCTTGAGTATCTAGTACTTGGATTTTCATGTGAATCTCATCAGGTTACTTTAATTAATATTGTTGGGTTTGTTTAATGATGATGCTTAATTGGGATTGAGAATGCTGTCAACCATTCTCAATGTTTAACAACCACCATGATAGTTAAATAAAATTTATTCCTTTTCAGTAGGGAAAAATTGGCTTTACGCAAAACTGTAACCATAGAGCTTTCCCCCAGCCATATATGCATGTAGTATAGTTTTACTCTTTCATTTTTCTCTATGTGTTACTTTGCCAGCATATTCCATGTGCTGACCCGTTTTCGGGCTGCAACGTTCATGTTGCAGACTTTTCAGACGACGAGTAAGATGCTTTAGGATCGTGGTTCTATACTCAGTGATGCCGCTGGAGTTGATGGACTCACTTATCTTCCAAGTCTTCCGCTGTTATCGTTATTAGATGGCCTTAAGCCATATCTATTTTAATAAGTTTCTCTTTGGAGACATTCGATGTAATAATTGTGTGATTGCTACTCTGTTATAAATCCTTCAAGTACTATGCGTGTCAGCATTACTGATCCAGGGATGACATTGATGCACAGAGATCAGACTGTTTGAGGTCTGGTCGCTACAATAGTAGTGGCGCACCAGATACAGGTGTGCCATTAGTGTCCTCAGTACTAATGGCGCACCACACACACGGTGCACCATTACTACAATTTTTTTTCCAAAACTATTAATGGCGCACCAAGGCACAGTGCGCCATTACTTATTTTAACTAGTAATGGCGCACCACAAACTCTGTTCGCCACTAGTAACAAATTTTTTTACTTTTTTTTTCAAAATTAGTAATGGCGCACCAGGGTACAGTGCGCCATTACTAGTTCAAACTAGTAATGGTACACTGTCTATGGTGCGCCATTACTATCTGAGCCTTACAAAAAATTCACCAAATGTACCCCCCTGGTGGACCGCCTTTTCAGTTTCAAAAAAATAAAAGAAAATGATAGAAATGTGAAAAAAATAAAAGAAAAATAAGTTTCCCTTGTGATATGTGGTCTAGTTGTTAGCAAAATTTACAAACAAGAATTTTCGACTTTTTTGCAAATCTCTCGAGAATTTGTAAAATGGGCATAACTTTTGCATACAAACTAAAGTTTTTTATATGAAAAATCATCTACTCAAAAATTTACATCCGAATTGAACTGGGGGAACCCCGTTCAAGATTTTCAGAATCCCCAAAAACCTAACAGAAAAAAGAATTAGAAGCACCGTCTAGTGCGAGATCCCTTTTGAATAGGCTGAGGTTGGATCCACCCTTTTTAGGTTCGTCATCATTGTACCGAGGCTTTTGATTATGCAAATGACGATTTTTGGCTTCATAGTGTGTTGTCAAGAAGTTTGCCGCCCCCTCAGTAATGAATGCCTCAGCCATCGATGCTTCAATTTTACGTTTATTTTTACATTTTTCTCGTAGCGTCTTCTGCATCCTCTCAGTGGCGTAGCACCAACGATTTTGCACGCCCCCCAATCTTGCCTCCGTTGGGAGATGCAAAATCAAGTGCTGCATTGGATTAAAGAAGCCCGACGGAAAGATTTTCTCTAACTTGCAGATCAACTCCGGCGCCAACTCTTCCATTTATTCTACTAGGCCAGGCGATAGTTCTTTCCGACAAAGAACATAGAAGAAATAGCTCAGCTCTGCCAGTACTAGCCATTCATCCTCAGGAATGAAGCCACACAAGATCACCGGCATTACCCGCTCAATCCATATGTGCCAATCATGACTCTTGAGAAAAATATCTTCTATTTATCAATACTAGCTCCCCTCTTTAGACTCGCTGCATACCCATCGAGGAATGTCAACTGCTGTTGCACCCACAAAATAATTTCTCTCATAGCTGGCCTTCTAAGATTGAACCATGCCTTTGGCTTCGTCCAGTTCTGCTTTCCTTTCGGTTCTTTCATGTTTTGTAACGGCCTATCACATAGCGCCTCCAGACTGGGTATATATAAATCAGGATGTCTATATTCATCAGTTAATGGAGTTTGCCACTTTATTACGTCCATGCAACCTAGACGCTAATAGGTAAAGATAGGTCCTAATCCCACCCGAGTATGTGTAGATTGGGTTCATTTTCCCATGCGCTGCTCCGAATTCGACGCAAAATTTTGGCAGCACCTCCCTGCTGTTCTCCTGATACACGTCTCAGCAATAAGGAGAGAGGATGTGTACCCAGAGAACAACATGGAGGCACTGACGAAATTCTGCATCGAATACGGAGCAGAGCATATGGGAAAACAAACCCAATCTACACATACTCGGGCTGTCCATGGATAACATTGGACAATACGAAAGAATCACAGTTATAAACATGCAAATACATGCATATTCATAGATGTAACCCTTTCAAACGGGAGACGCATAGTGGTCACATGTACTGATGATTGAAGACACCTATAGCTAGCAAGTTTCATCGGCACGAAGACCGGAACAGAGCAAATGAAGGGGGATGATGAGATGTCATTTGTGCTCACCCACGAATGCAGGGCAGAGCTCGTCGAACACTAGACCCTCGCAACGACGAAAAAACTGCTCATTTAAATCGAAAGATGAGTAACATAGCAATTTTGTTTTTTCCAGGCTGTACTGTTTCAATACTCTTGCATTCTTTACAGGCTATACTGTTTTGGCGGCTTGCTGTTATGTTTGCATTGTTTGCACATGTTTGCTTGTTTAATGATTCTATTTGAGGATAGGAGTATTAAATATTAAGAGGCATTTAGTATGCAATGTTGAATAATAGTTTTTTTGATTTGTTACAGTAGAGTATGATATGGTTTTTGATTGGTTTATACTAACTTATCTCACGACTTCTTGTTGAGTTTTGTGTGGATGAAGCTTTTGAGGCTTAGGAAAACCATGATATGAGAGGAATTAAGGAGACAAATAATCTCAAGCTTGGGGATGCCCAAGGCACCCCAAGATAATACTTGAAGAAGTCTCATGCATCTAAGCTTGGGGATGCCCCGGTAGGCATCCCACCTTTCTTCTTCAACAATTATCGGTTAGGATCGGTTGAGCCTAAGTTTTTGCTTCTTCACATGATGTGGGCTATCCTTGAAATGTCATTTTGTTTTGTTTTGCTTGCTGTTTTAATAAAGTACTTAGATCTGAATTTTTTTTAATAAGAGAGTCCTCAACACTACTAGGAAAAGGGTTGTAGCTAATATTGACATTAATGGCGCACCATGTATGTGGTGCGCCACTGCTATATAGCAGTGGCGCACCAGATACAGGTGCGCCATTAGTGTCCTCATTACTAATGGCGCACCACACACACGGTGCACCATTACTAACAATTTTTTTCCAAAACTATTAATGGCGCACCAAGGCACAGTGCGCCATTACTAGTTAACTAGTAATGGCGCACCACAAACTCTGTGCGCCACTAGTAATAATTTTGTTTACTTTTTTTCAAAATTAGGAATGGCGCACTAGGGTACAGTGCGCCATTACTAGTTCAAACTAGTAATGGCGCACTGTCCATGGTGCGTCATTACTATCTGAGCCTTACAAAAATCAACAAATGCACCCCGTGGACCGCCTTTTCAGTTTCAAAAAAATAAAAGAAAATGATAGAAATGTCAAAAAAATAAAAGAAAATAAGATTCCCATGTGATATGTGGTCTAGTTGTTAGAAAAATTTACAAACATGAATTTTCGACTATTTTGCAAAATCTCTCGAGAATTTGTAAAATGGGCATAACTTTTGCATACGAACTCCGATGAAAAAGTTTTTTATATGAAAATTCATCTACTCAAAAAGTTACATCCGAATCGAACTGGGGGAACCCCGTTCAAGATTTTCAAAATCCCCAAAAACCTAATAGAAAAAAGAATTAGAAGCACCGGCTAATGTGAGATCCCCTTTGAATAGGCTGAGGTTGGATCCACCCTTTTTAGGTTCGTCATTATTGTACCGAGGCTTCAGATTATGCAAATGATGATTTTTGGCTTCGTAGAGTGTTGTCAAGAAGTTTTCCGCCCCCTCAGTAATGAATGCCTCAGCCATAGATGTTTCAATTCTACGTTTATTTTTACATTTTGCTCGTAGCGTCTTCTGCATCCTCTCAGTGGCGTAGCACCAACGATTTTGCACGCCCCCCCCCCCCCCCAATATTGCCTCGGTTGGGAGACGCAAAATCAAGTGCTGCATTGGATTAAAGAAGCCCGACGGAAAGATTTTCTCTAACTTGCAGATCAACTCCGGCGCTAACTCTTCCATTTATTCTACCAGGCTAGGCGATAGTTCTTTCCGGCAAAGAAGACAGAAGAAATAGCTCAGCTCTGCCAGTACTAGCCATTCATCCTCAGGGATGAAGCCACGCAACATCACCGGTATTACCCGCTCAATCCATATGTGCCAATCATGACTCTTGAGACCAAATATCTTCAATTTATCAAGACTCGCTCCCCTCTTTAGATTCGTTGTATACCCATCGAGGAACATCAACTGCTGTTGCACCCACAAGATAATTTCCCTCAGAGCTGGCCATCCAAGATTGAACCATGCCTTTGGCTTCGTCCAGTTCTGGTTTCCTTTCGGTTCTTTCATGTTTTGTGACGGCCTATCACATAGCGCCTCCAGACTGGGTATATATAAATCAGGATGTATATATTCATCAGTTAATGGAGTTTGCCACTTTTATTACGTCCATGCAACCTAGACGCTAATAGGTAAAGATAGGTCCTAATCCCACCCAAGTATGTGTAGATTGGGTTCGTTTTCCCATGCGCTGCTCCGAATCCGACGCAAAATTTCAGCAGCACCTCCCCGCTGTTCTCCTGATACACGTCTCAGCAATAAGCAGAGAGGATGTGTACCCGGAGAACAACAGGGAGGCACTGACGAAATTCTGCATCGGATACGGAGCAGAGCATATGGGACGAACCCAATCTACACATACTCGGGCTGTCCATGGATAACACTGGACAATACGAAAGAATCACAGTTATAAACATGCAAATACATGCATATTTATAGTTGTAACCCTTCCGAACGGCAGACGCATAGTGGTCACACGTACTGATGATTGAAGACACATATTGCTAGCAAGTTTCATCGGCATGAAGACCGGAACAGAGCAAATGAAGGGGAAGGAGGAGATGTCATTTGTGCTCACCCACGAACACAGGGCAGAACTCGTCGAACACTAGACCCTCGCAACGACGAAAAAACTGCACATTTAAATCGAAAGATGAGTAACATAGCAATTTTGTCTTTTCCAGGCTGTACTGTTTTGATACTCTTGCATTCTTTACAGGCTGTACTGTTTTGGCAGATTGCTGTTATGTTTGCATTGTTTGCACATGTTTGCTTGTTTAATGATTCTATTTGATGATAGGAGTATTAAATATGCAGAGGCATTTAGTATGCAATGTTGAATAATAATTTTTTTGATTTGCTACAGTAGAGTATGATATGCTTTTTGCATTGGTTTATACTAACTTATCTCACGAGTTCTTGTTGAGCTTTGTGTGGATGAAGCTTTTGATGTTTAGGAAAACCGAGATATGAGAGGAATTAAGGAGACACAAAATCTCAAGCGTGGGGATGCCCAAGGCACCCCAAGATAATACTTCAAGAAGTCTCAAGTATCTAAGCTTGGGGATGCCTGGGTAGGCATCCCACCTTTCTTCTTCAACAATTATCGGTTAGGATCGGTTGAGCCTAAGTTTTTGCTTCTTCACATGATGTGTGCTCTCCTTGAAATGTCATTTTGTTTTGTTTTGCTTGCTGTTTTAATAAAATACTTAGATCTGGAAGTTTTTTTTAATAAGAGAGAGTCCTCAACACTACTAGGAAAACGGCTATAGCTTATATGGACATTAATGGCGCACCATGTATGTGGTGCGCCACCGCCATTAGTGTCCTCATTACTAATGGCGCACCACACACACGATGCGCCATTACTAACAATTTTTTTTCCGAAACTATTAATAGCGCACCAAGGCACAGTGCGCCGTTACTAGTTTTAACTAGTAATGGCGCACCACAAACTCTGTGCGCCACTAGTAACAAATTTTTTTAACTTTTTTTTTTCAAAATTAGTAATGGCGCACCAGGGTACAGAGCGCCATTACTAGTTCAAACTAGTAATGGCGCACTGTCCATGGTGCGCCATTACTATTTGAGCCTTACAAAAAATTCACCAAATGCACACCCCCCCGTGGACTGCCTTTTCAGTTTCAAAAAAAAAAAGAATATGATAGAAATGTCAAAAAAATAAAAGAAAATAAGATTCCCATGTGATATGTGGTCTAGTTGTTAGCAAAATTTACAAACATGAATTTTCGACTTTTTTTGCAAAATCTCTCGAAAATTTGTAAAATGGGCATAACTTTTGCATACGAACTCTGATGAAAAAGTTTTTTATATGAAAAATCATCTCCTCGAAAAGTTACATCCGAATTGAACTTGGGGAACCCCGTTCAAGATTTTCAGAATCCCCAAAAACCTAACAGAAAAAAAGATTTAGAAGCACCGGCTAGTGCGTGATCCCCTTTGAATAGGCTGAGGTTGGATCCACCCTTTTTAGGTTCGTCATCATTGTATCGAGGCTTCGGATTATGCAAATGACGATTTTTGGCTTCATAGTGTGTTGTCAAGAAGTTTGCCGCCCCCTCAGTAACGAATTCCTCAGCCATCGATGCTTCAATTCTACATTTATTTTTAAATTTTGCTCGTAGCGTCTTCTTCATCCTCTCATTGGCGTAGCACCAACGATTTTGCACACCCCCCAATCTTGCCTCGGTTGGGAGATGCAAAATCAAGTGCTGCATTGGATTAAAGAAGCCCGACGGAAAGATTTTCTCTAACTTGCAGATCAACTCCGGCGCCAACTCTTCCATTTATTCTACCAGGCCAGGCGATAGTTCTTTCCGACAAAGAACACAAAAGAAATAGCTCAGCTCTGCCAGTACTAGCCATTCATCCTCAGGGATGAAGCCACGCAACATCACTGGCATTACCCGCTCAATCCATATGTGCCAATCATGACTCTTGAGACAAAATATCTTCAATTTATCAAAACTCGCTCCCCTCTTTAGATTCGCTGCATACCCATCGAGGAACATCAACTGATGTTGCACCCACAAGATAATTTCCCTCATAGCTGGCCTTCCAAGATTGAACCATGCCTTTGACTTCGTCCAGTTCTGCTTTCCTTTCGGTTCTTTCATGTTTTTAACGACTTATCACATAGCGCCTCCAGACTGGGTATATATAAATCAGGATGTCTATATTCATCAGTTAATGGAGTTTGCCACTTTTATTACGTCCATGCAACCTAGACGCTAATAGGTAAAGATAGGTCCTAATCCCACCCGAGTATGAATAGATTGGGTTCATTTTCCCATGCGCTGCTCCGAATTCGACGCAAAATTTCGGCAACACCTCCCTACTGTTCTCCTGATACACGTCTCAGCAATAAGCAGAGAGGATGTGTACCTAGAGAACAACAGGGAGGCAATGACGAAATTCTGCATCGGATACGGAGCAGAGCATATGGGAAAACAAACCCAATCTACACATACTCGGGCTGTCCATGGATAACATTGGACAATACGAAAGAATCACAGTTATAAACATGCAAATACATGCATATTTATAGATGTAACCCTTTCGAACGGGAGACGCATAGTGGTCACACGTACTGATGATTGAAGACACCTATAGCTAGCAAGTTTCATCGGCACGAAGACCGGAACAGAGCAAATGAAGGGGGATGAGGAGATGCCATTTGTGCTCACCCACGAATGCAGGGCAGAGCTCGTCGAACACTAGACCCTCGCAGTGACAAAAAAACTGCACATTTAAATCGAAATATGAGTAACAAAGCAATTTGGTTTTTTCCAGGCTGTACTATTTAGATACTCTTGCATTCTTTACAGGCTGTACTATTTTGGCAGATTGCTATTATGTTTGCATTGTTTGCACATGATTTCTTGTTTAATGATTCTTTTTGAGGATAGGAGTATTAAATATGCAGAGGCATTTAGTATGCAATGTTGAATAATATTTTTTTTGATTTGCTACAGTAGAGTATGATATGGTTTTTGCATTGGTTTATACTAACTTATCTCACGAGTTCTTGTTGAGTTTTGTGTGGATGAAGCTTTTGAGGTTTAGGAAAACCATGATATGAGAGGAATTAAGGAGACACAAAATCTCAAGCTTGGGGATGCCCTAGGCACCCCAAGATAATACTTCAAGAAGTCTCAAGCTTCTAAGCTTGGGGATGCCCCGGTAGGCATCCCACCTTTCTTCTTCAACAATTATCGGTTAGGATCGATTGAGCCTAAGTTTTTGCTTCTTCACATGATGTGTGCTATCCTTGAAATGTCATTTTCTTTTGTTTTGTTTGTTGTTTTAATAAAATACTTAGATCTGAAAGTTTTTTTAATAAGAGAGAGTCCTCAACACTAATAGGAAAAGGGCTATAGCTAATATGGTCATTAATGACGCACCATGTATGTGGTGCGCCACTGCTATATAGCAGTGGTGCACCAGATGCATGTGCGCCATTAGTGTCCTCATTACTATTGGCGCACCACACACACGGTGCGCCATTACTAACAATTTTTTTCCAAAACTATTAATGGCGCACCAAGGCACAGTGCGCCATTACTAGTTTTAACTAGTAATGGCGCACCACAAACTCCGTGCGCCACTAGTAACAATTTTTTTTACTATCTTTTTCAAAATTTGTAATGGCGCACTAGAGTACAGTGCGCCATTACTAGTTCAAACTAGTAATGGTGCACTGTCCATGGTGCGCCATTACTATCTGAGCCTTACAAAAAATTCACCAAATGCACCCCCCTGGACCGCCTTTTCAGTTTCAAAAAAATAAAAGGAAATGATAGAAATGTTAAAAAGATAAAAGAAAATAATATCCCATGTGATATGTGGTCTAGTTGTCAGCAAAATTTACAAACATGAATTTTTGACTTTTTTGCAAAATCTCTTGAGAATTTGTAAAATGGGCATAACTTTTGCATACGAACTCCGATGAAAAAGTTTTTTATATGAAAAACCATCTACTCAAAAAGTTACATCCGAATTGAACGGGGGAACACCGTATAAGATTTTCAGAATCCCCAAAAACCTAACAGAAAAAAGTTACGAGGCTTTTAAAATCTGGAGAGGCGAAAAAATTCAAAAAAAAAATCAAACTCAGTAATGGCGCACCTGCCCATGGTGCGCCATTACTATCTTCCCGCCTTCAAAATTCAAACTATATCAAAAAATAAAAAAAAGTTAGTAATGGCGCACCTTCCCAAGGTGCGCCATTACTATCTTCCCTCCTTCAAAATTCAAAATAAACCAAAAAAATAAAAAATGTTAGTAATGGCGCACCTGCCCACGGTGCGCCATTACTATGCCGTATATATGGCTGGACGGGGTCCTCTCCTCCTTACCTCTTCATTGTTCTCCTCCACTCCACCTCTCTTCCACTCCATCTCCTCCTCTCCTCCACTCCATCTCCCCTCCTCTCCTCCACCATACTCCCCTCCTCCTCTCCGGCGACCTCCTCCTCCCTCCTCTCCTCCCCTCCCCTCACGGTTTCTTCTCCCTCCTCTCCGATGAGCTCCTCCTCCCTCCTCTCCGGTGAGCTCCTCCTCCCTCCTCTCCGGTGAGCTCCTCCTCCCTCCTCTCAAGTGAACTCCTCTCCGGCGACCTCCTCCTCCTCTTCGGTGATGTAGGCGAGCTCCTCTCCGGTGACCTCCTCCTCCTCCTCCTCTCCGGTGACCTCGGCCCTCCTCTCTGGCAAACTCCTCTCTGACAAAAAAGCGTACAAGATCCAGAAACG
This sequence comes from Aegilops longissima, assembly GCA_021605205.1. Taxonomy (NCBI): domain Eukaryota; kingdom Viridiplantae; phylum Streptophyta; class Magnoliopsida; order Poales; family Poaceae; genus Aegilops; species Aegilops longissima. The sequence continues at coordinate 743,139,563 of CM038679.1, forward strand.
AGAACAAAATTTGAAAAAATATCATGCAAAAAAAAAATGAGCAAAAAAGGGCAAAAAAATCGTGATCTAGATCCAAATTCAAAATTCAAAAATAGCAATGGCACACGGTGGGGGTTAGACGGTGCACCACTACTATTTTCCCTCCTTCAAAATTCAGAAAAAAAAATCAAAAAATTCAAAAAAAGTTACCAGTGGCGCACCTGTAGCAATAGTAATGGCGCACTACAGGGTGCGCCACTGTTACCTGCAATACTAATGGCGCACTAGTATTTGTTACTAGTGGCGTGGTAATAGTGGTGCACCTGTAGTGCGCCATTACGACCAAAACAGGTGCGCCACTAATTAGCCTTTTCCTAGTAGTGCAAATAGCTACCTATTTACTTAACTACTCGCTTGATCTTCACTTGTATCTTTTTGGAGTAGGTTGTCATTTGCTCTTGTGCTTCACTTATATCGTATGAGTAAATTGTTGAATAAATTGAATATCATGAAGTTGAAATCATATCATGCCTAGTGGTAGCTTCACCTTTTGAGGCTTGACAATCACAATTTTGGTCATACAAGCAATTCATAAATAATTAGTATAAGGAAGAGAACTTTCACATATAAATACACTATCCTAGAAATCTTTTGTGATTGTGAGCCCCCATCAAAATATTATATGCCAAAATTGTTGACGTTGGACAAGGAAGACAACGTAATGATTTATGTTTGCTCATATTCACATAGAAGTCATATTGTCATAGATCCTTTAACATGTGGTGCTTGCCCCCATCTTTGCTAGCCAAAAATTTCGCACCAAGAAGGGATACTACTTGTGCATCCAAAAACCCTTAAACCCAAATCTTAGTTTCAAGAGTCCACCATATCTACCTATATGCTCTATTTCCGTGCCGTTCTAAGAAAATTTGTATGTGACATCTCTAATTTTCAAAAATTAATTTCTCTTTTGTGTGCTCGTACCGCTCGCGAGGTGCTGAGGGGTGGCCAATTTTCCATGCTAGATGTGTTATTCTCACGATGAGTGTTTATTCACTTGTCATTGCACGAGAGTAAGGCAACGGTATTAGGGATGCCAAGTCCTGAAATGAAAAATGAATTTACTTTATGTTGTCAAATAATAAATTCCTTGGAAAGTGTTGGTATGGAGGGCACCCGTGGATACGGCTATCCATGGAAAGTGAAAGTATGGTGGAAAAAGGAATAAACTTCATTTTTTGTTTGGGAACCGCCTATGATATATCTAGCATGGAAAGTGTTGGGAGCTCTAAGTTGTTTTCGTTGGTGGGAAAAGTATACCTCTCAAAATGTTTTTATCTCTCAATTTTCGCTTTGAGCTCTAGCAACTCTACAAATCCCTACTTCCCTCTGCGAAGGGCTTATCTTTTACTTTTAAATTTATATTTTTGTGCAAAAGTCAAAGTTATTCTCTCTATTTCTTTTTATTTTTCTCTTTTGGCAAGCATCATGTGGTGAGGAAAGATCTAGGCACATATGTCTAGTTGAATATGGGTAGCATGAGTTATTATTGTTGACATCACCCTTGAGGTGAATACGTTGGGAGGCAAAACAATAAGCCCCTATCTTTCTATGTGTCCGGTTGAAACGTTTTGCTCATGTGTATGCGGTGAGTGTTAGCAATCAGAAAAGACTATATGATGGTTGAGTATGTGGAGCTCTTACTTAGACTTTGTTGAATATGTTGAATTGCAATTGCTTGGTGACTAAGAACATAGGTTTTTGGGTTTCAAGAGAGTTCATTCTTTAAACCTTAACATGTGAATTGGTTTCCACTACAACATGAGATTTTATGAGAAAGAATTGCTGTTATGATGCTAGAAAACGTGATTGAAATTATCATTGATCAAACTTATGCACTTTGCTAGCATTCACACTTCATAAATTATTTCTTTTATCATTTACCTACTCGAGGACGAGTAGGAATTAAGCTTGGGGATGCTGATACGTCTCCAAGGTATCTATAATTTATGAAGTATTTATGCTATTATTTTATCATTCTTGGATGTTTTACAATCATTTTATAGAAACTTTATATCATTTTTTTAGGACTAACCTATTGACCCAGTGCCTAGTACCAGTTGCTGTTTTTTGCTTGTTTTTTTACATCGCAGCAAATCAATACCAAACGGAGTTCAAATGCAACGAAACTCCACGGGGATTTTTTATGGGCCAGAAGACATCCATTGGGCCAGAGCAGCACCAGGGGGTGCCCCAGGGGGGCTGAGGGAGTCCTGGATTAGGGGGTGTCCGGATAGCCGAACTATCATCATTGGCCGGACTCCTGGACAATGAAGATGCAAGATTGAAGACTTCATCCCGTGTCCGGATGGGACTTTCCTTGGCGTGGAAGACAAGCTTGGCGATACGGATATGTAGATCTCCTACCATTGTAACTGACTCTGTGTAACCCTAACCGTATCCGTCAAGCTGAAAGGGCCAGCTCGGCATTGGCTCAAAAGCCTCCCTGAAAATACCATTGGTAGTTGGGAATAGCTCGAGGATGCTTTTCGGGCAAATTTTCAAGCGACTTATGTCCGTCCTCCGGATGCAGACGATTTAAGTCATATAACTCAACAACCCGGAGAGTCAGCCCGCAAATTCTGGAACAGGTTCCTTACCAAAAAGAACCAAATAGTCGACTGTCCGGACGCTGAAGCCTTAGCAGCTTTCAAACACAACGTCCGAGACGAATGGCTCGCCAGACACGTCGGCCAGGAGAAGCCGAGAACTATGGCTGCATTAACAAACCTCATGACCCGCTTTTGCGCAGGAGAGGATAGTTGGCTGGCAAGATGCAGTACCAGCGACCCAAGTACATCCGAAGTCAGGGATGGAAATGGAAAACCACGACGCAGCAAGGACCAGCGCCGGACAAAGGCAAACAGCCCGAAGAGCACGACAGTCAATGCCGGAATCAGAAGCTCCCGGCAGAATCAGAAAAAACTGCCCCTCAAGGACAGCAGCGATGACCTATCCAACTTAAACAAAATCTTGGACAAAATATGCCAAATCCACAGTACTCCCGGGAAGCCTGCAAACCATACCCACAGAGATTGTTGGGTCTTCAAGCAGTCCGACAAACTCAATGCCGAACACAAGGGGCTCGACACACCAAGCGAGGACGATGACGAACCCCACAAGCAGGGAACCGGAAAACAAAAGAATTTCCCACAAAAAATCAAAACAGTGAACTCACTTCAAGTGACAAAAGGGAAAAACAGAGTGGCGCCCATAGAAACACGTGCCGCACGGTCTATCCCAGCAGAGTCCCAACGATGGTTGTCAAAACCAATCATCTTCGATCATCAGGACTCGCCTTCGATGGAGGAGGCGTGCCAACGGGCACGGTTGGGTTACCCACGTCCGTATTGATGAGGATCCCGGAATAAGGGGGCACGATCTCCGCTTTGATAAGACGTGCCAAGGAAACCGCCTCGCTAAATGCGCTGAGGTGGAACAATAAAAACGATTCGAATAAAGGCTTGGCCGTGGTGTGATGTCACGGCGCGGGATACATCAGAAGATCTGTGCAACAGTTATTCTCTCTACGGTAGTACGTGGAACTTGTTTTGCAGAGCCGGACACTATCCTTGTGTTCAAAATCTTCTATGAAGTATTCGGAGGAGGAACCCGCCTTGCAATGCCGAAGACAATATGCGCGCCGGACTCGTCGTCATTGAAGCTTGGTTCAGGGGTTACTGAGGGAGTCTTGGATTAGGGGGTGTCCGGATAGCCGAACTATCACCGTTGGCCGGACTCCTCGACTATGAAGATGCAAGATTGAAGACTTCGTCCCGTGTCCGGATGGGACTTTCCTTGGCGTGGAAGACAAGCTTGGCGATACGGATATGTAGATCTCCTACCATTGTAACCGACTCTGTGTAACCCTAACCCTATCTGGTGTCTATATAAACCGGAGGGTTTTAGTCCGTAGGACGAAGATCAATCATACCATAGGCTAGCTTCTAGGGTTTAGCCTCTCTGATCTCGTGGTAGATCCACTCTTGTACTACCCATATCATCAATATTAATCAATCAGGAGTAGGGTATTACCTCCATCGAGAGGGCCCGAACCTGGGTAAAAACATCGTGTCCCTTGTCTCCTGTTACCATCCGCCTAGACGCACAGTTCGGGACCCCCTACCCGAGATCTGCCGGTTTTGACACCGACATTGGTGGTTTCATTGAGAGTTCCTCTGTGTCGTCATCCTTAGGCCCGATGGCTCCTTCGATCATCAACGACGACGCGGTCCAGGGTGAGACTTTTCTCCCCGGACAGATCTTTGTATTCGGCGGCTTCGCACTGCCGGCCAACTCACTTGGCCATCTGGAGCAGATCGAAAGCTACACCCCTGGCCATCAGGTCAGATTTGGGAGTTTGAACTACACGGCCGACATCCGCGGAGACTTGATCTTCGACGGATTCGAGCCACAGCCAAGCGTGCCGCACTGTCTCGATGGGCATGATCTAGCTCTGCCGCCGAACAGTGCCCTGGAGGCCGCACCAGCGTCCGCTCCGACCCTTAGCGCGGAGCCGACTCCCCCAATCGAGGACGAGTGGTTGGACACCGCCTCGGGGGCTACGATCTCTACGGCGATTGAGCCGAACTCCGAGGTGCCGGAATCCTCTCCGGACTCCGAACCCTCCGTGCCCCTACCAATCAAATCCGATTGGGAGCCGGATATGGAGTTCACTGCCACGGACATCTTTCAGCACTCGCCCTTTGGCGACATCCTGAATCAACTGAAGTCTCACTCTTTATCAGGAGAGCCCTGGCCGGACTATGGTCAGGAAGGTTGGGATGCGGACGGCGAAGAAATTCAACGCCCACCCACCGCCCACTTTGTAGCCACTATCAAAAGCTTAAATGACGTGCTCGATTTCGACTCCGAAGACATCGACGGTATGGACGATGATGTAGGAGACAACCATGAACCAGCACCTATAGGATACTGGACAGCCACCTCATCCCACGATGTATACATGGTGGATACACCTAAAGGAAGCGACGACGAGGAACAACGGGACACTACGAAGGATAAATCCCTCGAAAAGCAGTCAAAACGGCAACGTAAACGCCGCACCAAGTCCCGCCTCGACAAAGACCCAGCCATAGAGCAGGGCGAGCCGGTGGACGACGAACATGCTATCGAGCAACCGTCCAAACAGGACAACTTGGATAAAACACCCGTCCCCGGCGAAGATAACAATCCGGACGATCTCACACCGGACAAATTGTTGGGGCAGAAGAACCTTCACAAAAGGCTCGTCGCCACTGCGCGTAGCCTGAAAAAGCAGAAGCGGAAACTCAAAAGAGCGGAAGACGCACTCAGAATCAGATGGAGCAAAGTACTCAACACCGCAGAGAAATACGGCGACAGTCGCCAAACAAAGAGCTACCCAAAGCGTAAATTACTGCCCGAGTTTGATGAGGAGGCCTTAAAGCCCCCGCAATCAAAGAACAAAGAGGCCGCCCGGTCGGATAGACGACCACATGGCAAACACGTAGTGGCAAGCGGCGCCACACACAAGCCTGCACGCGATCCGCATAAGGATTCGCATCAAAAGGATGGCCCAGTTAGGTCCATCTATGGGACGAGAAAGCAAGCTCTTATAAGCAATGCAACACGCCAAATATCCGAACATCACGGCACACCCAAATATAGGAGCGCCGCACACCCCCTGTGTTTCACCGATGAGGTGCTGGATCACGAATTCCCAGCGGGATTCAAACCCGTAAACATAGAGGCATACGACGGAACCACAGACCCTGGAGTCTGGATTGAGGATTACATCCTCCACATACACATGGCTAGAGGAGATGATCTCCACGCCATAAAATACTTGCCCCTCAAGCTCAAAGGGCCAGCTCGGCATTGGCTCAAAAGCCTCCCTGAAAATACCATTGGTAGTTGGGAAGAGCTCGAGGATGCTTTTCGGGCAAATTTTCAAGGGACTTATGTCCGTCCTCCGGATGCAGACGATTTAAGTCATATAACTCAACAACCCGGAGAGTCAGCCCGCAAATTCTGGAACAGGTTCCTTACCAAAAAGAACCAAATAGTCGACTGTCCGGATGCAAGCCTTAGCATCTTTCAAACACAACGTCCGAGACGAATGGCTCGCTGCACACCTCGCCAGAGAAGCCGAGAACTATGGCTGCATTAACAAGTTTCATGACCCGCTTATGCTGGAGAGGATAGTTGGCTGGCAAGATGCAGTACTAGCGACCCAAGTACATCCGAAGTCAGGGATGGAAATGGAAAACCACGACGTAGCAAGGACCAGCGCCGGACAAAGGGAAACAGCCCGAAGAGCACGACAGTCAATGCTGGATTCAGAAGCTCCCGACAGAATCATAAAAAACTGCCCCTCAAGGACAGCAGCGACGACCTATCCAACTTAAACAAAATCTTGGACAAAATATGCCAAATCCACAGTACTCCCGGGAAGCCTGCAAACCATACCCACAGAGATTGTTGGGTCTTCAAGCAGTCCGGCAAACTCAATGCCGAACACAAGGGGCTCGACACATCAAGCAAGGACGATGACGAACCCCACAAGCAGAGCACCGGAAAACAAAAGAATTTCCCACAAAAAATCAAAACAGTGAACTCACTTCAAGTGACAAAAGGGAAAAAACAGAGCGGCACCCATAGAAACACGTGCCGCACGGTCTATCCCAGCAGAGTCCCAACGATGGTTGTCAAAACCAATCACCTTCGATCATCAGGACTATTCCAGAAGTATCCGGAACGCAGGATGGACTGCCTTGATATAAGATCCTATAATGGACGGACTCCAATTTACACAAGTCCTAATGGACGGAGGTAGCGATCTAAACCTGTTATATCAGGACACAATTCGCAAAATGAGGATAGGCCCAACCAAAATTTGCCATAGCGACACCTCCTTCAAAGGGGTAATGCCAGGCCTATATGCCCATTGTACGGGCTCACTACTGCTAGAAGTTGTGTTCGGCTCACCCGACAACTTCCGCCGCGAAAAGTTAACCTTCCACATCGCCCCATTCGAAAGTAGCTATCAAGCACTACTGGGGCGTGAAGCTTTTCGCCCACTTTAACACAATACCGCATTATGCATCTCTTACACTTAAAATGCCCGGTCCACGCGGCATCATCTCATTAAAAGGGAGTATTAAGTGTCACTCGAGCACGGAAGAATGTGAGACTGCCTTGACAGCCCCACACCAATCCGGCTCTGCTAATCAAAGCACCTGAATAGGTCATTCGAACCCCGAACATGGCTAGACGAGTCCGACGCCTACTAGCGGCATACCCCCGTACTAGGGGCTGCACGCATGTACAACAAGAGACAATAAAGCTCAATTTTATTCACTTTCGAACCGTACTCTTTTTATTTAATATAAAGTACATTTTTCGCACGATCTTTTTTTTCTTTTCAACTAAGTTCTTTTCTTTTACGGATGAACAACGTGCTACGCCCGGCCAGGAAACGGCACAACGGAGACACAGGCGCAGACGTGCAATAGGGACCCATTGCAAGGATTCTTTTCAGATTAAGACCCTGCGTAAACCTTTTTTACTGTCTCTTGTTGATACACATCCCCCGGTTTCTTACTATAACCAAGGAGGAGGCCGGTGTTTTGGCATCGGCTGCACCAGAATCTTTGCGCGCACCTGGACACCAGGGGCTTAGGGCATTATTCTGCCCGTTTTCATAAAGACCGAATACCTTAGGGAGTGTTCGGCGTCTCAAGTTAGGCCTTATATGCATCAGCTCGAATCATGTCTTTGGTCAAATGTTGGGTTTGCCTGCTCCCATGTTTTGGTACCTTGCGCCTGCTATATCGGCTAAGGTATCGCTGGGAGAACCACCGCGATTGTGCCCGGTTGAGCTGGGTTGAGCACCTCAGTGGAGAAAGCTAAAACTGACTGTCATGATATAGCGTGAGACTGGTCAACCAATCGATGACCCAGCGGAATGTTTAGAATTCCCCCGCATTGATGAAGGGCTGTTTCCCGGTCAGGCACATACGCGCCCTGAATTTGGGAGAGCGCGGTGCCCCTAGGGGCTATATAGTAGCCCCACCATCGAACTCCTATGGCTAAGTGAAAGTGATAAAGCATTATAGTCCGGTTGCCTAGTTTTCTACGCTACCACCTCCTTTACAGGACCAAGACGTTGGATTAAGTGTGAAAATGCGCCTTTTTGCAAACACCCCCGCACTATGTGCGTGGAGGCTGAAGCCGAAGACTGCCATCTTTCAGGTTATATACACATATACATCAACGTCAAGACAGAGGTGTTTTAATACTTGAACGCACAAGTATAAAAAGCTCTTATATTATATTGAAACATTGTTTTCACAAATCATAGATGTCATTTAAACATAATATCCTTCGAGCACTGCGTCTCTATTAAACGAGCGCCCTGCAGGACTTCCTCAAAATAGTGCTCGGCAGTACTGCTTCGTCCGAATCTTGGGATGCAACGTCGGTGGCCTTCATCTCCGCCCAGTATGTCTTGACACGGGCAAGAGCCATCCGTGCACCCTCTATGCATGCTGACCGCTTCATTGCATCGATATGCGGCACTGCACCAAGGAACTGTTGCACCAAGCCAAAATAACTCTTCGGCTTGGGACTTTTCGGCCACAAATGAGTCACGACAGCCTTCATGGCAAGTCCGGACAACCTATTCAGATCAGCCCATTCAGCCAGACGATCGGTCAACGAAAGTGGATGCTCCGGACTATGGAACTGCGACCAAAAAAGCTCTTCCATTCCGTGATCCTCGTGACCTCGGAAGTGTTCGGCCGCGTCTGCGGCACTCGCCGCCAAATCCAGATAAGCATCCTCTGCACCCCACAGCCGGTCCAATTGAGCGTACTTAGGATCCGTGAATTTCCTCCGCAGCAGAAAGGGCTTTCCAGCCGCAATATCTTCGGCCTGACATAGCTCCTCCTTCATAGCTCTCATCGCAGAACAAGCATCCTTGGCCTCGGTGGTGGCCTTTTTCAGGTCCTCTTGTTTCGCTCGATCTTCTTTATCAAGAAGCTCGCAACGGTCAGTAGCATTCTTCAATTTCACGGCCATCTCGGCCACTTCTTTCTTGCTTCGGCAGTGAGCAGCCTGTTCGGCTTTTAGTTCTTCGGCCGCCTTTAAGGCTGCCGCATCACTTTTTCTGGCTTGCTCCTTGGCTCGGGCGAGCTCCGCCCGAAGGTTCTCCATAGCAGCGGCACCATCTGCATTAAGCATACATGTTGTAAGGCATGGGCCTCAAACTCCCTTACCAGGTGTCCGCGGAGAAGTTGCATACCTTGTGACTCGTCAAGCCGCTTATTAACAACTGTGATGTCCGCATCCGCCGCGTCAAGTTGCCGCTTCAGTTCGGCAAATTCATTAGTTCGGCTAGCCACCGGACGCTTCGCCACCTACATAGGAAGAGCGCATATTATACCTGGGGTTATGATCCTCGGCGCGCCGTCATTTTTGACACCGCACCAAGTCTCAGGGGCTACTATCTATACAGGGCGCATTTTATATGCAGAACTGTCAGAAGGTACATCATTTTGCGTACCTCAAAACCCGCCAGTAAACTTACGACGGCTTCATGCAATCCGCTCTTAGCGGATGAAATCCTTTCAATCACCGTACCCATTAACGTACGATGATCTTCCGAGATAGACGCTCGCCCAAGCAGATCCTTCAGCTCCTCCGACCGTACACCCGTTGGTGCCGGACTCGTCCGGTGGTCTTTTTCGAAGGCCGGACACGGAGGACTTTGAGGGGACATACGGCTGCCTTCTGGCTCCGCCGGACTCGGAGAAGCCCTCCGCGACGACACCTCAGCATCGTCCACCTCGCATAACTGTACGGCAGGCGGAGGCGTTTCGCTCTCCATCATCTCCGGATCAAGATCCCCTGAAGACGAGCTCTGCTGTGAAGGGCTGAGATCCGAACTACAAGGTAAATTTCGGTTAACCTTAAGGAATAAAACAGGGATGTCTCTCTTTTAAGAAAAAACGCCCCCCTTTACTTATGGCTCGCTGGAGGGTTGATCTCCTTGGGGAAATAGTGCAGACGGGGCATCTCCCGCCGCAGGACCCTCTGGTGAAGATTTCTTCCCCCGCTTCGAGGCTTTGGCCTCCGGATCTTCAGAAGCAGTCATCTTCTCCCCTTGGAGGGAGGGATTCTCGATCCCCCCTTTCTCGATAGCCTCCTTCACGGAGGTAGTAGTTCCCTTGTTCCCCCCTCGCCTTCTTCAAAAGGCACGGCCTCTAGCATCCTGGTTAATACAGGATCCGGCGTAGTCTCAGGGAGGGGGTCCGGACACCTGATCAGTTTTGCTTTCGCTATCCACTCCTGCTTAAAGGATAGCTCTTTTAAGGGCAAGTTTATGGTAAATATGTGGATAGCTTGTCCGGGTGCAGGACTACTTACTTGAGTATCCGGGCGATTGCTGCTCAGACCTGCGTCCTCGGTCAAGTCCGGACACATTGCTTGTGATCCAAAGAACAGTTGATACATCTCCACGGGCGTTACGCCCATAAAATGTTGGAGAGCTCGTGGTCCCTCTGGATTAAACTCCCACAGCCGGAGGGGGCGACGTTTGCAGGGCAAGGTGCGACGAATCAACATGACCTGCGCTACTACGACCAGATTGATCTCTCTCTCTAGGAGGTCTCGAATACGGCCCTGCAACAGAGGTACATCCTTGGACGGTCCCCAGTCGAGCCCTTTATTAACCCATGACGCCAGCCGCAGTGGAGGACCCGAGCGGAAGGCAGGTGGCGCCGCCCATTTGGAGCCCCTGGGAGCGGTGATATAAAATGACTCCTGCTGCCATAAATTAAGCTCCTCTTGAAAAGAGCCCTCGGGCCATGGAGCATCAACATTCCTGCTTATAACAGCCCCTCCGCACTCTGCCTGATGCCCCTTGATCATCTTCGGCTCCACTTTGAAGGTCTTGAGCCACAATCCGAAGTGAGGGGTAATGCGGAGGAAGGCTTCACATACAACAATGAATGACGAGAAGTGGAGGGTGGACTACGGATCCAAGTCATGGAATTCCAGCCCATAATAAAACATGAGCCCCCTCACGAAAGGGTCCGTCGGGAAGCCTAAACCCCGAAGGAAGTGAGACACGAATACCACGCTCTCACCAGGCTCGGGAGTGGGAATAACCTGCCCTTGGGCAGGCAGCCTATGCGAAATTTCGCCGGTAAGATACCTGGCGTCTCTCAGCTTTAGCACCTCTTCTTCCGTGACGGAGGAAGACATCCACCGGTCGTGCAGGTCGGAACCGGACATCGTCGAAGGTCCGAAGCGCCTAAATCTGGAGCTTTGGGTGTTGGAACTCGAGGCGAGGGGCGGATTCGATTGAGATTGAAAAAGAAGGGCGGGCCTTGGTCTCATTATAAAGAGGTTGAATACCAAGAGCCCTCCCCGTGACCGTTCGGGACTCGCCTTCGATGGAGGAGGCGTGCCAACGGGCACGGTTGGGTTACCCACGTCCGTATTGATGAGGATCCCGGAATAAGGGGGCACGATCTCCGCATTGATAAGACGTGCCAAGGAAACCGCCTCGCTAAATGCGCTGAGGTGGAACAATAAAAACGATCCGAATAAAGGCTTGGCCGTGGTGTGATGTCACGCCGCGGGATACGTCAGTAGATCTGTGCAAAAGTTATTCTCTCTACGGTAGTATGTGGAACTTGTTTTGCAGAGCCGGACACTATCCTTGTGTTCAAAATCTTCTATGAAGTATTCGAAGGAGGAATCCGCCTTGCAATGCCGAAGACAATATGCGCGCCGGACTCGTCGTCATTGAAGCCTGGTTCAGGGGCTACTGAGGGAGTCCTGGATTAGTGGGTGTCCGGATAGCCGAACTATCACCGTTGGCCGGACTCCTGGATTATGAAGATGCAAGATTGAAGACTTCGTCCCGTGTCCGGATGGGACTTTCCTTGGCGTGGAAGACAAGCTTGGCGATACGGATATGTAGATCTCCTACCATTGTAACCGACTCTGTGTAACCCTAACCCTACCGGTGTCTATATAAACTGGAGGGTTTTAGTCCGTAGGACGAAGAACAATCATACCATAGGCTAGCTTCTAGGGTTTAGCCTCTCTGATCTCGTGGTAGATCCACTCTTGTACTACCCATATCATCAATATTAATCAAGCAGGAGTAGGGTATTACCTCCATCGAGAGGGCCCGAACCTGGGTAAAGCATCGTGTCCCTTGTCTCCTGTTACCATCCGCCTAGACGCACAGTTCGGGACCCCCTACCCGAGATCCGCCGGTTTTGACACCGACAGGGGCACAACCACCAGGACACGCCAGGCCCCCCTGGCGCGCCCAGGTGGGTTGTGCCCACCTCGGTGGCCTCCCGCACCCCTTCTTTGCACTATAAATTCCCAAATATTCCGAAACCCTTCGGGGTTAACCTAGATCAGAAGTTCCGCCGCCGCAAGGTCTCTGTATCCGTGAAAACCAATCTAGAACCCGTTCCGGCACCCTTCCGGAGGGGGGAATCATCTCAGGTGGCCATCTTCATCATCCCGGCGGCCACCACGATGAGGAGGGAGTAGTCCACCCTCGGGGCTGAGGGTTTGTACAAGTAGCTATGTGTTCAATCTCTCTCTCTCTCTCTCTCTCTCTCTCTCTCTCTCGTGATCTCTATCATGGAATTTGTTAATATAGTCGGATCATATGATGTTTCTACCCTCTATACTCTTGCTATGATGAATTGAATCTTTAATTACCCTTTGAAGTTTTGTCTTGTCAGATCGAATATTCAGAGATGAGAACACATGATATATATCTTGCAATATGAATACTTGAGGTGACAATTGGGGTATCTTATTGATTCACTTGATATATGTTATGACATTCAAGTCGTAGATTCCCGCGGTGATATTGGGGTAATCTATGCATAGGGGTTGATGCACGTTTTTCTCCAGTAGAAACTTCGGGGTCTCTTTGTAGTTCTTTGTGTGGATTGATTATTATGAATATGAAATTGCTTTGGTTTTATCTTAGTACGAACTCTTGATTAGATCGATCGGAAAGAATAGCTTGTGTTATTCTAGTACGAACTCTAGGATAGATCGAACAGAAAGAATAGCTTTGAGATGGTTTCGTACCCTACAAACAATTCCTATATTTTGTTGTCCGCTAATAGGAACTCAGAGTGATTCTTTGTTACACTCTGAGGGATAATCATATGATCCAACTATGCTAGCATTGTTGGGAGATTGCACTAGCGAAAGTACGGACCCTAGGCCTCATTTTTAAGCATTGCAAGACCATTTTTGTGCCTGTTTACTATTTGCTACCTTGCTGTTTTTATTTATTCAGATTATAAAAATATATTTCTACCATCATATTACACTTTTATCACCATCTCTTCGCCGAACTAGTGCACCTATACAATTTGCCATTGTATTGGGTGTGTTGGGGACACAAGAGATTTCTTGTATTTGGTTGCAGGGTCGTTTGAGAGAGACCACCTTCATCCTACATCTTTCACGGATTGATAAACCGTAGGTCATCCACTTCAGGGAAAATTGCTACTGTCCTACAAAACTCTGTGCTTGGAGGCCCAACACGTGTCTACAAGAATAAAGTTGCGTAGTAGACATCACCTATTCTCCCAGCCGGGGAACAATTTTCCCGCTTTTTTGGCAGCTGCTTTGCTCGAGCTCGAGCTCGACTCCTTCTTTTGTTGTGATTTATATGACTTGCTGATTTGGCGCTCATAGTCTGAGGCCCTAGGCTTGGGAGCTGGTGGTTGAGCTATACAAATAAAGTGGTCAACGACATGCTCAGGTACTTTCTCCTTTGGCGGTGGAGGCGGTTTCGGTCAAAAATGGGCCATCAATTGGGCTTGCACTTCGGCTTCGTTTTCCTCCTCAGTCAGGTCGTAGGGCCTCTTCAGAAGAGGCTTGAGGCTTGGACCAAATTGGTATCTCTTGCCTCCTGTACTTGTACCGCTAGCCGTCGTAGCTGCGGCGGCTCTCTTCCGTAGTTGTTTAGGGGGCGGTGCCCACTGAGGCAGCGGAGACGGCTGACTCGGTGCCTGACTTGGAGGAGGAGGAGTGGGCTGACGCGGTGCCGGACTTGGAGGAGGAGGAGTGGCCTGACGCGTTGGTGGACTTGGAGGAGCAGGACTCTACTGAGGCGGTGGCTGACTTGGAGAAGCAGGAGTCTGCTGACGCGGTGGCAGACTTGGAGGAGGAGCCGGATGACGCGGTGCCGGTGGCCTTCGAAAGACGATGCAACCCTTTCTCCATAGAATGATATGATGTATGGCATCTGCCAGTGTGCGCTCGTCGTCACCTCTAGGAATGTCAAGCTCTAGCCTCGAATATTGTGCCACCACTTCATCAACCGCGACATGAGCATAGCCAGCTGGAATCGGATTGCAATGGAATGTAGCTTCAGGGGTATTTGTATAAGCAACGCCGTCCGTCACCTTCATGGATATGTTCTTCATTTTAAAATGTAGCTCATAGTTAGTGTTATCCATGATGTCATCCACAGGGTATCTATCCAGCAGTGCCTCATCGCCCAGGGCGGAACCCATGCTGCTTCTCGGCATGGATGGGATGGTGCTATCCAATGCTGGATCCGCTAGCTGTTGCTGCTGCTGAGACGTCCTTTCCTGGCTAAGTGAGTCGATCTGCTGCTGCTACCGCTGGAAAGCAAGTTCCAAATCCGCGTGCTTTGATTCTATGATGCGAAGGTGGTCTGCTTCCTGCTTCCTCTGCTCCTCCTCTAGCTTCCTCTTCTTCTCCTCCTGCATCTTCTTTCTCGCACAACTTCTGTAGTCGGCGTTCTAGTCCGCAAACCCCTCAAACCACGGAATAACGCCTTTGCCTTGTGTTCTTCCCGGGTGTTCATGATTTCCCAGGGCACGCGTAAGATCGTCGTTCTCTCTGTTGGGCGTGAACACCCCCGTTCGAGCCTCTTCAATTGCAACAAGTATATTGAGGTCGGCTCCTTTAAGACTTGTCCGCTCCAAAACCTGGCCTGTCTTTGGGTCCAACGCCCCCCATGCGCATAGAACCAAGTCCTGGACCTGGGGGGCTAGCTCAATGTAACTGGAATGACCCCTGCATCCACCATCTATTTCTTAGTGAGATCCCACTTAGGCCGGGCCACCTCGTAGCCACCTGGCCCCACCTTATGGTCCCACTCCTTTTTTGCGGCATTGATCTTGTTTATTCTCGACCGTTCCTGCACTAATTCCGATTCCTTGAATTTCACAAAAGCATCCCAGTGATCTCTTGCCTTCTCCAGTGTTCCCTTAAATTCTCGAGTCTTCTTTCCTCCTTCGACGTACTTGGCCCATATACTTTTCTTGAAGTTGTTGAATGCTACCGCCATCTTCCTAAGAGCAGCTTTCTTGACTTTCTCCATATCTGCATCCGTGAAATGATCTGGTAGGGTGAAATGTGACATGAGAGATTCCCAAAGCCGATCTTTTGCTCTTTGGTCGACAAAAGTAAGATCTTGATGTTCCTTTACTGGCTTTTTCCATTCTTGAATGGAGATCGGGATTTGGTCCTTCACATGAACTCCACATTGACGAACGAACTTGCCCGCATTCTTCTTAGGCTCACGCGGTTCACCATTAGGTTTGATGGCACTGATGTTGTACTTTACGCCATCCTTCAACTTTTTGGCCGGGCCTCGCACTGTCCTGCTGCCTGTAGAAGATTTGCTTGATCCGGAGGCCTGAAAGAAGAAAGATCGATTTCTTTATATATATATATATATATATATATATATATATATATATATATATATATATATATATATATATATATACATATATATATATATACATATATATATATATATATACATATATATATATACATATATATATATATACACACAAAATCAATTAAAACATGTGATGATTACCAGATGCCTGCTTCTATAAATATACCTCGCCGGTATTTGTTATTTGAAGATCATCATAGTTCTGGACTTCATCTATTCGTTCGTCTTCATCGAATATCATATCACCCTCCCCGGTATTGTTCAGATAATGTGAGCCGTCATCTTCTTCATTCTAACCTGGCCGGCTCGAGGAGCGTATGATCTCGAACATGGCCTCTTCTTCTTCTCTGCCGGTATTGTCCGCCATAGCTTTTATTTAACTAATACAATTTAGTATTCAAAATAGAATGCATGCATGCAATCAATAAGGAAATACAGAATCATAGTACATAATATGCATCATGAATAATCTAGATAATTAATATGCATCATCGAATATAATATCGAATACATCGTCTCGAATATTATCAAATAATATAATCTCGAAAACATCGTCTCGAATATCTCGAATACATGACTAGCTAGCTAATACAGATCGAATACTATCGAATAATCTAGTTCACTCGCGGTTCCTTAGGCACGGGCGGTGGACACCCAAAGAGAAGGAACCATCTCAGGATCATAGCTCAGGTGAGATCCCCGAAGAACCTGCCAGGTATTGGAGTACTTGACGTCCAACACATCCATGTAGCGGCGGACGTGCTCGTCCTCCTCCCTGACACGGCGATGTACCACCTCCGGCGGGGCCGACTCCCTCCGCACCGAAAGTGGCCCACGCGAACGCCACCAAAGGAGCTCCGGGTCGACGATGGGACCCGGGGCCGGGTTCCTCACCAAGTGGAACACCCCTGAAGGTAGCACCTTCCAGTGCCAGCCCGGCGGAGCCCAGTCCCGGACATGGCTCCTCTGAAGCAGGACGTCGTTGCGAACGGGTCGACGGAGAGGATGCGGGCCGGGCATCGTTGACGTCGAGAGCAAATTCTATATGCAAATGTAATAATATCTATTTATATATACTTGACGGGTTAACCAGAAAAATATAAATATGTTAGAAATTACCACAAAAATCAGAAACATCCGGTCATTGATCTGGTGGACCCTGTATTAATCTACAAAACATGACCCTTAGATCTTCATAAATCAATGTGGACCCACACCATGTTAAAACGTTGTGGACTAGAACGTAAAAAAAGGCGGCCGTAGGTACGATCAGAAAAAGATAATAAGAAGGAGCGGTAGGCCAGCCGTAGGTACGATCAGAAAACGATAATAAGGAGGAGCGGTAGCTACAGCGGATCCCAGGAGAAGATAAATAGCGTGCTTCTTTGGGAGAAAAAAAACAGTTCCATACTTTTTTTTTTGCATGGAACAGCGCCATACTTACAATATCCCTACATTCTTCTAAACATGCATGTATAATGTAGTGGGTCTGAGATGATTTATGGTGACAAATATACACGTACATGTGTTTAAAAAAGCATCTTCCAAAAGAAAATAGCACGAAAACCTGAAAAAAAAACTAGATTCTTCAGTGGTCAAAGACAAATCGGACAGGATACGTACAATACTATTTTTTGCATGAGAACAGTGCTTGGGCATAAAAAAAATTAGACGTTGGCATGGCAGCTACTTCCATCGAGTGTGGCTGAGAAACATACAACCCTGTTAGTACTTAGTTGGGCAAACTGAGAACATAATGAGACCAAAGTTACACAAATATAGCCGTAGTGTTCAGCAACGTACTATGTAGTCGTTCATGTGAGGTGGCCGTTCATGTGATTAAGCATATGGATCTACTAGATGAAACAAATTATAAGAGATAACATACATGGTTTGCGACTAATTAGGCATTAGGAGAATGTGGCATGGCCAATACTTTTCTTCAAAATATTGCAAAAATATATTTCCTCATAAAAATAATCTGCCTTTGATTTGGACTCCCACCTTCCATACGAATTTTAAAACATAAATAATCTGACACAATGTCTCAATTAGAAAACTGAATTGAGTATTGTCATACACGACCCTCGATCTATCAAGCATATCATGGAATGAGAGAACCACCGGGCATGACTGTGTGGTCATTAAAGCCCGCGGTCTAAATTTGCATTGTCATCTGCTAATTCCTAGCAACATACCAACACGTCCATGTACCACAACAATGCCAAGATGCTGGGAGTATTATATGTTGATAATTGATTATGGACTTTGTTTCTAAAGTACCTGGAATATGCATCCTGTTATACAACAATACATTTTCATCCTTAGCAAATAAAATCATAATAGTTGGTTAGAAATGAGAGGAAACCAAAGGTGATGTGCAAGATTCGAGACATCACCCTAATGTTCTACCTGGTTTGCTACTAAGGAAGTGTTTTCTGCTTCAGAGCTAATAGAAATGATTTCGAGGGCAAAGAGACGTAGTAAAATCAATGGATAATTTTGAGAATAAATGTTGTAAATATGTTCTCCAAGCAAGCGTGGTCATCCTGTCATATCATACAACAAATGCATGTGACAAACGACATAGGATGTGCAGGTTGAACAACGGTGGAGCGATGAGAGAGTGAAAGGAAATAGATAAAGGCAAATGTGTAAGTGTGTTCCGACATAATCCCTCCATTCCTTTATATATATAATAATATTTTTTAAGAAAAAACAACACACTTAGAAGAAATTTACTTTTTAACAATAAATTCATATACAAAACTAATGACCAGACCTATATATTGGTAATTGAAATAATTTCTAGAACGTGATGCATTTTCGAACGGGTGAGGGAAAGAGAAGAAGAAGACTGAGACAAATAAAACATCATCTTTATTGGGCCAAAAAGTGAACATGGAGGGATTCTTTTGTATTTTAATCAATTCCTTTTGTTATTTGATTCAAAATATTACATAAATATTTATATGCCCTATAAGCACCTAGATGAACATTCATATATTTTTCATGGTGATATTATCATCTTACATTATGTCATCATATATATTCTTAACATGTGATATTGATCTAAATTATAAACACACATGATGAGATAGAAAAAGAGAATCAGACTAGGGATCTCACAGTAAAGCAAACACAAAGAAATTAATTTTGTAGACCACATGAACGACAACTCTTCACAATTGTATGTACCATTATCAAGTTCACCTTATTATAGTGCCAACCCATACATCTTCACAATATACATAAACAAGATGGAAGAAGACTTCAACTATGGTTGGTAGGTTGTATGTTACATCCTTAACCAAGTGAACTACACTCACTTCTTTGGTTGACCCTATTTTATTAATAGTTTGCACCACATTGATATTCATATTTTCACATCCAATGTCGAGTAGAAACTATAGATTCTAATTTGAGTCGTCACTCCAAGTGTCTAATATTTGTACCATATCAAAATATCAACTAGCTCGATATGTAAAGCTGATTTTCTCGAAGGCGTGCAGTATTCTGCACGAATGACACATAAAACTATACACAAATATTGTGTTCTTATAAATAATTATTCCACAATTATAGAATATGATATTTAATTGATATTCACGATGGCTATATTATTAGAAAACCTATAATATGAACCCCTACTTTCAACACACTATAGATGGCACCCTCACAAGTTCTTTGTAACTATAAACAACGAGATTTTATATTCACAATTGATTTCAGTTATTCTCTACACAAACGAATAGTATGTTCTCATTGTGAACTTTCTAAATTTCTAGCCCGCGCATAGAGCGGACCACTTTGCTAGTTTTTTAAATGATTGGATTGTGATTTCTTATACACAAGGAAAACCTTTAGTCCCTGGCTATAGGGACAGGATTCAGAATCATAATGGATTCTCTTAACCTTTAAGGGATTTACCAAAATGGCGCCATTCTGGATGTGCAGAAAATTGTCCATATTTTTCCTGATCTCATCTACCCTTCTATATGTCACATTGTCTAGTGTCAAAGGATTCAAGAAAACCATGCCTTCATCATTAGTCGGAAGTAACAGACGCATGATGGTACGAAGCTCTCCAAAGCTATTTTGGAACAGAGTCCTGATAGGATAATTCGCTTTTTGGTACGAATTTCAGCAAAGGCCTTCCAAATAGCGATATTCGGAAGGCTCTTGCCAAACTTCGTACGAAAAAGCGAATTATCTTATCCAGGACTCTGTTCCAAAACAACTTTGGAGGGCTTTGTACCATCATGCACCTGTTACTTCCGGCTAATGATGAAACCATGGATTTTTTCAATACTTTGACACAAGAGGACGTGCACATATAGAAGCGTAGATGAGATCAGGAAAAATATGGATCAACTTAATTATGCACATCCATAATGAGGGCATACTTGATAAATCTCTTATTAATGGGGGCATTCTTGATAAATCCCTTATTAAATGTTGCATATGTCAAAAATTCAAACTTCGACATATGATCAAATGTTGCATACGTCAAAATTCAAACTTTGACATATGATCAAACTATGATATATGATCAAATGTTGCATATGTCAAAATTCAAACTTTGACATATGATCAAATGTTGCATATGTCAAAATTCAAACTTTGACATATGATCAAACTTTGATATATGATCAAATTTTGCATATGTCGAAATTCAAACTTTGACATATGATCAAACTTTGACATATGTCAAAATTATTGCATCTAGTTACATTGGATCAAATGTTGCATCGTGAAATATGCACCATTCAAACTTTTTTCAACATGACAAACTTTTAATACATTCAAATATCTAAAACATCAAAACATACATATATTCATCTAAAAATCAAAATTCCTATTCAATAAAACATCTAAAACATCAAAACATAAAGTATAAAAACTAATTCATCTAATTAACATTTATATATATCTAATTCATCTAATTCAACTAAAAAATAGAAAAAGGGAAAATAATTATGAAAATGTGTGTGTGTGTGTGTGTGTGTCAAAATTCATCTAACATTCATCTAAAAAATTAATCTAACATTTATATATCTAATTCATCTAACATCTATATATACATTCATCTAAAAGTATAAAAAAATAAGAAAATAGAAAATAATTCATCTAACGGTTGTGCGTGTGTGTGTGTGCGGGTTTGATGGGAGCGGCCATGGCGGCAGGGGCTCACAGCGGGCGACGGCCGGTGAGGCGAGGCGACGGGGGCGGCGAGGGTGACGGCAACGGGCGGTGACGGGGACGGTGATGGGGACGTGGGCGGCGAGGGGACGGCGACGACGATGACGCGCAACGGGGGGTAGCGGCAATGTCGACGAAGCAGAGGAAGCAAAGGAGAGCACGAAGAGAAGAAGATGAAACTGTAATTTTTTGAAGTGCTAGTATATATAGGAGGGGCCTTTAGTCCCGGTTGGAGCCACCAAGCGGGACTAAAGTCTATTTTGGCCAGGCCAAGTGGCGGGAAGCACAGGCCTTTTGTCCCGGTTGGTGGCTCCAACCGGGACTAAAGACCCCCTTTAGTCGCGGTTGGAGCCACCAACCGGGACTAAAGGCATGTGCTTCACGGTGTCGAAACTTTAGTCCCACCTCGCTAGTTGAGGAGGGTCAGGACCTGTTTATAAGCCCCTACGCGGGCATTGCATTGAGCTCCTCTCAAATGTAGGCCTTCTGGGCCTACCTCTTCTGCTCTGCCCTGTGGGGCCTACTGGGCTTGCGGGCCTGCATCCTGGCCCAACTACATGTTGGGTTTCTAGTCGTATGCAGGTCGCTGTGGCCCAGTAGGCGGGCTTTTTTTGTTTTCTGCTTTATTTATATTCTTTTCTGCTTTATTTATTTTCTTTTATTTCTGAGTTGTTTTTTTCTTTATTTAGACTTTCTTTGTGAATCTTTTTGCGTTAGGTAAAAAAATTATAAACTTTCTGTTAGTGCCAGTAGTTTTCAAATTTGGATAGTTTAAATTTGAATATTTGAATTTTGTGTGAATCACTAGTTTGTGAATAACTTTACTTAAAAAATATATTTTTCAGTCATTCCTTTTTCCTCTGTTTAATATTAGTCTCTTTTATCATTATATTCAATTTGGTAATACTTCAGTTATTTAAAAAAATGAAATTCTTTTGTAACATATGTGTTTTCGTCCGAAACCCAGATACTTCGAAAGAGATTGTCCATTTTGTACACGAAGTGCATCAAGTTTTTGTGATAACCCTCTCAACTTTTTTGCACATGCTATGTGGTTGAAATGGTGATACCATGCTAACTTTCAACCTTTTTAGAGTTCATATGTACTGCTTTTCAATTTCAGGGTCATTTAGCTCAAAAACAAATCAGTAAGTGCATAAAAAATAGCAAATGAAGTCAAAAAGGGTTGAAAATTGATGAAGTGGCTTTGACTGGTGCATACTGAACGCACAAAAAGTCTGGAGTTGAAATAAGTTAAAAAAAATGAAATGCCTTTGTAATAGATGAGTTTTCGTCCGAAACCCTGATACTTTGAAAGAGATTGTCCATTTTGTACACGAAGTGCATCCTGTTTTTGTCGTAACCCTCTCAACTTTTTAGCACATGCTATGTGGGTGAAATGGTGATACCATGCCAACTTTCAACCTTTTCAGAGTTCATTTGTACTGCTTTTCAATTTCAGGGTCATTTAGCTCAAAAAAATTAGTAAATGAATGAAAAATAGCAAATGAAGTCAGAAAGGGTTGAAAATTGATGACGCGGCTTTGAATGGTGCATACTGAACGCACAAAAGGTCTGGAGTTGAAATAAGTTCAAAAAAATAAAATGACTTTGTAACAGATGAGTTTTCGTCCGAAACCATGATACTTCGAAAGAGATTGTCCATTTTGTACACGAAGTGCATCCTGTTTTTGCCGTAACCCTCTCAACTTTTTAGCACATGCTATGTTGGTGAAATGGTGAGACCATGCCAACTTTCAACCTTTTCAGAGTTCATTTTGTAGTGCTTTTCAATTCAGGGTCATTTAGCTAAAAAAATTCAGTAAACGAGCTAAAAATAGCAAATGAAGTCAAAAAGGTACACGTTTGTCCGAAGCACAAAAGTACATGTTTAAAATGCGAAAACACATAAGTACCCAAACTATTACAATGATTCCCTACGGTTTGTCCAAAGTGGGACTTTCCAGATATATAAGTCCGGAAACTCACTAGAGAAGAAAGTGATGACAGTGAAGCCGGTCACATCCCATAGTGGGATCTTTGGTGTGAAACTTTTTCTTCGCGTGTGTCCTTTTGAGCCGTAACCATGGACAATCTTCATCATTTAACTGGATCTCGGGTCAATATTCACTGTGAAGGGAGCAATTTCATGAAACTTTTCATAATCTTCTGACATGTCTGTCTTGTCATCCACTCCCACGATGTTTCTTTTCCCTGAAAGAACTATGTGGCGCTTTGGCTCGTCGTATGATGTATTCGCTTCCTTATCTTTCCTTTTTCTCGGCTTGGTACCTTCACATAGAAAACCTGCACCACATCATTGGCTAGGACGAATGGTTCCTGTGCGTACGCAAGATTGTTGAGATCCACTATTGTCATTCCGTACTGCGGGTCTTCCGTTACCCCGCCTCGTGTCAGATTGACCCATTTGCACCGAAACAAAGGGACCTTCAAACCACGTCCATAGTCAAGTTCTCATATCTCCTCTATGTAACCATAATATGTGTCCTTTCACCTCTTGGTTGTTTCATCAAAGCGGGCACCACTGTTTTGGTTGGTGCTCTTCTTATCTTGAGCGATCGTAGAAAATGTATTCCCATTTATCTCGTATCTTTTGAAAGTCATTATATTCAAAGATGGAAACTGGGACAGCAAGTACAGGTCATCTTCAACAGCGTTGTCATGCATGGCACGTGTCTGCAACCAATCGGCGAAACTCCCCGTTTGTTCACGGGTAATCCAGTCGTCAGACTTCTCCTGGTGTTTGGAGCGTACAATATTCTTGTGTTCTTCCATATACGGAGCCACCAAGGCGTAATTTTGTAGAGCTGTGTAGTGTGCTTGAGTGAGAGAATGTCCGTCCATACATATTATTTGTTTTGGTCCTAGCGTGCCATTTCCACCCAGTCTGCCCTTATGCTGCGATTCTGGAGCACCAATCGGCTTAAGGTCAGAAATAAAGTCATTACAAAACTCAATGACCTCCTCATTTTCATGGCCCTTGGAGATGCTTCCTTCTGGACTAGCACGGTTATGAACATATTTCTTTAAGACTCCCATGTACCTCTCAAAGGGGAACATATTGTGTAGAAATACAGGACCCATAATGTTAATCTCTTTGCATAGGTGAACTAGGACGTGCGTCATGATGTTGAAGAAGGTGGTGGGAACACCAACTCGAAATAGACAAGACATTGCACCAAATCATTCTCTAACCTTGGTATGATTTCTGGATCGATTACCACCAAATCATTCACTTAAGGGCAAGACATTACACTGCACCAAATCATTGCACCAAGAGATTGCATTGAGGAATGCACATAGCTTCACAATGGCTAATCAAACATTTTCCGGTAGAAGCCCCCTCAATGCAACCGAAAGCAGTTGCAACATAATCACGTGGCAGTCATGAGACTTTAGGTTCTGGAAATTTTTCTCTGCCATATTTATTATTCCCTTTATATTCGACGAGAAGCTAGACGGGACCTTCATACTGAGCAGGGATTCAAAGAAGATTTCCTTCTCTTCTTTGGTAGGAGCGTAGCTGGCATGACCCTGATGCATGCCGTCTTTTCTGTGCATACGTTGCTCGTCCTCCCGTGCCTCCGTTGTATCTTTTGTCTTCCCATACATGCCCAAGAAGCCAAGCAGGGTCACACAAGGATTCTTCGTCACGTGCATCACGTCGATTGCAGAGTAGACCTCTAGGTCTTTCCAATAGGGTAGGTCCCCAAATATAGATTTCTTCATCCACATGGGTGCGCGTCCGTCAGCGTCATTCGGAAGAGATTGTCCGCCATGATACTTTCCAAAGATTACCTTCAAATCCTTGACCATATCATGTACATCATCACCAGTACGGTGGTGAGGCTTTGTCCAGTGATTTGCCTCACCTTTGAAATGGTTTCCTTTCTTTGTTACAGGATGCTTGCTCGGAAGAAATCGACGATGTCCCAGGTACACATTCTTCTTACAATTATCCAAATATATACTGTCGGTATCATCCAAACAGTGCGTGCAAGCGCGGTATCCCTTGTTTGTCTGTCCTAAAAGGTTACTGAGAGTAGGTCAATGATTGATGGTCACAAATAGCAACTCATGTAGGTCAAATTCTTCCTGATCGAGCTAATCCCATGCACGTACACCTTTTCCATTCCACAACTGTATGAGTTCTTCAACTGATGGCCTTAGGTACACATCAATGTCGTTGCCGGGTTGCTTAGGGCCTTGAATGAGCACTGGCATAATAATGAACTTCTGCTTCATGCACAACCAAGGAGGAAGGTTATACATACACTTCATAGGCCAGGTGCTATGATTGCTGCTCTGCTCCCCAAAAGGATTAATGTCATCTGCGCTTAGACCAAACCGTATGTTCCTTGTGTCACCTGCAAAGTCCCCCCACTTCCTCTCGATTTTTCTCCACCGCAACCCGTCAACGGGTACTCTCAACTTTCCATCTTTCTTACGGTCTTCTTTGTGCCATCACATCAACTTGGCATGCTCTTTGTTTCGGAACAAACGTTTCAACTGTGGTATTATAGGAGCATACCACATCACCTTGGCAGGAATCTTCTTCCTGGGGCGCTCGCCCTCGACATCACCAGGGTCATCGCGGCTGATCTTATAGTGCAACGCACCACATACCGGGCAAGCGTTCAAATCCTCGTACTCACCGTGGTAGAGGATGCAGTCATTAGGGCATGCATGTATCTTCTGCACCTCTAATCCTAGAGGGCAGAAAACCTTCTTTGCTTCGTACGTACTCTCGGGTAATTCGTTGTCTTTTGGAAGCATCTTCTTTAACATTATCAGCAAGTTTCCAAATCCCTTGTCAGATACACCATTCTCTGGCTTCCGTTGCAGCAATTCCAGTGTGGTGCCCAGCTTTTTCTTGTCAGCTTCACAATTTGGGTACAACAATTTCTTGTGGTCCTCTAACATGCGCTGCAACTTCAGCCTCTCCTTCTCACTTGAGCAGTTTCTCTTTGCATCGGCAATGGCCCAACCTAGATCATCAGCGGGCTCATCTAATGCCTCTTCTTCAGCTTCTTCCCCCATTGTTGTACCATCGTATTCATGGAACTCATGGCCAAGATAGCTGTCGTCATCCTCTTCTTCTTCATTATCTTCCATCATAACCCCTCTTTGTCCGTGCTTGGTCCAAACATTATAGTGGGGCATGAAACCGGACTCAAACGGGTGCCAGTGAATGGTTCTTGAATTAGATTAATTGTGATCATTCTTACAGCCAGCACATGGACAAGACATAAAACCATCCGCCCGCTTGTTTGCCTCAGCCGCAAGCAGAAAAGTACGCACGCCATTAACAAACTGGGGAGAGCATCAGTCATCGTACATCCATTGCCGGCTCATCTTCATTACACAACACCGAAAAGACCAAATTAATACAAGTTCATACATAAAGTTCATACACAATTATTATCATAAAACAACATACAAACTTTCTAGCTAAAGCATTTAAATGCAACAACAAATGCGATCAAGATCGCAACTAAGGTAACAATTGATCCAACAGCATAATGCTACCAAGCCTCACTATCAATGGCATATTTTCTAATCTTTCTAATATTCAAGCGCATTTTCTCCATCTTGATCTTGTGATCATCGACGACATCGGCAACATGCAACTCCAATTCCATCTTCTCCTCCTCAATTCTTTTCAATTTTTCTTTCAAATACACATTTTCATTTTCAACTAAATTTTAACCTCTCGACAATAGGGTCGGTTGGAATTTACGGTTCACATACCTCCTAGATAAAAATATCTATGTCAACTTGATTAGCATAATTTTTCATAAACACGAAATGCAACAAATAGTTATAAAAGAGAATATACCACATCCGAGTCATAAACCGGACGAGGGCCGATGGGGATGGATACCAAAACCATGGCACTATGTATAACAAACAAAGTACGGGTAAGATAATTATACAAGTAACTATATATCTAAATCACACAAACATGATTTTTTTATATAAAAAGATAAGAACAAGAGGCTCACCACAAGGTGGTGCCGGCGACGGGACGGTGCGGGCGATCGACGGTGGTTAGGACGGAGACAGGAAGGCACTAAGTAAACCACACCTACATATGCAAACTAAGAGTTATTCTGAGCTCAAATTGCATATAAATCAAATAAACTAGAACCTATAATTCCTCCCAAACTAAAATCCACAAATCACTATACTTATAGAGCATTGCAAGAGCTAATCTAGCAATGAGAGATGAAAGGATAAAGTTGCTAACCTTTGTGATCACTTGGATGGATGGGGTGCCTTCAAATCTTGACAAATTTTGTCAAAAATGGAGGACGAGCTCAAGAGAAGAGGAAGAAAACAGAGAGGAGAGGAAAGGGGAAGAACAGAGAGCTCAAGCTTGACGAAGGGTTTATATAGGATGATCTTTAGTCCCAGTTGGTTATACAAATCGGGACTAAAGGTGCACCTATAGTCCCGGTTCATGCCACGAACCGGGACTAAACATGTTGGTGGGGCCGCAGCCTGACACCAGCCTGCCGCCACCTCTTTAGTCCCGGTTCGTGGCACGAACCAGGACTAGAGGTTCTCCATGAACCGGGACTAATGAGCACCACCCGCCTAGCCGTTTGAACCGGCACTAATGGTTAAAGGAAATATGCCCTAGAGAAAATAATAAAGTAATTATTTATTTCCTTATTTCATGATAAATTTTTATTATTCATGGTAGAATTGTATTAACCGGAAACTTAGTACATGTGTGAATACATAAACAAACAGAGTGTCACTAGTATGCCTCTACTTGACTAGCTCGTTAATCAAAGATGGTTAAGTTTCCTAGCCATAGACATGAGTTGTCATTTGATGAATGGGATCACATCATTAGAGAATGATGTGATTGACAAGACCCATCCTTTAGCTTAGCATTATGATCGTTGAGTTTTATTGCTATTGCTTTCTTCATGAATTATACATGTTCCTCTAACTATTAGATTATGCAACTCCTGAATACCCGAGGAACACTTAGAGTGCTATCAAACGTCACAACGTAACTGGGTGATTATAAAGATGCTCTATTGGTGTCTCCGATGGTGTTTGTTGATTTGGCGTAGATAGAGATTAGGTTTTTTCACTCCGATTATCGGAGAGGTATCTCTGGGCCCTTGCTACGTCTTGAGCACTGCGTTCGTTTTCCCTTGAAGAGGAAAGGGTGATGCAGCAAAGTAGCGTAAGTATTTCCCTCAGTTTTTGAGAACCAAGGTATCAATCCAGTAGGAGGCTACGTGCGAGTCCCTCGCACCTACACAAAACAAATAAATCCTCGCAACCAACGCGATAAGGGTTGCCAATCCTACACAAATACTTACGAGAGTGAGATCTGATAGATATGATAGGATAATATTTTTGGTATTTTTATGATAAAGATGCAAAGTAAAATAAAAGCAAAGGAAATAACTAAGTATTGGAAGATTAATATGATGGAGATAGACCCGGGGGCCATAAGTATTTTACGGTGGGTGAACGAATTACTGTTGAGCAATTGACAGAATTGAGCATAGTTATGAGAATATCTAGGTATGATCATGTATATAGGCATCACGTCCGAGACAAGTAGACCGACTCCTGCCTGCATCTACTACTATTACTCCACACATCGACCGCTATCTAGCATGCATCTAGAATATTAAGTTCATAAGAACAGAGTAACGCCTTAAGCAAGATGACATGATGTAGAGGGATAAATTCATGCAATATGATAAAAACCCCATCTTGTTTTCCTCGATGGCATAAATACTATACGTGCCTTGCTGCCCCAACTGTCTCTGCGAAAGGACACTGCAAGATTGAACCCAAAGCTAAGCACTTCTCCCATTGCAAGAAAGATCAATCTAGTAGGCCAAACCAAACTCATAATTCGAAGAGACTTGCAAAGATAACCAATTATACATAAAGGAATTCAGAAGATTCAAATATTGTTCATAGATAAACTTGACCATAAACCCACAATTCATCGGTCTCAACAAACACACCGCAAAAGAAGATTACATCGAATAGATCTCTATGAGAGAGGGGGAGAACTTTATATTGAGATACAAAAAGAGAGAAGAAGCCATCTAGCTAGTAACTATGGACCCAAAGGTCTGAGGTAAACTACTCACACTTCATCGGTGAGGCTACGGTGTTGATGTAGAAGCCCTCCCTGATTGATTCCTCTTCCGGCGGAGCTTCGGAACAGGCCCCAAGATGGGATCTCGTGGGTACAGAAGGTTGCGGTGGTGGAATTAGGTTTTTGGCTCCATATCTGATCGTTTGGGGGTACGTAGGTATATATAGGAGGAAGGAGTACGTCGTTGGAGCAACAGGGGGCCCACGAGGGTGGAGGGCACGCCCTGTGGGTTTGGCGCCCCCTACCTCGTGGCTTCCCTGTTGGTTGCTTGATGTAGGGTCCAAGTCTCTTGGATCTTGTTCGTTCCAAAAATCACGTTCCCGAAGGTTTCATTCCGTTTGATATTTGCGAAACTCTAAAATAGTAAAAAAAACAGCAATTCTGGGCTGGGCCTCCGGTTAATAGGTTAGTCCCAAAAATAATATAAAAGTGAATAATAAAGCCCAATAATGTCCAAAATAGAAGATAATATAGCATGGAGCTATAAAAAATTATAGATACGTTGGAGACGTATCAAGCATCCCCAAGCTTAATTCCTACTCCTCCTCAAGTAGGTAAATGATAAAAACAGAATTTTTGATGTGGAATGCTACTTGGCATAATTTCAATGTAATTCTTCTTATTGTAGAATGAATTTTCAGATTCGATATGATTCAAGATAAAAGTTTAATGTTGACATAAAAGCGATCATACTTCAAGCATACTAACTAAGCAATTATGTCTTATCAAAATAACATAGCCAAATCAAGTTATCCCTAAAAAATCATATAGTCTGGCTATGCTCCATCTTCCCCACACAAAATATACATATAATGTACGACCCCGGTTTTAGCCAAGCAATTGGTTCATAATTTTAACGCGCTTCAGCCTTTTCAACTCTTACGCAATAAATGAGCGCAAGCCATGGATATAGCACTATGGTGGAATAAGGAATAATTGTAGGGGTTATGTGGGAAGAAAAAAAAGGAGAAAGTCTCGCATCAACGAGGCTAATCAACGGGCTATGGAGATGCCCATCAATTGATGTTAATGCGAGGAGTAGGATTTCCATGCAACGGATGCACTAGAGCTATAAGTTTATGAAAGCTCAAAAAGAAACTAAGTGGGTGTGCATCCAACTTGCTTGCTCACGAAGACCTCGGGCATTTGAGGAAGCCCATCATTGGAATATACAAGCCAAGTTCTATAATGAAATTTCCCACTAGTATATGAAAGTGACAAAATGAGAGACTCTCTATTATGAAGATCACGGTGCTACTTTGAAGCACAAGTGTGGTAAACCGATAGTAACATTGTACCTTCTCTCTTTTTCTCTCATTTTTTATTTGGGCCTTTTCTCTTTTTTTTATGGCCTCCTTTTTTTTAGTCCGGAGTCTCATCCCGACTTGTGGGGGAATCATAGTATCCATCATCCTTTCCTCACTTGGTACAATGCTCTAATAATGATGATCATCACACTTTTATTTACTTACAACTCATGAATTACAACTCAATACTTAGAAGAAAATATGACTCCATATGAATGCCTCCGGCGGTGTACCGGGTTATGCAATGAATCAAGAGAAACATGTATGAAAGAATGATGAACGGTGGCTTTGCCACAAATACAATGTCAACTACATGATCATGCAAAGCAATATGACAATGATGGAGTATGTCATGATAAATTAAACGGTGGAAAGTTGCATGGCAATATATCTCGGAATGGCTATGGAAATGCCATGATAGGTAGGTATGGTGGTTGTTTTGAGGAAGATATAAAGAGGTTTATGTGTGAAAGAGCGTATCATATCACGGGGTTTGGATGCACCGGCGAAGTTTGCACCAACTCTCAAGGTGAGAAAGGGCAATGCGCGGTACCGAAGAGGCCTGAAAATTGCGGAAATGTAAGTGTGCGTATAATCCATGGACTCACATTAGTCATAAAGAACTCATATACTTATTGCAAAAATTTATTAGCCCTCGAAGCAAAGTACTACTACGCATGCTCCTAGGGGAAGGGTTGGTAGGAGTTAACCATCGCGCGATCCCGACCGCCACACAAAGGAAGACAGTCAACAAATACTTCATACTCCGACTTTGTTACATAACGGTTCACCATACGTGCATGCTACGGGAATCAAAAACTCCAACACATGTATTCTTCAATTCCACAATTACTCAACTAGCATAACTATGATATTACCACCTTTATATCTCAAAACAATTATCAAGCATCAAATTTCTCATGATATTAATTAAAGCAAATTGCCATGCTATTTTAAGACTCTCAAAATAATATAAGTGAAGCATGAGAGATCAATAGTTTCTATAAAACAAATCAACTAGCGTGCTCTAAAAGATATAAGTGAAGCACTAGAGCAAAACTATATAGCTCAAAAGATATAAGTGAAGCACATAGAGTATTCTAGTAAATTCTGAATCAAGTGTGACTCTCTCAAAAGGTGTGTACAGCAGGGATGATTGTGGTAAACTAACAAACAAAGACTCAAATCATACAAGACGCTCCAAGCTAAACACATATCATGTGGTGAATAAAAATATAGCTCCAAGTAAAGTTACCGATGGAAGTAGACGAAAGAAGGGATAAGGGTTTGCGATGGGTACTTGGTATGTCGACTTTTGCGTAGACCTCCCCGGCAACGGCGCCAGAAATCCTTCTTGCTACCTCTTGAGCACTACGTTGGTTTTCCCTTGAAGAGAAAAGGGTGATGCAGCAAAGTAGCGTAAGTCTTTCCCTCAGTTTTTGTGAACCAAGGTATCAATCAAGTAGGAGGCTACGCGTGAGTCCCTCGCACCTACACAAAACAAATAAATCCTCACGACCAACGCGATAAGGGGTTGTCAATCCCTACACGGTCACTTACGAGAGTGAGATCTGATAGATATGATAGGATAATATTTTTGGTATTTTATGATAAAGATGTAAAGTCAAATAAAAGCAAAGTAAATAACTAAGTATTGGAAGATTAATATGATGAAGATAGACCCGGGGGCCATAGGTTTCACTAGTGGCTTCTCTCAAGAGCATAAGTATTTTACGGCGGGTGAACGAATTACTGTTGAGCAATTGACAGAATTGAGCATAGTTATGAGAATATCTAGGTATGATCATGTATATAGGCATCACGTCCGAGACAAGTAGACCGACTCCTGCCTGCATCTACTACTATTACTCCATACATCGATCGCTATCTAGCATGCATCTAGAGTATTAAGTTCATAAGAACAGAGTAACGCCTTAAGCAAGATGACATGATGTAGAGGGATAAATTCATGCAATATGATAAAAACCCCATCTTGTTATTCTCGATGGAAACAATACAATACGTGCCTTGCTGCCCCTACTGTCACTGGGAAAGGACACCGCAAGATTGAACCCAAAGCTAAGCACTTCTCCCATTGCAAGAAAGATCAATCAAGTAGGCCAAACCAAACTGATAATTCGAAGAGACTTGCAAAGATAACCAATCATACATAAAAGAATTCAGAAGATTCAAATATTGTTCATAGATAAACTTGATCATAACCCACAATTCATCGATCTCAACAAACACACCGCAAAACAAGATTACATCGATTAGGTCTCCACGAGAGAGGGGGATAACTTTATATTGAGATCCAAAAAGAGAGAAGAAGCCATCTAGCTAATAACTATGGACCCGAAGGTCTGAGGTAACCTACTCACACTTCATCGGAGAGGCTATGGTGTTGATGTAGAAGCCCTTCGTGGTCGATTCCCCTTCCGGCGGTGTTCCGGAACAGGCCCCAAGATGGGATCTCGTGGGTACAGAAGGTTGCGGCGGTGGAATTAGGTTTTTGGCTCCGTATCTGATCGTTTGGGGGTACGTAGGTATATATAGGAGGAAGGAGTACGTCGGTGGAGCAACGTGGGGCCCACGAGGGTGGAGGGCGTGCGGGGGGGTAGGTGCGTCCCCCTACCTCGTGGCTTCCTGGAGGCTTCCTTAACTTAGGGTCCAAGTCTCCTGGATCATGTTCGTTCCAAAAATCACGTTCCCGAAGGTTTCATTCCGTTTGGACTCCGTTTGATATTCTTTTTCTGCGAAACTCTAAAATATGCAAAAAAAAACAGCAATTCTGGGCCTAGCCTCCGGTTAATAGGTAGCCCCAAAAATAATATAAAAGTAAATAATAAAGCCCAATTATGTCCAAAACAGAAGATAATATAGCATGGAGCAATCAAAAATTATAGATACGTTGGAGACGTAAAACGCCCCCCTAGGCCCAAACCGAATTGGTTTAGGGTTTGGGGGGCTGGCCCCCTCTTTCCTTCTCCCCTCCTCCTCTTTCCTCTTCTCCTAGTAGGAATAGGAAAGGGGGGGGGGGCAAACCTACTTGGAGTAGGATTCCCCCCCCCCATTGGCGCGCGCCTCCTCCTAGGCCGGCCTCCTCCTCCCTCCCTCCTTTATATATGTGGGGAGGGGGCACCCCAATGACACACCAAGATTTGTCTTAGCCGCATGGGGTGCCCCCCTCAACAGTTACACACCTCGGTCATTTCATCGTAGTGCTTAGGCGAAGCCCTGCGCTGGTAACTTCATCGTCACGCCGTCGTGCTGATGGAACTCTCCCTCGGCCTCAACTGGATCAAGAGCTCGAGGGACGTCACCGAGCTGAACGTGTGTTGAACATGGAGGTATCGTAGTTCGGTACTTGGATCGGTCGGATCTCGAAGAAGTTCGACTACATCAAACGCGTTACTAAACGCTTCCGCTTTCGGTCTACGAGGGTACGTGGACACACTCTCCCTGCCCGTAGCAGCCACGTAAAACTTGCAACTACAAAGTAGAGGACGTCTAACTTGTTTTTGCAGGGCATGTTGTGATGTGATATGGTCAAGAAGTGATGAGATATAAATTGTTGTATGAGATGATCATGTTTTGTTAAAGTTATCGGCAACTGGCAGGAGCCTTATGGTTGTCTCTTTATTGTATAAGATGCAAGTGCCATATAATTTCTTTACTTTATCTCTATGCGATAGCAATAGTTGCAAAAGCAATAGTTAGCGAGACGACCATGTGACGACACGTTGATAAAGATCAAGATGATGGAGATCATTGTGTGATGCCGGTGACGATGGAGATCATAATGGTACTTTTTGGAGATGGAGATCAAAGACACAAGATGATGATGGCCATATCATGTCACATATTTTGATTGCATGTGATGTTTATCTTTTATACATCTTATTTTGCTTAGTTCAGTGGTAGCTTTATAAAATGATCCCTTACTAAAATTTCAAGGTATAAGTGTTCTCCCTGAGTATGCACCGTTGCGACAGTTCTTCGTGCTGAGACACCACGTGATGATCGGGTGTGATAACCTCTATGTTCACATACAATGGGTGCAAGCCAGTTTTGCAGATGCAGAATACTCGGGTTAAACTTGACGAGCCTAGCATATGCAGATATGGCCTCGGAACACTGAGACCGAATGGTCGAGCGTGAATCATATAGTAGATATGATCAACATAGTGATGTTCACCATTGAAAACTACTTCATCTCACGTGATGATCGGACATGGTTTAGTTGATATGGATGACGTGATCATTTAGATGAGTAGAGGGATGTCTATCTAAGTGGGTGTTCTTACGTAATATGATTAATTGAACTTTAATTTATCATGAACTTAGTCTTGTTAGTATTTCCAAATTATGTTGTAGATCAATAGCTCGTGATGTAGCTCCCCTTTTTTTGATATGTTCCTAGAGAAAACTAAGTTGAAAGATGATAGTAGCAATGATGCGGACTAGGTCTGTGATCTGAGGATTATCCTCATTGCTGCACAGAAGTATTATGTCCTTGATGCACCGCCAGGTGATAGAACTATTGCAGGAGCAAATACAGACGTTATGAACGTTTGACAAGCTCGGTATGATGACTACTTGATAGTTTAGTGCACCATGCTTTATGGCTTAGAACCGGGACTTCAAAAATGTTTTGAACGACATGGAGCATATGAGATGTTCCAAGAGTTGAAATTTGTATTTCAGACTCATGGCCATGTTAAGAGGTACGAGACCTCTGACAAGTACTTTGCCTACAAGATGGAGGAGAATACCTCATCTAGTGAGCATGTGCTTAGAATGTCTGAGTACTACAATCACTTGAATCAAGTGGGAGTTAATCTTCCAGATAAGATAGTGATTGACAGAGTTCTCTAGTCACTATCACCAAGTTACTAGAACTTCGTGATGAACTATAATATGCAAGGGATAATGGAAACGATTCCCAAGCTCTTCGCGATGCTGAAATTGGCGAAGGTAGAAATCAAGAAAAAGCATCAAGTGTTGATGGTTGACAAGACGACTAGTTTCAAGTAAAAGGGCAAGGGAAAGAAACGGAACTTCCAGAAGAATGGCAAGCAAGTTGCCACTCCCATTAAGAAGCCCAAAGCTAGACCCAAGCCTGAAACTGAGTGCTTCTACTGCAAAGGAAATGGTCACTGGAAGTGAAACTGCCCTAGATACTTGGCGGATAAGAAGGATGGCAAAGTGAACAAAAGTATATTTGATATACATGTTATTGATGTGTACTTTACTAGTGTTTATAGAAACTCTTCGGTATCTGATACTAGTTCAGTTGCTAAGAGTAGTAACTCGAAACGGGAGTTGCAAAATAAACAGAGACTAATTAAGGGTGAGGTGATGATGTGTGTTTGAAGTGATTCCAAGGTTGATAAGATGACCATCGCACACTCCCTTTACCTTCGGGATTAGTGTTGAACCTAAAATAAATGTTATTTGGTGTATGCGTTGAGCATGAATATGATTGAACCATGTTTATTTCAATACCGTTATTCATTTAAGTCAAAAAAATAATTTTTGTTCTATTTACATGAATAAAACCTTCTACGGTCATACACTCAATATAAATGGTTTATTGAATCTCGATCGTGTTGATACACATATTCATAATATTTATGCCAAAAGATGCAAAGTTCATAATGATAGTGCAACATATTTGTGGCATGGCTCTTTAGGTCATATTGGTGTAAAGCGCATGAAGAAGCTCCATTCTGATGGGTTTTTGGAATCACTTGATGCTTGCGAACCATGCTTCATGGGCAAGATGACTAAGATTCCGTTCTCCGAAACAATGGAGCGAGCAACATATTTATTGGAAATCATACATACTGATGTATGTGGTCCGATGAATATTGAGGCTCGCGGCGGGTATCGTTATTTTCTGACCTTCACAGATGATTTGAGCAGATATGGGTATATCTACTTGATGAAACATAAGTCTGAAACATTTGAAAAGTTCAAAGAATTTCAGAGTGAAGTGGAAAATCATCGTAACAAGAAAACAAAGTTTCAGCGATCTGATCATGGAGGAGAATATTTGAGTTACGAGTTTGGTCTTCATTTGAAACAATGCGGAATAGTTTCGCAGCTCACACCACCCGGAACACCACAGCGTAATGGTGTGTCCGAACGTCGTAACCACACTTTATTAGATATGGTGCGATCTATGATGTCTCTTACCGATTTACCACTATCGTTTTGGGGTTATGCATTAGAGACAGTTGAATTCACGTTAAATAGGGCAACATCTAAATCCGTCGAGACGACACCATATGAACCGTGGTTTGGCAAGAAACCCAAGTTGTCGTTTCTTAAAGTTTGGGGCTGCGATGCTTATGTGAAAAAGCTTCAACCTGATAAGCTCGAACCCAAATCGGAGAAATGTGTCTTCATAGGATACCCAAAGGAGACTGTTGGGTACACCTTCTATCACAGATCCGAGGGCAAGATATTCATTGTTAAGAATGGATCCTTTCTAGAGAAGGAGTTTCTCTCAAAAGAAGTGAGTGGGGGGAAAGTAGAACTTGATGAGGTAACTGTACCTGCTCCCTTATTAGAAAGTAGTTCATCACAGAAATCAGTTCCAGTGATTCCTACACCAATTATTGAGGAAGCTAATGATGATGATCATCATCAAGTTGCTACCGAACCTCATAGGTCAACCAAAGTATGTTCCGCGCCAGAGTGGTACGGTAATCCTGTTCTGGAAGTCATGTTACTAGACCATGACAAACCTACGAACTATGAGGAAGCGATGATGAGCCCAGATTCCGCAAAATGGCTTGAGGCCATGAAATCTGAGATGGGATCCATGTATGAGAACAAAGTATGGACTTTGGTGGACTTGCCCGATGATCGGCAAGCCATTGAGAATAAATGGATTTTCAAAAGGAAGACCGACGCTGATGGTAGTGTTACTATCTACAAAGATCGAATTGTCACAAAAGGTTTTCGACAAGTTCAAGGTGTTGACTACGATGAGACTTTCTCACTCGTATCGATGCTTAAGTCTATCCGAATCATGTTAGCAGTTGCCGCATTTTATGAAATCTGGCAAATGGATATCAGAACTGCATTCCTTAATGGATTTTTTTGTATATGATGCAACCAGAAGGTTTTGTCAATCCTAAAGGTGCTAACAAAATGTGCAAGCTCCAGCAATCCATCTATGGACTGGTGCAAGCATCTCGGAGTTGGAATATACGCTTTGATGAGTTGATCAAAGCATATAGTTTTATACAGACTTGCGGTGAAGCCTGTATTTACAAGAAAGTGAGTGGGAGCCCTACAGCCTTTCTGATAAGTATATGTGAATGACATATTGTTGATCGGAATTGATGTAGAATTTTCTGGAAGCATAAAGGAGTGTTTGAAAGGAGTTTTTAAAAGAAAGACCTCGGTGAAGCTGCTTACATATTGAGCATCAAGATCTATAGAGATAGGTCAAGACGCTTGATAAGTTTTTTTTTCAATGAGTACATACCTTGACAAGATTTTGAAGTAGTTCAAAATGGAACAATCAAAGAAAGAGTTCTTGCCTGTATTGCAAGGTGTGACGTTGAGTAAAGACTCAAAACCCAACCACGGCAGAAAATAGAAATAGAAGTAAAAGTCATTCCCTATGCCTCAGTCATAGGTTCTATAAAGTATGCCATGTTGTGTACTAGACCTATTGTGTACCTCACCATGAGTTTGGCAAGAGGGTACAATAGTGATCCAGGAGTGGATCACTAGACAACAGTCAAAATTATCCTTAGTGGTATAAGGATATGTTCCTCGGTTATGGAGGTGCCAAAAGGTTCGTCGTAAAGGGCTACGTCGATGAAAGTTTTGACACTAATCCGGATGACTCTAAGTCTCAATCTAGATACATATTGAAAGTGGGAGAAATTAGCTAGAGTAGCTCCGTGCAGAGTATGGTAGACATAGAATATTTGCAAAATACATACGGCTCTGAATGTTGCAGACCCGTTGACTAAACTTCTCTCACAAGCAAAACATGATCACACCCTTAAGTACTCTTTGGGTGTTAATCACATAGCGATGT
Organism: Aegilops longissima; assembly: GCA_021605205.1. Classification (NCBI taxonomy): domain Eukaryota; kingdom Viridiplantae; phylum Streptophyta; class Magnoliopsida; order Poales; family Poaceae; genus Aegilops; species Aegilops longissima. The sequence continues at coordinate 743,178,112 of CM038679.1, forward strand.
GAACTACATTATTGACTCTAGTAAAACCGTTTGGGTGTTGGTCGCATGACGATGTGAACTATGGGTGTTAATCACATGGTGATGTGAACTATTGGTGTTAAATCACATGGCGATGTGAACTAGATTATTGACTCTAGTGCAAGTGGGAGACTGAAGGAAATATGCCCTGGAGTCAATAATAAACTTATTATTTATTTCCTTATTTCATGATAAATGTTTATTATTCATGCTAGAATTGTATTAACCGGAAACTTCGTACACGTGTGAATACATAGACAAACAGAGTGTCACTAGTATGCCTCCACTTGACTAGCTCGTTAATCAAAGATGGTTAAGTTTCCTAGCCATAGACATGATTTGTCATTTGATGAACGGGATCACATCATTAGAGAATGATGTGATTGACAAGACCCATCCGTTAGCTTAGCATTATAATTGTTGAGTTTTATTGCTATTGCTTTCTTCATGACTTATACATGTTCCTCTGACTATGAGATTACGCAACTCCCGAATACCAGAGGAACACTTAGTGTGCTATCAAACATCACAACGTAACTGGGTGATTATGAAGATGCTCTACAGGTGTCTCCGATGGTGTTTGTTGAGTTGGCACAGATCGAGATTTGGATTTGTCACTCCGATTGTCGGAGAGGTATCTCAGGGCCCTCTCGGTAATGCACATCACTATAAGCCTTGCAAGCAATGTGACTAATGAGTTAGTTATGGGATGATGCATTACGGAATGAGTAAAGAGACTTGCCGGTAACGATATTGAACTAGGTATTGAGATACCGACGATCGAATCTCGGGCAAGTAACATACCGATGACAAAGGGAACAATGTATGTTGTTATGCAGTTTGACCGATAAAGATCTCCGTAGAATATGTAGGAGTCAATATGACCATCCAGGTTGCGCTATTGGTTATTGACCGGAGATGTGTCTCGGTCATGTCTACATAGTTCTCGAACCCGTAGGGTCCGCACGCTTAACGTTCGATGACGATTTGTATTATGAGTTATGTGATTTGATGTACCGAAGGTTGTTCGGAGTCCCGGATGAGATCAAGGACATGACGACGAGTCTCAAAATGGTCGAGACATAAAGATTGATATATTCACTACTATGGAAAACCCTAGCAGTAGCGCGGGTATTTTGCCTATCAGTACCGCGGGATGACGCGCTACTGCTAAGGCGCTATAGCTAACATGTAGCAGTAGCGCCTGTCGTCCCACGCTACTGCTATACATGTCTAGCTGTATCGGGCTTTGATGCAGAGCGCTGCTGCTAATATCTGCAACGTTTTTTAGCAGGAAGCGCTACTGGTAAGGGAGCGCTGCTGCTAACTTTGTTCCCCTCGCTACTGCTAGTTTTATTAGTTTCTGTTTTTTCTGCATATTTGTTTTTTATTTGAATAGGCTTTATACAATAAGTTTTAGCATATCATACACATACAAATGTAATCATAGCATATACATACAAATAGTCTCATCAAATCAAGTCATCATCATAATCATCATCCAACACAAAGTGGTCTCTCGTCATCATCTCGAAAATAGCGATACAAGTCTCGATTACTTGCAACTACATCGTCATCCATCTAAACAATGATATACGCGAGAAGAGCTATCACTTTGAGTGAGCGGAACTGTGCAGTACATGAGTTCGTATCCCTCTCTCCCATTAGCGTGAACCTAAACTAACTACTGGCCGTCGCTCGGAAACTGGAAACCGGTACACCTGGGCCTGACATTCCGGCCACTCGTCGTATACTCCTGGCGCAGCACTTCTTCGCCATCGATGATCTATGCACCTGCATCGTCACATGAGTCGATGATATGCAATATATATAGTTGAGCAACAGAAAGAGACGGACTTGGCAAAAATAGAAGCAACATATCATAAGCATAAATAACAAAGTTCATCGTACCGAAAATGCCCTAACTAGAGTGATCTTCGCTAGTCGAGGAGGACGGTTTAATTACATCACAAATAAAGTTTCGTCGTGCATAACTCAAAGTTTCGTCATACAGAAAGTATGGACTAAACGGACACACATTGTCATATATCGACAATCACTCCAACATGTAGTTCCATCCATCCAAGTCAGGGAGATAGTCCCCGAGCCTAGTGAAAGGCTTCAGGTCGAGACACTGAGCGGCTATGCGTGTTCGGACGTCTTCCCGCAACATTTGCCCTTCTTCGTAGAACATCCCTATTTTTCCGACGACCTCATTCATGATGATTTGGGCAAGTTCGCGCTAGATGTGATGGAACTCAGCTCGAAGTTGATGATCCTCGATATCTCCTAAGGTCTTTGCCCATTGCAGAATATGGGCATCGCCAGATCTAGGTGACATGGGAAGGTTCTGGTGATCCCGCCTGTACTCCAGCATGTGGTGTATGACATAGAATCCATCATTAAGAGAATCAACCGGTTGCTGGATGCAGCAGAAGTCGGTCTTATGGCCGAAGGCGGGCCTTCCGTCCCTTTTCTTCTTGTCCTTGACCTCTCCACCCCGTGCGCCGTAGTAAAAAAATAGCACTGTGGAGAACAAACTTGATGTGGGTGTAATCCTTTTTGATAATGTTCTTTGACGAGTCCAAGTAAAGAGCATGGGAGTATCGGGGGTAGAGGATGATGAGGACGGCGCGCCCGCCGCTGCGCAAAATAAGTACACCTCAAATTAATTAGCCTCCACCGTGCAAATGAATGATTGAAATCGAAGGTAGGATATCCGCGCGGATGACTTACAGGGGATGACAAGGCACGAGAATTGCCTCCTTGCCCTTATTGGCGAGCATGAAATTGACGATGTATTCCCTCGCGAATTCACGGTGCTTTGCACAGACTCCCAAGAAGCCCTCATACTTGAAGTACGGGTCAGCGACACAGATATGAGGTATCTGCTCAACCCCGATGAGGTAGTTCATGTGCAAGGCATAAAGGCGGACAAATGTAAAATCCAGCTTCTTCAAGTGAAACATGTCGAAGATGTAATCGAATCGAAGGAAGAACTTCTCCGTGGGGAATGTGTCGACGTACGACAATTGCTGCGGCACATTAACCACGTAGAGTGGGTATCCTGGATTTTTTGTGGCGATGAGGCCTTTCTCTATCCGCAGAACATCATCATGAAGTCAACTTAAATCGCCGAATCTGGCCCCAAGCGCTGCTTGAGGTAAGATTGGTTGACCGGGGATATGCCATTTTGCCGCACCGGGGATATTGATACGGTCTTGAACCCGAGGCTGCTGAGGCGGCTGGATCATAGAATCAACTTTTTTGCCTTTCCTCGATCTCTTCCTAGACTTCTATACTACCGGAAGGTTGTCCATAGTACGTTCAGACTCCGGAGACGGCAATTTAGGCACTGACTAATGACGCTCAAACCCTAAGTAGTCGCCAGTATTGGCTTATTGTTGAGTGTCATCGTCATCCTCATCCTAATCCATGGCGACGTCATCAGCGATTAATGGAGCCTCTTCCTCACCCCGTCCGCTATCACCCAACCCGACACCCGACGCTAATTGGGTAGGTGGGGTGTTGATGTTCATACCTTGCTGAGGCTGCGTGCTCGTGGGTGTGCTCCCGGCCGCCTCCAGACGAAGCAGACTCTTTGGCCACAACAGGACCCACCCATTGCAACAATCACCAAGCCGCCGAGGGGTCTCGTCGTCATCCCCCACTAGTACCAGAGGAGCCAAATTCTCGTGGCCCAGTTTGACACTGGCCACGGAAACCTTGAAGACGTTCGGGGGGATCGGCCGGCTCTGGAACAATGGTTCCTTCGGCTTTATTATCGTCGCCTTCCCCACATCCACCTTCTGGTCGTCGATGGTGTACAATATGGTGCACGGGGTTTTGTCGGTCTGCAAAGGAAAGTCTGCGACGTGAGACATCCGAAAGGCAATGAAAACGGGAGATTATACATTTATTGAAGGGGGCCGGTGTGATAGATACCGTGAGGGCGTCGAGCTCAGCCAAAGACGAAGCACCGCCGAGCACGTCCGGTGCGGGAGCCAGTGCCGGAGCAGGTGCGGGAGCCGGTGTGGGAGCAAGTGCAGCTGCACGTGCTGGTGCAACCTAGTCGAGCTCCTCCCTGATATGTCTCCAACGTATCCACTTTTCCAAACACTTTTGCCCTTGTTTTGGACTCTAACTTGCATGATTTGAATGAAACTAACCCGGACTGATGTTGTTTTCAGCAGAACTACCATGATGTTGTTTTCTATGTAGAAAAGAGAAGTTCTCGGAATGTCCTGGAAATCCACGGAGGAACTTTTTGGAATTTATAAGAATTATTGGGCGAAAGAAATAAATCAGGGGGCCCAGGGCCTGTCCACGAGACAGGGGGGCGCCCCCCCTAGGGCGTGCCCCATATCTCGTGGGCCCCCTGGACCTCCTCCGACCTCAACTCAAACTCCATATATTCCGTCTCGGGGAGAAAAAAATCAGAGAGAAAGTTTCATCGCGTTTCACGACACGGAGCCGCCGCCAAGCCCTAATCTCTATCGGGAGGGCTGATCTGGAGTCCGTTCGGGGCTCCGGAGAGGGGGATTCGTCGCCGTCGTCATCATCAACCATCCTCCATCACCAATTTCATGATGCTCACCACCGTGCGTGAGTAATTCCATCATAGGCTTGCTGGACGGTGATGGGTTGGATGAGATTCACCATGTAATCAAGTTAGTTTTGTTAGGGTTTGATCCCTAGTATCCACTATGTTCTGAGATTGATGTTCCTATGACTTTGCTATGCTTAATGCTTGTCATTAGGGCCCGAGTGCCATGATTTCAGATCTGAACCTATTATGTTTTCATGAATATATGTGTGTTCTTGATCCTATCTTGCAAGTCTATAGTCACCTATTATGTGTTATGATCCGATAACCCTGAAGTGACAATAATCGGGATACTTCTCGGTGATGACCGTAGTCTGAGGAGTTCATGTATTCACTATGTGTTAATGCTTTGGTCTGGTTCTCTATTAAAAGGATGCCTTAACATCCCTTAGTTTCCGTAAGGACCCCGCTGCCACGGGAGGGTAGGACAAAAGATGTCATGCAAGTTCTTTTACATAAGCAAGTATGACTATTTACGGAATACATGCCTACATTATATTGATGAATTGGAGCTAGTTCTATATCACCCTATGTTATAACTATTGCATGATGAATCGCATCCGGCATAATTATCCATCACTGATCCATTGCCTACGAGCTTTTCATATATTGTTCTTCGCTTATTTACTTTACCGTTGCTACTGTTACAACTACTACAAAAACCCAAAAACATTTATCTTTACTTTTGCTACCGTTACCTTTATTATCATACCACTTTTGCTACTAAACACTTTGCTGCAGATACTAAGTTGTCCAGGTGTGGTTGAATTGACAACTCAACTGCTAATACTCAAGAATATTCTTTGGCTCCCCTTGTGTCGAATCAATAAATTTGGGTTGAATACTCTACCCTCGAAAGCTGTTGCGATCTCCTATACTTGTGGGTTATCAAGACTAATTTCTGTCGCCATTGCCGGGGAGCATAGCTCTATTCTCTGAGTCACTTGGGATTTATATCTGTTGACCACTATGAAGAACTTGAAAGACGCTAAAACCAAGATTTTTCCCTCAACTACGAGGGGAGGTAAGGAACTGCCATCTAGCTCCGCACTAGATTCTCCTTCCGTTATTAGTAAGCTTGCGACACCTAAACCTGCTACTGCTATGAGTTCTGATATGTCGCATGTTATCGATGATGCCACTTCTGCTATGCATGATGAAACTACTTCTGTACGTGATACTACTTTGCCATTAGGTGAATTTCTAGATGAACAACTTGCTAGAGTTAGAGGGGATACATTACTGAAGATCCTATTACTGATGATAGTGATGATGAAGTTTCCCCCAATGATTATGTTTTACCTGTTGTTCCTAAGGGTTATGTTATGAATGAAAAAGCTGCTCTGGAAATCCTTGCTTGCAATGATAGAAATGATCTTAAGAAATTATTAGCTAAATGGAAGCAGCAGTCTCTTAATGCTAGAATGAAACCTGACCCTGCTTTTGCTACTTCACCTATTTGTGTTACTGATAAGGATTATGAATTCTCTGTTGATCCTGATATTATTACTTTAGTTGAATCTGATCCTTTTTATGGCCTTGAATCTGAAACTGTTGTGACACATCTTACCAAGTTGAATGATATAGCCACCTTGTTTACTAATGATGAGAAGTCTCGCTATTTATATATCCTTAAGATATTTCCGTTCTCATTAAAGGGTGATGCTAAGACTTGGTATAATTCTCTTGCTCCTGGTTGTGTGCGTAGTCCCTAGGATATGATTTATTACTTCTCTGCTAAATATTTCCCTGCTCATAAGAAACAAGCTGCCTTGCGGGAAATATATAATTTTATGCAAATCAAGGAAGAGAGTCTCCCACAAGCTTGGGGGAGGCTTCTCCGGTTACTTAATGCTTTGCGTGATCATCCTCTTAAGAAAAATGAAATACTTGATATCTTTTATAATGGACTAACCGATGCTTCCAAGGACTACTTGGATAGTTGTGCTGGTTGTGTTTTCAGGGAAAGAACAGTCGACAAAGCTGAAATACTATTGAATAATATGTTGACTAATGAAAATAATTGGACTCTTCCTGAGCCAGCTCCTGAAGTAATTCTTGAACCAATTGAGCCAACTCCTGAGCCTATTTCTAAACCCACTCCGAAGAAGAGAGGTGTTTTATTTCTCAGTCCTAAAGATATGCAAGAGGCAAAGAAATCAATGAAAGAAAAAGGTATTAAAGCTTAAGACGTTAAGAATTTACCTCCTATTGATGAAATACATGGTCTTAATTTACCGCCTGAAGAACCACATTGTCTTGATAACCCGACACAAGTAGTAAAGGTAAATTCTCCCTATAGATATGATAAAGTTGAATTACCCTCTACTAAATTCCATAGCCCATGCTTAGATGAATTTGATGAGTTTATGGCTAGGCAAGAAAGTTTTAATGCTTATGTTGGTAGAGATTTAAAGAATAATAATTTCGAGATAGGACGCGTAGGTGATAATCTGGCTAGAGTTAAAGATGAACTTCACCGCGTTAGCAAATATGCTTCTATGGTTGCTACTCAAGCTGAGCAAGTACTTAAAGCTCAAAATGATTTGCTTGATGAATTAAATAATAAAAATGACTTTGTTGTTAGAGTGGCTACTAGAACTGGTAGAATGACTCAGGAACCTTTGTATCCTGAAGGCCACCCTAAGAGAATCGAGCAAGATTCTCAGAGAAATAATTTAGAGGCACCTAGTTCTTCTAAAAAGAAGAAGAAGAAAAATGATAGAACTTTGCATGCTTCTAGTGAACCTACTGTAGACACACCTGAGAATCCCAATGGTATTTCTATTTCTGATGCTGAAACACAATCAGGTGATGAACATGAACCTAGTGATAATGTTAATGATAATGTTCATGTTGATGCTCAACCTAGCAATGATAATGATGTAGAGATTGAACCTGCTGTTGATCTTGATAACCCACAATCAAAGAATCAACGTTATGATAAGAGAGATTTTGTTGCTAGGAAGCACGGTAAAGAAAGAGAACCATGGGTTCAGAAACCCATGCCCTTTCGCCCTAAACCATCCAAGTCAAAGGATGATGAGGATTTTGACCGCTTTGCTGAAATGATTAGACCTATTTTCTTACGTATGCGCTTAACTGATATGCTTAAAGTAAATCCGTATGCTAAGTATATGACGGATATCATCACAAATAAAATAAAGATACCGGAAGCTGAAATTTTGAACATGCTTGCTAATTACACTTTTAAGGGTGGAATACCAAAGAAACTTGGAGATCCGGGTGTACCAACTATACCATGCTCTATTAAAAGGAATTATGTTAGAACTGCTTTATGTGATCTTGGAGCCGGTGTTAGTGTTATGCCTCTCTCTTTATATCGAAGACTTGAATTGAATAAGTTGACACCTACTGAATTATCTTTGCAAATGGCTGATAAATCAACTGCTATACCTGTCGGTATTTGTGAGGATGTGCCTGTTGTGGTTGCAAATGTCACTATTTTAACAGACTTTGTTATTCTTGATATTCCCGAGGATGATAGTATGTCTATTATCCTTGGTAGACCTTTTCTTAATACCGCAGGGGCTGTTATTGATTTCAACAAAGGCAATGTCACTTTTAATGTTAATGGTAATGAGCATACGATACATTTTCCGAGGATATAATCTCAAGTTCATAGCATCAATTCAATTGGAAAAGTTCCAACTATCATTTTTGGAGGTTTTGAATTTCCTCTCCCTACTGTCAAGAAAAAGTATGATATTCTTATTGTTGGGGATTTTCATATCCCCGTTGAGGTAACTTAGTGTTATTCGAAATTTCTCCGGTTCCGTGTTATTCGGAATGAGTCCGTTAACAAGACTTGATCAACCTTGTTAGTGGGTTCATTTTGATGATCACGAGATGGATGAAACTAGAGGGCACAACCTTCTGTACCCTCTTTTTAATTTCTGTTATTTAGATTAAATAAAGCAAAAATAGTATTATATGTCTGTTTTCTGAATTATCTGTGCATTAAAAAATAGCCCGAAAATAAAAGTGAACCAAATGCCCTGCAAATCTAGTATGATTTTTTCTGGAATATTTGAGGATTTCAGGCACTGAAAACACTACAGAAGGGGCAAGCACCAGGCCACGAGAGAGGAGGGCGCCCCCCCTGTAGGGCGCGCCCCCTGTCTTGTGGATCCCTGGTGGCCCCCCTCCACTTATGCCAGCACCCACACACTTCATCTTCTACCCAAAAAATCCCCATCCAGCTCAAGCACGAGTTCTAGCTCTTCTTGCTGCGATTTTTGATCTCTTAGCTCAAAGCTCCATTCACAAATCTTCTTTGGGATATTGTTGCTTGGTATGTGACTCCTCCATTGGTCCAATTAGTTTTTGTTCTAGTGCTTTATTCATTGCAAATTTTTGCTGCATAGGTGACCATTTTCTTGAGCTTGCATGTTAAATTTTTTAGGTCCCAAGCAATTCCAATGCATGATATAGGCTCTAGGCACTTGTAGGAGTAGTTGCTATCAATATTGTTTAGTTTTATGCACTTTTATTTTGAAGTTACTAAAATTTCAGAAATTTTCAGAAAAATAATATGCTTAGAAGAATGTACCAAGGAGGTTCCTCGGCAAAGAAAGGGCCAAGGATTGCTATACAAGAGCAAATGATGAATTGCTGAGGGACGCAAATGTACGGGCTTGTGAGTGGCCATCCGATGATTTTATGGTCGAAGCAGGCTTCAAGGAGGAATTTGACGCATATGTGCGTAATGCCGAGCTGGAGGACTTCTTGCAAGCTAAGTGTCCGCAATACTATCAGTTGACTGATTCTTTTGTGCGGAGGTTTAGATACAACTGTGCGCATAATTCTCCTAGTGTCATGTTTGATATTTATGATACATCTAATACCATGGATTTAGAGGATTTCACAACTGCTTGCAAACTCCCGCAGTGGGGTAATATTAATGATCCTCCCAAATCTGAATTTAGAGATTTTCTTGCTAGTATTACTGTGGGAGAATCTAGGGATGTAGCACAAGCTACCATAGGGAGCATTCATTTTCCTGCTATGCATTACTTTGCACTCTTTATTGGTAGATGCATTAACGGTAAGGACGAAGTATGTCACATGTGTGCTCCTGATCTTGCTGTCCTCAAGAGTGTTGTGTCAGGTTATAAAGGTTATAACTTGGGGGCAATAGTTGCACGTAGGTTGCAGAATAATAATAGAAAGGGAGATTTATTTGGAGGAATTTATGCAACCCGTGTAGCTAACTTTCTTAATATAGCTCCACGAGAGGGGGATATGATTTTACCTCCTATTTATTTGGATAAAGAAGCTATGTTCCAACATCATTTTCTTGAGAGGAATGAACAATTCCTCCATTATCGACTAATCTATGACAGACGCAGCGTCGTCCCTGTTACTCTTCCTGCCCCCTACCTTTTTGATTATCAGGCAAGAGGAAGATACGTTGTCACCAGGGAGGAAGCAACTGAGTATGAGAGAGGAATGGAGGCAGCTCGCCAACACGCTGTCGCTCAGGAGGCGATCGCCTCCGCATCTCAGTACAACCCCAGCTTCACTTACGGATATCAGCCAGGCGGTCCTTGGTACTAGACCAACTTAGGCCAAAAGCCTAAGCTTGGGGTAGTACATATTTCTCACCGACTTTACATTCATGTTCACACACTAGTCGTCGGTGCTCATACTCTTTCATTGTATTATTCATGTTAGTTTAAATTTCTTTTTCTAGTTTTCTTCTTGTGTGTTTGATAAACCTTAAGAAAAACCAAAAAATTAGTTAGTTTAATTTCCATGTTGTAGTAGAAATTAAAATGAAAACCCAAAAAGATTTCTAGTTCTTCTTCTTACTTGTTGGGAGCTTTCCCGTGTAAATAGCTTTATTTTCTTTCCTTTCTTTTGGGGGTCGAGAAGACCATATTGAAAATGCTTAGTGGCTCTTATATGCATGAATGTTTATTTAACTTAGAGCACAGATTACCCTGTCTTCTCTCTTGAGTTGAATGCTTGCAGATTCCAGCTTAGTCCAATGCACGCGCACTCTTATTATTATACACATCGTTCGGTCGTGCGAGTGAAAGGCAATAATGACGATATATGATGAACTTATTGGGATGAGAAAAGCTGGTATGAACTCGACCTCTCTTGTTTTTGTAAATATGATGAGTTCATCGTTCCTGAGTCAGCTATTATGAAATAAACATATTTGCAATGACATTTAGAGATTATAGTTACTTGTGCCATGCTTGATTAGCTTTGAGTTATAATGGTTTACCTTGCGTGCCAACATGCTATTAGAATGATTATGATATGATATGATGGGATGGTATCCTCCTTTGAATGAATTGAGTGACTCGACTTGGCACATGTTCACGCATGTAGTTGAATCAAATCAACATAGCCTTCATGATATTTATGTTCATGGTATTATATCCTACTCATGGTTATACTCGGTGTGAATTAATTTTAATGCATGTTTATGACTGTTGTCGCTCTCTCAGTTGGTCGCTTCCCAGTCTTTTGCTAGCCTTCACCTGTACTAAGCGGGAATACTGCTTGTGCATCCAAACTCCTTAAACCCCAAAGTTGTTCCATATGAGTCCACTATACCTTCCTATATGCGGTATCTACCTGCCGTTCCAAGTAAATTTGTATGTGCCAAACTCCAAACCTTCAGATGAAATTCTGTTTTGTATGCTCCAGCAGCTCATGTACAACTAGGGCTGCCTATATCTTCCATGCTAGGTGGGTTATTCTCAAGAGGAGTGGACTCCGCTCCTCATTCACGAGAAAGGGCTGGTAACCGGGATGCCCAGTCCCATGATCCAAAAAGATCAAAGCAAATCAAAATAATTAAACAAAACTCCCCTGGGACCCGTTGAATGTTGGAGGTACTCGTTGTTTCGAGCAAGCCATGGGTTGATGCTTGTGGAGGAGGGGGAGTATAAACCTTTACCATTCTGTTTGGGAACTGCCTATAATGCATGTAGTATGGAAGATACAGCCATCACATAGTTGTTGCGTTGACAGTGAAAGTATGCCGCTCAAAATGTTATTCAATCTCTATTTTAAAATCGAGCTCTGGCACCTCTACAAATCCCTGCTTCCCTCCGCGAAGGGCCTATCTATTTACTTTTATGTTGAGTCATCATCCTTCTTATTAAAAAACACCCGCTGGAGAGCACATGCATTCATTAGTATTGATTTATATTGGGTATGACTTGACTGGATCTCTTTTACCATGAATTACAATATTTAGTTAGTCCTTGATCTTTAAAGGTGCTCTGCATTTATGTTTTGCGGTCTCAGAAAGGGCTAGCGAGATACCATTTTGTTATATCATGTTATGATTATTTTGAGAAAGTGTGGTCATCCGAGTTTTATTATTATGGCTCGCTAGCTGATTATGTTATTGATATGAGTAATTGTGACACCTACGTGTTATTGTTAGTACGGTTAGTTCATAATACTTGCTGAAACTTGAATGCTGGCTTTTCATGTTTACAACAACAAGAGCAAACAGAGTTTGTAAAAGTTTTTCTTTATCACTTTCAGTTTATCAACTGAATTGCTTGAGGACAAGCAAAGGTTTAAGCTTGGGGGAGTTGATACGTCTCCAACGTATCTACTTTTCCAAACACTTTTGCCCTTGTTTTGGACTCTAACTTGCATGATTTGAATGAAACTAACCCGGACTGACGCTGTTTTCAGCAGAACTACCATGATGTTGTTTTATGTGTAGAAAAGAAAAGTTCTCGGAATGTCCTGGAAATCCACGGAGGCACTTTTTGGAATTTATAAGAATTATTGGCCGAAAGAAATACATCAGGGGGCCCAAGGCCTGTCCATTAGACAGGGGGCGCCCCCCCTATGGCGCGCCCCCTATCCCGTGGGCCCCCTGGACCTCCTCCGACCTCAACTCCAACTCCATATATTCCGTCTCAGGGAGAAAAAAATCAGAGAGAAAGTTTCATCGTGTTTCACGACACGGAGTTGCCGCCAAGCCCTAATCTCTCTCGGGAGGGCTGATCTGGAGTCCGTTCGGGGCTCCGGAGAGGGGGATTTGTCGCCGTCGTCATCATCAACCATCCTCCATCACCAATTTCATGATGCTCACCGCCGTGCGTGAGTAATTCCATCGTAGGCTTGCTGGACGGTGATTGGTTGGATGAGATTCACCATGTAATCAAGTTAGTTTTGTTAGGGTTTGATTCCTAGTATCCACTATGTTCTGAGATTGATGTTGCTATGACTTTGCTATGCTTAATGATTGTCACTAGGGCCCGAGTGCCATGATTTCAGATCTGAACCTATTATGTTTTCATGAATATATGTGTGTTCTTGATCCTATCGTGCAAGTCTATAGTCAACTATTATGTGTTATGATCCGACAACCCCGAAGTGACAATAACCGGGATACTTCTCGGTGATGACCGTAGTCTGTGGAGTTCATGTTTTCACTATGTGTTAATGCTTTGGTCCGCTTCTTTATTAAAAGGAGGCCTTAATATCCCTTAGTTTCCGTAAGGACCCCGCTGCCACGGGAGGGTAGGACAAAAGATGTCATGCAAGTTCTTTTCCATAAGCACGTGTGACTATTTACGGAATACATGCCTACATTATATTGATGAATTGGAGCTAGTTCTATATCACCCTATGTTATAACTATTGCATGAGGAATCGCATTCGGCATAATTATCCATCATTGATCCATTGCCTACGAGCTTTTCATATATTGTTCTTTGCTTATTTACTTTTCCGTTGCTACTGTTACAACTACTACAAAAACCCAAAAACATTTATCTTTACTTTTGCTACCGTTACCTTTATTATCATACCACTTTTGCTACTAAACACTTTGCTGCAGATACTAAGTTATCCAGGTGTGGTTGAATTGACAACTCAACTGCTAATACTCAAGAATATTGTTTGGCTCCCCTTGTGTTGAATAAATAAATTTGGGTTGAATACTCTACCGTCGAAAGCTGTTGCGATCCCCTATACTTGTGGGTTATCACTCCCCAAGAAGACAGCAAGGGGAAAGTCCGCTGCACTTTTTTCTGGATTTTGCCTGGTCCAATTGAAAACGGCCGGAACCAAGGAAGTAGACATATCTACAAGTACCTGTTTTGCGGCAGCTACCGCTGTTGCGACTGTATGAGATGATTTCTTCTCAACCGCAATCTCAACCTTCTTGTCGATGTTTTCTTTAGTTAACCTCCATCTTTGCTTTCTCTCCTCTGTGGTCTCATGGTAGTACTTCTTCCACGTGGCGCCGTCTCCGACAACGTGCACGCGTCCATACGACGGTCGAGTCTCCACCGGGAGTCGTTTCAATATGTTCAACGCCTGGTTGAATGGAGTGTCCCACTTGGGCCTCGCCAATGCCTCAGACGGCGAGTCGCTTTCGACCACAATCTTGTGCTGCTCTCTCTGCAAAAGGCACAAGGATCGTTTACAAATATGACTAACGTGCGGTCGAATTGATCAGAAACTAAAATTACCAGCAGTCTCATGAACTCCGTCGTGACCGTGTTCGTCTCGAAAACCTTCTTCACTGGGTCCCAACGGTGCCGGGCCCTGAGGACGTCATGCTCCTGCAGGACGGTGAACTCCGCCAAGCGGTCTAGGATGCCCAGAGTCGCGGCTTCCGCGTCCTCCTTGGCCCATATGGACCTCTTCCCGCCGTAACCACGGCTTCCGAGGTGGTGGCACCCAATGTTCCTCTGTTGAAGCCCCTTCATGTACTTCGACTTTTTTTTGGCAGCTTCGGCCTCGCAAGACGCCTTGAATATTTCAAAGTGCTCTCCCGTGATTGTCGGATTATCCTTTACAATCTCGGAGTAGGGTTCCTTTTTGTCGATGATCCTTGCTTTCACCCTTGTTTTCTAGGCGGCCAACGCGTCGCTAAACTTGGTCATGGAGTGTTTCTCTATCTTCTTCATTGCCGGGTCCTTATCTAGATCTTTATAGTCCTTTCCATTCCGGCCGGGAACAAGAATATCTAGTGTAGTTTTTTAGGAGGGAGGGCCTCATATTATCTATCTTCTGTAGTTTCTCATCGTTGACGGTGGCGTTTGCCCGTACGATGCAGCCTATTTGATTGCCGTAGCAGGTGCGCGTTTCCTCCGGGAGGCTCAAAATTGCCGTCGTCCACCTTCGTGACCACCAGTCTAGTAGTCCTGAGTTTGTTAGGAAGTCGTTGCCTCTTTGCTTTCGGTTCTACACCGGCTCCGCTCCCCGAGGCAGCACCGGTCTCAGTCTCAGCGCCGGTCTCGATGCCGGTCTGAGTCTTAGCACCGGTCTCAGTCTCAGCACCGGTCTGCGTGTCGGTCTCAGTCCCCGATGCGACCGGTGGGCCCAACAACAACATCGGTTGATCATCGGCAAGGCTCAAAAATTCGTCTGCCGCCAGCTAGACTTCGTCGCAATCACCAGAACCCGGGCCTTCATTGTTGCTAGCCATGTTTCCTATGATTAAATCTAGTCAATTAATTCTAGACCTAATAAAATGAATAATGACATAAAAAGGCCTATGTTTTGCAAGAACGTTGACTTCTTCCCGGTGCAGCAAATCCCGGGCACTCGATATGTCCTAGTTTGTAGCATAAGTCATGCCGAAATTCACGGAAAATTTCGGCATGACCTTTTCTAAAAAGTTGACAAATCGAGAACCTGAAATTTGCTGGAACGGAAATGAATCAACATTCCGGCAAAACATAGGCCACTCAGCTTCATTCCCTGGAAACAGTGTTCAAATATCCATCTTCGACACCGCAACACATGTC
This sequence comes from Aegilops longissima, assembly GCA_021605205.1. NCBI lineage: Eukaryota > Viridiplantae > Streptophyta > Magnoliopsida > Poales > Poaceae > Aegilops > Aegilops longissima. The sequence goes on from CM038679.1 coordinate 743,193,508, forward strand.
CAAATATACACGAGCAATCACATGTCCAAATATACATGTCCAAATTTCACAAGCTAATTCAAAAAGTAAGTGTAGAAGAAAATTCATTTAACTACTAATAGAACAAAATTCAGTTAACTTTAGTGCTCTATAATGATGAGGGAAAAAAATTCATTTAACTACTAATTTCATTCATTTAGGTTATTCATTTAACTTCACCTAATTAACCTACTGTACCACTACTACTAGCAGCACTACTAACCTAATTAACCTAGCAAAACTCTACCGCCCTAACTAAAAAACATCTAATTAACATCTACTAGTACCACTACTGCCCTAACCTAATTAACATCTACTAGTATCACTATATACTACAAGCAGCATCTACCCTAATTAAACCCTACTGCCCTAACTAACTTTTGCTGTAAACCAAATTTTTTGCTCTAAACTAATTTTTGCTCTAACATCTACTACTTAACATCTTTTGTTCTAAACTACGTTTTGCTATAAACTAACTTTTGCTCTACTAATTTTTGCTCTAAAATGCAGAGAGAGAGGAGTGGGGGGGGGGGGGAAGGGGTGGGGGACATACAGAGATGGGAGAAACGGTGGCGGGGAGGTGCTCGGCGACGAAGGCAGGGGCGGAGAGCGCGGGCTCGGGCACGGGCAGCGGCGGTCCTGGGCGGGCTCGAGCGGTCGTGAGGTCGAGGGCGGAGACGGTGAGGTCGAGGGATGGCCTCGGGTGGTGGCGGTGAGGCTGAGGGCGGCCTCGGGCGGCGGCGGTGAGGATGACGGTGGCCTCGGGGGGAGATGGTGAGGTTGCGGGCGTCCACGCCGGCAGGAGACGGCGGCGAAGTGGGGCGATGGCGAACTGGGGAGACGGCGGCGAGGGCGAGGGATTTGGGGGAGAAGTGGTGGCCGGGGGGAGGGAAACCGTTGTTTAAGTGAAATGTAACACTAGCGCGTTCCTGAAAACGCGCTATAGCTAAGTTAGCTACAGCGCGTTTCCTGAAACGCGCTACTGCTATTCCTTTCTCCTTTTTCCCTTTTTTCATTTATTTTTCTTTACATTTTATTTTTTTCCTTTCTCCTTTTTCTATTTCTTTCATTTTCATTTACTTTTCTACTTGTTTTTCATTTCATTTTATTTTCGTTAGCAGCAGCGCCTTACACATAAACGCACTGCTACAAAAAAATTAGCGGCAACGCTGTTTCTAAAAGAGCGCTACTACTATGTGTAGCCGATCGGCTTAGTGGTGGGAATTTTTGTAGTAGCGCTTTTACAACGAGACGCGCTACTGCTATATATGTATCTGCAGCACGGTTATTTCACGCGCGCTACTGCTGTCTAGCAGTAGCGACCTTTTTTAACATGCGCTACTACTAAAGTTCTGTGTATAGGCTTTTCGCTAGTAGTGATTGGAAGGTTATATGCGGACACCGGAAAGTTTCCGAAGTGTATCGGATATTTCTCGGAGTACCGGTAGGTTACCAGAACCCCCCGGGAGTCTATGGGCCTTATTGGGCCATATTGGAGACAGAGGGCAGCAAGCAAGGTGTGGGCGCCCCCAGGCCCAAACCGAATTGGTTTAGGGTTTGGGGGGCCGGCCCCCTCTTTCCTTCTCCCCTCCTCTTTCCTCCTTCTCCTAGTAGGAATAGGAAAGGGGGGGCCAAACCTACTTGGAGTAGGATTGCCCCCCCCTTGGCGCGCGCTTCCTCCTAGGCCGGCCTCCTCCTCCCTCCCTCCTTTATATACGTGGGGAGGGGGCACCCCAAAGACACAACAAGATTTGTCTTAGCCGTGTGCGGTGCCCCCCACCACAGTTACACACCTCGGTCATATCGTCGTAGTGCTTAGGCGAAGCCTTTGCGCCGGTAACTTCATCATCAGCGTCACCACGCCGTCATGCTGACGGAGTTCTCCCTCGGCCTCAACTGGATCAAGAGCTCGAGGGACGTCATCGAGCTGAACGTGTGCTGAACGCGGAGGTGTCGTACGTTCGGTACTTGGATCGGTTGGATCGTGAAGACGTTCGACTACCTCAAACGCGTTACTAAACGCTTCCGCTTTCGGTCTACGAGGGTACGTGGACACACTCTCCCCGCTCGCTGCTATGCTTCTCCTAGATAGATCTTGCGTGATCGTAGGCAAATTTTTTGAAATACTGTGTTCCCCAACAATGGTCACATTAGTGCCAGTTTATTCACAAACCGGGACTAATGAGCTGAACATTAGTCCCTTTTTCTACTAGTGGGGGGAGATTAGTACCGCAAAGAATGCCAAGAAGTAAGTCATTAGGATTCAGTCCTTATGACCACATACTTAATAATCTGAAGTAGAAGTTCAGATAATCATATATTTGCAACAAATAGAAAATTTGCCACATACATTTACTGATGACAAAGGTGTCACTAAATTTTATATTCTTGCAGTAAAATGTTAGAGAAAGTGGAGATACCTAATAAACCACTGTTCTCCCAAATGAGAGCAAGAGGGGGAGAAATCTGACTAGACCAGATATAATTTCTCAGATGCTTCCGCGGAGACAGAGGAGATTAGATCATCAATCAGTAAATGCAATTCAAGATCAAGTTGAAAGACACCTCATAGGATTTGCTCATCATCCAAATTTGCAGCAGCAATAGACTGCATTGCAATGGTGGTCAACTCTCGCAGTGTCCCATGGTGCCATAGCGACTACTACATTGCAATGTCACACATTCCAACTTGCAGCAACAACAGTGAGCCTTGCAACATCGGTGATTAGCCCAAGCAGCATGGTGCGCTGTGTCCGGGTTTGCAACAACGCCACCTAAGACTTGTAGGGACTTCCAGATTGCAACCACATGTCAACAAATTACTCCCCCTGTTCCTAAATGTAAGTCTTTTTTAGAGATTCCACTATGGACTACATACAGAGCAAAATGAATAAATCTACACTCTAAAATATGTCTATATGCATCTGTATGTAGTTTTTATTAAAATCTATAAAAAGACTTATACTCCCTCCGTAAAAAAACATAAGAGAGTTTAGATCACTCCTAAGTAATCAGGAACGGAGGGAGTAGCATGTGACGTGGTGGAAGTGAAAAATGATAGTAGGGTGACCACACACGTACAAAGGCAGGTAAAAAAAAAATCTGGGAACGTTGTGTTCCACGACTGAGATCAGGTGTTTTCCATGCAACAAACGTAAAGCCAAACTGACTCTGCGTTAGATCGATCAGAGTACTACTACACGTAAACCCAAACTGACTCTCGTTGGATCGGTCGGTGTACTACACTACTACTACTACTACTACACAGAAACGTGGTTAACTCTAATAGTACGTACTTATACTACTCCACAAGAACGTGGTCGGGTAGGACACGAGTTGGACAAGGACAACAATGAAGCTATAGGCTCTCCACTTATATATACACGGCCACACCTATCGAGCGATCAACCCGCGTTCCATAGCTATACGTTCCTTCCACACGCACGGGCACGCCACCTCGCCTCCTCCGCCGCTAGCGATCGTCTGCTTCCTCGCCGGCGGGGACAAGCAACGCAACCATGAAGCTTGGTCCGGCCGTTGTGTGCCTTCTCCTCGTCGTGCTTGTCTTCGATGGTATACTACCTCCTTGTTTCTTTTCGATATTCGTTTGCCAAACCTTCTTCTCTTCTACATGACTGCATGCATGCACGCAAGTTCTGACATACATGATGGATCTACTTACATTGACAGCCGCTCGCGTGGAGGCTCGAGGGACGCCGTCCGCCAAGGAGTCATCAAAGAACCAGTGGACCAGCATGTTCGTCTTCGGCGACGACTTTGCCGACAATGGCAACCTCCCCAAGCTGCCGGGTGGTGAGCCCCAGTCTGATCTCTCGCGTCAGTGGAGCTACCCCTACGGCTCTTATCTCAACTCTCGTGGCTCCGCCTCTGCCGTTCCGACCGGCCGCTTCTCCAACTACCGGATTCAGTCCGACTTTATCGGTAATTTATTTATTATTCTAATTCTACTAGTACTACTGATCTAAATGCTCTTATGTTTCTTTACAGAGGGAGTACTTAGCTAGCTAGGTCGAATTTGTTTTAGATCATCAAGTAGTGTACTACGACATGTATAATCTTACTTCTAAGCACATCTAAATCTAAAACTAATAGAGCATATCCATCGTGTTGAACTTGCAGCAAGGATCTTGGGCCTGAATGCAGCACCTCCGGCATACATGCGCACGCTAGATCAATCTGTTGATCCAACTGGCATGACCTTCGCTTCCGGTGGCGCCGGCGTGTTCCAGAAGAAGGTGCCAAATCTTGCCACACAGGTTAAGTCTTTCACGAGGCTAATCAACAGCGGAATCATCTCGAAAGAGCAGCTTCGCCACTCCATCGCGCTTGTCGCCATCTCCGGCAACGACTACATGAGTGGCGCCGACGTCAAGAACTCCTTCTTGAGTAGCTTCGAGGACGTAAGTAGCTAGTAGCTAGACTCACACGTACAATAGAAAGACTAATTAACCACCCATCAATTAATACTTGCATCCCATTTAACCATCCTTGCATGCAGATCGATACTTACATTGGGAACGTGACGACAGAGATTGTGAAGAACGTCGTGCAGATACAAAAGCTTGGTGTGAAAAAGGTGCTAGTCAACAACATGCATCCCATTGGTTGCACGCCTTTGAGGACTAGCCCGAACAACTACACCACATGTGACCTTCTCGCCAACTACGCCGCCTCCGTGCATAACAAAAATCTAAAGCAGTTGATGGGCAAAAAGAATAACGCCTACGTGCTGGACCTCTACACCGCCTTCACCGACATCATCAATCATGCCCCAGGTTAGTACTTGCATATATATCCATGCGTGCATGTTGGAAATTAAATCTGGTTTCTAGTGTATGAGCTTGTTTCAACACGTGTCGGGACTACTTATACATACAATTTTCATGTGCATGCAGGTGAAGGGTCGGATCAGTCCAACAAGTTCAACAACAACCTGGCCCCATGTTGCGAGGGTTTCTATGATACAGGGTTCTGTGGACAGCAGGACGATACAGGGGAGCCCCTTTACGAATTATGTGAAAATCCAGACCAGCTCTTCTACTGGGACGAGGTGCATCCGACGCATGCTGGGTGGAAAGCAGTGATGAAGGCGCTAGAACAACCTTTGAAGGAGTTCCTAGATCGGGCCTATGTTCCATGATGCCTTGTAGTTTGAACACTTTCTAGATTAATTGCTACCTGGTTGGTGTGATTTCTTATAGGTTAGCTCTACACGTATAGTATGCATATTTGGGAAGGAGGTTGCGAGTTTTTCTTTCACTGCCTAACTTTTAGTTTAGTACTAGTACTCTTTATGTATGAAACATGAACCGGCTAATGGTTTATTTCTCTTAGAAAGTTGGTCGTGTGTGTGTGGTGAATCTAGTGTGCATGCATCTACTTGAGCTCGTGGGTAGTTACATGGAATGAGAAGAAAGGAACAGCACTACTTGGACGGGCGCGCTGGCACTATGTCCAGAACATAGCAACCCGGAGAGGCGGAGACTAGATGGCCCATGGGTGCCAAAGGACGACAATCCCATTACGCAGAGCAAAAGGGGCCGGATATTAATAGGCTATACCAGCCTGAAACATCAATGGTGGGCTCTGACCTCTACTACTCTTCTCAGTCGGCAGTAAATTGTAAAGTAAAAACGCTCACCTGGATAGCCATTGCTCAGGCGGCAGGAATATGGGATTAGGTTCATGTTCTTTTAGGGAAGGCCATTCTGCGATTAGGGGGTTCGTCGGCCCAACTGCAAGAATTTTTATTATTAGCTAAACAAAAGCTAGGTAGGTAACTCATGATCCGCTCCAAACTCGACCTTCCGGATCCCAGTAGCCGTGTCAATGCAATTAATTTAGAGCAAGCTGCTAATAATTGCGCCTTCTTCATCTGGAAGGAGTGCCGCTGTTGCACATGTACTTCTTCGCTCAACCTCACGACAAGCTGTGTCAACATTTAATTTGAACATGCCATGCTTTCTTGTTTGATCCACCTGCACCTGCTACAATCTGGGACGTTGGTTCTTTGCCCTGACTTCGCTGCATACATGTCTTCTCATTTGCCGCGCGCTCAGCTCCAGTCTCACAGGTACTGCTGGTAACGCAGTTCTTGGTGAGATTTGGTTTGGTCTTGGCACATTACTGCCCACCAGGTTACATATACACATCTTCGACTAAAGTAGTACGAGTGTAACCATAAGATACTAGGATAGTTGAACCTCTCTACAAAGCACGGTACACGGGATAACATACAGTAAGACCAAGGCTACTTTCGCGGCAGCACCGTGCCTCCCCGACCTCATACGTAAAACTTGCACCAGATTCGAACGCGCGCTTTTCTCCGGACGCACGATGTTCCCAGAGCCACATATGCCTTTCTGCGTACATACACACCTACCACTCCTGTCTCTCTCCTCCAAAAGCTGTGACCCGTACCAATGTAACCATATGATACTGGTATGTAATGGGAAAAGAGACACATCAGGACCAAGGTCTTGTTTCGCGGCAATGCCGTCTCCGGTGCCAAGCAAGTAGTGCAACATAGAGCGTGCTGCATTGGTCACAACGTGGTAAATTTCTATGGTTAAAGTTGTGGCCAGTACGAGCGTAACCATATTGTAGTTAGAAATAAACATATCTGCAAAGTACTAATACAGTAGACAGCAGGCCCCGAGATCTGGTTTTGCGGCAGTGCCGTCGCCAATGCCAAGCAGTGCAAAATCCAGCGTGCTACATATCTCTCTCACAACATTGTAAATTTATTCTCGCGCGCTAAGTAGCTAAAATTTAGCTACACCACTTTGAGAATGTACCCCGGAAAATCAGCCAAAAGTCATGCTTGAAATAGCAGAGTCGGTGTCATGGAAGGAAAGTGTTAATATCAGACTACGGATCCAGGAGGATTTGGGAGATTGGTGGCGATCGAGTAGCTTTGGAAATTACTCGAGGAAAGGAATTCTGTGGGAGTAGATGGGTGAGGGCATCTCTAGCGGACCCCCTAAAATCTGGTATATCTAAGAACCAAAAGTGAGCTTTACGAAGTTAATCACTAACTAGTAGACTAGGAGAATGCCCGCGCGTTGCTACGGGCAAAAGCCGGATGACCGTGCATTGCCATGAAATAATAGAAATATACACATTTATCAAATTATTATTTTAATTCAGAAATGCGTGTTAAACATGGTGGCATCTGGTTTCATCAAATAGCGACAAATTCAAAATCTCTTCGGCTTCTTTCTTCTCGGCAGTCTTGGTCTCTCCTAAACCAGAAAATCATCTGTCACTAAAGAACATATACCATCCATTATTAAATAGGACCAATATCACTCAACATCACACGTCCATGTGTGTCACTATTACAAGGTACACAAAAGGTGACAATTCCTTGTAATGAGCCTCTTGATTTCAACAATAATAGCACAAAAGGAGAGATACAACTTCTGAGAGTGTTCTTTATCAATAGCATGACCATTCCATTCTTCGTAGCAACAATCAGCCTGAAAACCCACTGCAAATTGTTTAAGTTCATGTCAAATATTACGCCCAAAATATTAACTGCGGCCATTGGTAAGTATATAGTGCAACAGGTTTGTGGTGCACCCGACATCGGTTCATACTTAAAAACATCTCTAACAAACTGAGAAAAGGTCTGTAGATAGGCAGAAAACAAACCGATTGTCACAAAAATCAAGTACCTTTTGAAACCCAACTCGGAAAATAAAAATAGTATCGACTGTGGTAATTGGCCAAATTTAAAGCCCAACTAATGTTGTGTACTATTGAATTCGTTTTTTTTCTTGAACTATGTTATGAATTTGACTTCAAGTTTGTGATACGGGTGTTCCATCTTGAAAATATGGCCTATCTCATCTAAGTCGTATATATTTTAGATTTTCTTTTCAAAAAATATTTAAGAATGTCAACCATATTTATTAGATGTTTTCTCAAAACATTCAAGGATGCCAACAAAAGGACCGTGTGCACAAGATATTCACCCTTTGGCTGGCCCTCTTTTCTAGCATTTTTTCCTTGTTGGACTTCATCACACTACTTCATGTTCTATGTTGGATCTTGTCGGTCACCCATGCTCCATCTCTGTTCTAAAAAAAAGCAGCTAAAGATTTTTCTAAGTACCTGGCCCACTCCAACTACCATCTAAATTCGAAAGCTCTTCCACCCTAAAAATTAATAAAGTTAATTAGAAACACAGAAGAACCAATAGACCATCCAATGCAACCTTCAATAAAAAGTTGATTGTATATAGGAAATGTTTCATTTATCTTGAATCAAGATGATCTTTTAAAATGTCACGAACCTAGTGCCAACGGCGTACTCGCAACCACGATGAGCCTTTCACCACTGCCTACACTGCGCTCGCGCACACCACTCCGCTACTGCCGCAAGTACCAGCCACACTGCCCGCCGCGATGTTGAGTTGCGGTATTAACATTTGTAACAGGGATGAGCCTTTCAGAATTATGCATCCATGCCCTGTCTAAAAATAAGTACTAACATTTGTAATTGCGGTATGCTCACAAGTCACAACAGCTTCACCATCTACAGTAGGAAAACACATCCAGTGTTAAGTGCTAAACAGTATGTCACGTATGTCCTTATAGTTTTGATCTACATATGGCCATGCTTCTTTCATCTGAATTAGCAACACAAGCTTAGGATGTGATTGTAGATAGAAGAAGAAAGAGAGGTGCATATATTACCAGAACTTGAATCTTGCAACCTTTTTTGTTTTGATAACATGAATCCTTGGCATCCTGATCATGTCATCACATGAAGCTTTCATGGTGCAATGAAATCATGATCCAAGTATCAGGGGCATGTTGGCGGCAAAGCATACCAAGAATTAAATGATGGTAGCACGTACAAGAAGCACAACAGGAATCATGACCAAAAACATGTTACTCGACCTCGATGCCAGGTAACAGGAGCATCAAAATCTTGGTCTTACAGGGATAGAATGATCTGCAATCCGCATCTTCCAATAAGGACTGCATTAGTAGCAACTGAGATTAGAACACTGTTGTAATCATCTCTTATATCTGAATTAGTTTATATGATATCCGTCCCGCAAACAAAATATTGGTTCTCTTAGCCAGAAATAATGTTCAGATACACTATCTTAACAATCAGCTTCAAATGTGCAAAACAATTCTATTAAATGTAGCTTTAGTAGATAAAAGAAATTCAAAAAAGTCTGAAGACATTTGAACTTATTTCTTAACAACACAAACACCTGGCACAAACTACCTTTTTAATACTCTTTCTTGAATATACAAAAAATATAAATAAAAGCTAGAGCAAAAATAACATTCCTGAAACTTTAAACCAGTAAGAGTTCCATCCGGAAAGCAATCGAGGAACAATGAAAAATCTTTAGCTTGCGCACTTTTGTGTTTTACTAAACTCTAGTTGATGAGTATTATCTAGAATGCTAAGGGCACACTGAAATCATAGTAATAAATGCTAGAGATAGATAATCACCACCATAATAGAATTTTATTAGAATAAATGTCATGGTGCAATGTATCTTGTGATTCCTTTTTTCCATCAACCTGGCTAAACTTGGATATACAAATGATTAGCATATGCCATGACATTCTACTTATCAACTTAGTATGAACAACCATATATATACCTTGACAAAGTTCAGATGCCAAATCATTTCAGCGGCCTTGGTGACCAAGTTACAGGAGAACACATTGTGCGGAACCCTATGAAAATCCAGAGGAGGTCGTAGCTAGCTCCAAAATGACTATTATTCTTCCATCCTCCTCCAGCTTCACCACCAATGCTCAGCTCTCTTCACCCATCTTCACAGAAAGGACGGTTGCGGTAAATAGTGAGAAAGGTAAGTTGTATTTTTTTTATTTAGTTGATTATGGAAAAATAAATAAGCTCGAGTTGTATGTCCATCAATAAAAAATAAAAGGCATAGAAGAAAGAAAGAGTAAAAGGGAAAGAGAGGAAGTAAGCAGGCTCCTGGAGCAATGCCGGCAATCCGAGGGGAGAGTAGTGAGCGTTCGTTTTCGGGCTCGGGAGCTTCCATGTGGCCTGATGTTGTGCAGGGCGGGCATACCGGATTCCCCTTCCTTGCCCTCTACATCCGCACGCGCAATCTCGACTTGGTGGTCAAACCGCACGTGGGAGCCAGCGCACAGAGCCCCTCGCCACGTAGGTCGGTGATGCTCCCCTGCGGCACGCAGGTCGACCTTGACCACTGCCGACTGCAGTAGGCCCGACACAAACTCAAAGCGGCGGCTTTGAGAGAAGGTGGGTGCGAACACTTCCTCCTTCTTTCATCCCAGATTCCATTCTATTCCTTGACAGAAGTGCGAGACGTTTTAGATAGTGTTGTGTTCGTGCCTCTTAAGGTTTTTTTTTTTGCTCTGTCTTCTTTCATCTTGGCATATTCCTTCTACTTGAAGGACACCACTTTTAGTGTTGGCTTCACACTCACACCTTCAAAGGAAGATCGGAAAATGGCCTGAGTGAGTCAATGTTCTCGCTACTAAAAAAAGTGGAAAACTTGATTCCTTTGCTAGAGACCTTCAGTTTAATTTATTCACCAAAATATCGCCTTGTGGTGAAGCTTTGTTTTTATTCACAGGACAAAAAGTAAGGCAACAAACTCTTTTTATTGCCTTCCAAATTTCAGGAATACAATACGGATAAGTTTGAACATTGCTCTAGCTTAGAATCAAAATACAATAAAAATATAGAAAAAAAAACTTTGTGCTATGAACAAATGTGTCGGTTCTTGTTAACTTTTTGTGTAGCTTTGATGAAGGCTGTTAAGGTTCAGAGAGAACATATTATTGCATCAGTGGAAGTGTGAATAAAATAAGAGGGTGAAGGCACCTTGGCAATTTTAATAATAAACAATTTATAAGGTCATAGAATTTATTGTATTATTTCTTGACACCTACTGCACTTTCTAGGACGAACCAAACAGTAATTATGATGAACAGAAAATACCTGATGCTATGGCATGTCTTTACGAATATGCAAAGCAGCAGCATACTTTCTGCAATGGGGAAACCTTACTCTCTCTCTAGTGGAAATATGTGCAAATGAGTTCCAATGATACAGTGGGGAAAAACTAATGGACATGCATTTTTTTTCCAGGGAAGCCAATGTACACACTTAGGCTATGCATTCCTTTCATATATCTTCTCCTGACTGATTGTTATATCATTTTGAAACTTTGAATATATTTATCTATTGCAGTCTAACTCTTCCGAAAGTAATAATAAAGAAGAGCATATTCTAAGTTATTCATGGATTAAACACATATGGTGAATTCTCTGTCATGAGACGGCGGGGAGAAAATTAATTTTATTGCAAGATGTCTGATGTTATGCCATATCGACATGCATCAAAACTTCAAAAGACTCTACGAAGCGCACCCAAATTATAATAGTTGCATGATGAATTTTATGTGCAAAACCAATTTATATGTATCTCAAAGACCGATTTTCACTGTACATTTTGGAACTTACCACAAATCGCAGGTCGAATACGTGGCGCCATCTGATCATCTCCAGGAACCATACATTCAACCTTCCTTGTAAACAATCTCCAGCACACGCAGATCCACCCCGATTCTTGTTAACTGGCCATGCAGCCTGAACTCCTTACAAAGTCTTCTCCCATCAGGATTATAAGATTTGGATAAGTATGCTTGAACCACTTCCTGCTAGTGGAAGTAATATTGATTTGAGCAAAACCAATAGCTCGTTGCCAACAAATATCTGACTCTAGAAATGGAATCAATCATCAATCATATCAGAAAGAGAAAAAAAACAAGAAACGAGATTATTTCAATGGCGAGCAAAGCTTTACTTGGTCCAAGAAGTGGTGGTTGCCGACCTCCTCCCTGAAGTCGAGCACCGCCATGACGGTGCCTGTGGTGAGCATGTCAGCGCCGGCGTCCTAGATTTTTTTTTTTAGAAAAGGAGGATGTACCCCCGGCCTCTGCATCTGGACGATGCATGCAGCCATATTATTAATTATTCACAGAAACCATACAAGGTGATACATCAATAAGCCTAAAACCACCATCTTGGCAACACCGTTGCTACTCCTATCCCCTTGATGAAGGCGTGCCGAATGTCCGGGCCTAATACCAAACAGACATCGCACCAAAGCCTAACATCTAAAGCCGGGTGTCCCATCCAAGCCACTACCTGGATTGGGTCCCACACCGGTCTGGCACACTCCCAGTGAGCACCGCACGCTGCAAGGGCCGTCACCTCCATCATCCCTCGGTTCATCTTCAGAGCATAGTTGATGCACCAACCTTGCCAGGCCTCTCTGCCATCAACGCCACCATGACGCCAGACAGCTTCCTCCTCCTGCGCGAGTCCATCTCCGCGCATCAGACACCGAGTCTCCACAGCGCCACACCGTCGAGAACCGCCACCATCAATGTGGAAGATGAAGCACCGCTCCACCAAAGACGCCGTCCTCCGGTCCCACGAGCCCGTGTGCATCTCCAAGAATGATGCCCCCAAGGGGGAAACGACACCATAGAGCCCTCGTCATCCGATCTACTGATCTAGGGTTTCCCCCGGAGATAGTAGAGAGTGGCCTTGAACTTCTCCACGGCGATGCCTTCAGAAAGGAAACGACGCAGACAGCGTCGCCGTCACCGGCCTTGGCCATAGCCAAAAGCAGGTTTTCACCCAGATCTGATCGAAGACCTCCATCTCTCGTGCACGGGCCGCCGCCATCCCTGCTGGGATCTCAACGAAGACTCCAAGGAGTGGATCGGCGCCGTGGCATCGTCATCGTTGTGGCCGCCGTCACCGGCCAAGGGTCTCCCCCGATCCGAAGAGCCCCACCCTCCAGTCACTGCCCACCACCCGGATCCGGCGAGCAAGGCCACACCGAAGCCCAGATCGAGCGGGATAAGGTGAAGGAAATGAAGCTAGCGCAGGTCGATCCAGATCTGGCGGCCGGCCGACGGATCACGGCCGCCATGAGATCCCACCACCAGGTCCTCGCCTCCCACGCGCCGGCAAGACGAGCAGCTCCAGGAGTGGTTGTCGATCAGAGGCGCCGTGACCGCTGCACCGGCCACCGCCACGGAGGCCGCACGTCCATTACCAAGGCCGCGAGAGGAAGATCCCGCCGCCGCTGGCCGCCGGCAGGCTTTGCCCGGCGACGTAAGCCAGCGGCGGCGAGGGGGAGACGCCAAGAAGGAAGCGCCGGCGGCGGAGATTAGTTTCCGCCCGTGCCGCCGTGAGGAGGGACGCGGGCGTTTTTTTTCTGAAGAATGAGGTCTCTACTTTCAGGCACTGTTGACCAACAACACCAGATACATCAAAGAGGACAACCAGGTGAATGACCCTGCAGCGCTGCTCTTGGCGGTGAGATCTTTCTGGCACTTCCAATGATAGTAAGTGAACGAACTAAATAAAAATTAATTACAGGTCACGATTAAGTGACATGAATGCCCAACTTCTGCGATCACGTCACACAAGGATTCTGTTGCTATCGGACTAATTACAGGTCACGATTACAACATGGGCACAAGAGCAAGCATACACATGCAAAAGGAAAGAATATGCACTGACTGAATAAACTGCACGGAAGGCATTAGCACTACAGTAATGTCCCTAAAATCTACACACCAAAAATGTAGCAAAAATCCTGACAATTAGAATATTGTAAAACAGAATGCCAAAAACACTTCAGCATATATTACCAATGAAACTCAGTTATCAACAAAACTGAGCTAACTAATTTAAATGGGCAAAAATGGATTTGATTGTGGTAACCAGTTATAACAAGGCAATAGTGTCTCGCGTGCTTGAGGCTGGTGCGGGGCACATTGGATCTGGCAAAGGACTGGATACATCGGTGCGATTTATGCGGCCATATCCATCTGCAAGGGAGAACGGCAAGATAGTCAACGAAGAAGCATTAGAGCAACAAAAGTCCTCCTGGACCTTTGATTCTGTGGAAGGCAGGTAAAAGTAAAATTTTGTTCCAAAATTATTTGATAACAAGTTAAGTTCAAATGTGAAATTTGATATTACACAGTATGAAAAATAACTATGAAATGCTGAGATTACAACAGTACGAAAAATAACTATGATAAATTTAGTGAGTTTTTGTATGAATCACCGAGATTCTACCTACCATTCTTATAGTAATATGATTTCATCGATCCGTTGAACTAACACCTCCTGTAGACATTAGGGCGGATGAACATGTAGAACTAAATCCCAGAACAATAGTACAATCATGTGCCTTTTAATTCCTACAACAACTATCCGATTTGCAATAGAGTAGTTTCTCCTCAGATCACACAACTCCTACATAATAAGAGAAACATATGTATCACTCTTGAAGTCGATGACCTGAAGCAAATTAGTGGCAGCAGCGTAAATGAGTTTTGATCAAGGAATATATGTGTATATACATGAAGAAAAAAACACAAATATATTCAGTATAAGGAGTTTAGCTATCACCTCACTAATTTGACATCAACTTTTTTTGTGCAAATGCACATGTTTTAGCCAACAAGTGTTGTGAGGTGGATGTGTTGAGAACTGGAGATCAACAAGTTTTAGTGCCATAGATAACACTTAATGGCCAACAATCTGGTGGAAAAACAACTCGACAAAATATTCAGATCATACTTGTATATAGAAATTATTAAGAGGGCTATGTACTACCGCTACCAGAAACTGAAATTTTCCTGTGAGTCGAGTACCGACAGGGAAATAGGGTAAACCGACAGGGAAACATTTTCCTGTCGGCCAACCGTCAGGGCTAGCCGTCAGCCATAGCTTGACAGGGAAAACCGAAAATGCCTGTCGGCTGACCGACAGAGAACTTATTCCTGTCGGTATCCCGTATTCCCTGACGGTTTTCGGCCGACATGAAATAGCCTACATATCCCTGTCAGGATGTAACCCTCAGGAGAAACGGGTATCGAATAAACAAAAAAATATAGTAATAGCAGTTCACAAATCATTCCAATAGATGCATACAGAACTTCACATCAAAATCAATCACTTGTGACATCAATACAATTACTAATTCGCGTCTCTTCTCATACCACCACACTTAATTTCTATAAATGAACCAAAGATCAGAAACACTTAATTCCAAGAAAAACATCAGCATCCAGTAATTAGTAGTTCTGTATTGTTTCCAGCAGCTGAAGACGATAGCAACTGGTCCACCTGATTATTTCAGTCAAACATGATTATTGCGATATTAATCAATAAGAACTCATGAACGAAAAAGTAGAGCTATCAATACAAACATTTGATAGTTGTTACATACAAAGAGTGATATGCATAACTCGCCATCTCAACAATATCACTGCCAAGAATCTAACCCACATGATAGATTTATAGGTAGTTGCTAGAAAATTAGAACGAACTCCAGGAGATCATAATCACTCAATGAACAAAGATAATTTATAATTTTCAATTCTGTACAGGAAAACTCATGAGCGATGACCAAATGACAAAGAACGAACATATTTGACTCCACGTGAGCTATGCTATTTAGTAATCCAGAGAAATAATCAAGTGCCCAAGATTTTCCAGGACATGCCAGTAGCATCAAAGAATTCAGAAAGTGCTACTTAGGTTCTACAGGTTTAACGGTCACCAATTATATTCAGAGGCTTAATGGAAACTAGAGCTAAGTCAGATGTGGTTCATATTCTCAATTCCTTCAGTGGGGTGTATGTGTATATCTCATCATCATTATTTACAATCAGATTTATGTACAAGATAAACCAAGTATCCCACAAAATACAGAATTTTCACACGAACATCCCTAAAAGGCTAGGAGGTGTTGAACTATGAGAAAGATCGATATGAGGATACCAATATATAGCAACATTGCATTTGAAAGACCATCTGACGCATGCCACAAGCCTTTCTCCTGCAAAGTGAAATGACAAAGTAAGCCATGAAAACTGAGGCATACCTTGGGGCCAGTATGAGAAGTTCTATCCAATGTACCCTTCCAAGTTAAACAACATCTTAGAATCAGTGTGGACCTATAATAAATCGGCATTTTCAGAATATGTCATAAGATAAGAACAGAGCAGAGGTAATAACGGTGAAATGGGTCGAGCCAATTTGTCAAGGTAATTTATATGTAAGTTATACAGATGCAAGAAACAGGAACAATATCACAAGATATTAATCATATAATCAGCATAACATATTTGGCACCTTAGTTTCCTCATTGCACCTAACTTGTTTTTGTCGAAGCAAGTTACCCAATTCTACAGCCACTGAGGCAAAATAATTGAGTGATTTTTCCAAGACCCTGTCTCAGATTTGATACATAATACAACTGACAAAAACCTTTCAACTAACAACCTAGGCATATTGTTCTGAATTAGTTTGACAAAACAATTAAAATCAACCTGACTAGCCAAGACATTAGAGGCTCCTTGCAAGTTAAGGTCAAACTACAACGGACATGTCAATACTGCTGTACAGCTCCTCAATGTCGCATAACCAAAAAATTGTATGCTAAGAAGTGTAGGGTAAATGTACCTTCGTGAAAATAGTAGCACCAAACCTCAAGAGGATGTGTGAGCTGAAACAGCGAGTTTCAACATATTGTGATGTAGCAACAGTACTTTCACGCAAGTTGGTTCTGCAATGGAAGAACACAAAAAAAGCTCATTATTTTTCTTTATCTGGCTGATATAATCAGCAAATAACCAATGAAGTAAGAATTAGACTAAACCAACATACGGCTACTGGCTCAACACAGATCAGATGATCTACAGTATTACAGGCATAACATGGTACTCTAGCATATATGAAAAAACTTGAGCGCACATTATTCATGGTAAAACTTTTCTTTTCAGCATATCCATTTTTCGTAGCCAAATATACTTATGCTTTAGTAAAAGTGGCAGGAGTTATGCGTGATAGTTTTTCGTAGCCAAATATACTTATGCTTTAGTAAAAGTGGCAGGAGTTATGCGTGATAGAAAAGAAAATGGAAAGGGCTCAAACAAATGAGCAGAGATTCAGAGATACTAGTACCGAAGCTGCATCAAGTCTAATGACTGAAAGAAAATTAGATCTAATTCCATGTGCACCAATTTTCCAATAGAGACAAAAAACAGTTTCAGTACATAACCTGCAAAATGAAGAGAAATTAGATTCCTATTAAAGTAGTGATGTCTTTATCAAGAGGAACTTGTACCGTGTTCTTATATGAAGTAGAAACCAAGATCTGCTGCAGACTTGGATCTGGCAAAAAATCGAACAAGAAATTTCATATATGAA
This sequence comes from Aegilops longissima, assembly GCA_021605205.1. Classification (NCBI taxonomy): domain Eukaryota; kingdom Viridiplantae; phylum Streptophyta; class Magnoliopsida; order Poales; family Poaceae; genus Aegilops; species Aegilops longissima. The sequence goes on from CM038679.1 coordinate 743,210,835, forward strand.
GTAGAAATCAAGAGCAAGAATAGATTAGCATCCGAATACACTGGAGTTAGGAGACCACACTTGTACCGTACCGAGTAATCGGTTTGGAGGAGACATCACCGTGCATAGATCTGGGGAAGGTCCCGTAGATGGATGGGTCGATGGTCGCCAAGAAGGACATGGTGGAGGAGAGGCGGCGCCGTGGTCGGAGCATGCAATGGATGGCGCAGCTTGGTGTCGATGTGAAGGAGCCTGCAGCAGATCTTGCGGGCGTGACGGAGTGGGAGGTGGAGGCTGCAGTAGGGCCGGCGCCCGGACGGGATTGGGATGGTGGTCGGGAAGCTTCGGAACGCAGGCGTCGGGGACGGTGGTCGGCGGCATCGCGAGGTCGGAGGCGGCGATGGATTTGACGGCGGAGGCGGAAGGGCGAGAGGTTAGGGTTGGATTGTGGAATTTTACGGGGAGGATTTTATCTCGAGTGGGCATCGGCGCGTAAATAGGCGGGCGGGCTGAAATATTGGCGCGATACTGTTGTCGTGGTTCTAAGTTTGATAGTAGAATGGGGGTAGGTATGGAGAGGCAAGATCCTAGCTATGGAGTAGTTGTATACGCAAGGGATTTACGAGTTCAGGCCCTTCTCGGAGGAAGTAACAGCCCTACGTCTCGGAGCCCGGAGGCGGTCGACTGGATTATATGCGTATGTGTTACAGGGGTGCGAACCCTTCTACCTGTGGAGGGGGGTGGCTTATATAGAGTGCGCCAGGACCCCAGCCAGCCCACGTAGTAGAGGGTTTAAGGTGCGTTAAAGCTAGGCGTTACTGGTAACGCCTTACATAAAGTGTCATTAAGGTCATAAAGACTATTTAACTACAGACCGTTTGGACACCGAGTGGCTCTTGGACTCTTGGTGGTCGAGTGGGTCTTCATAGTCGAGTGTCTTTGAATCTGTCGAGTGGAAACCTACCAGGTCGACTGGAAGGCTACTTCTCTTGTGAATGTCCTTGTGGAGGGTATCCTTGGGCAGGTCCATGACCCTACCCCAGGTATATGACTTCATCATTAGCCCCCGAATGGATCGAGGTTTGAGTGAGGAAGGAGTTGATAATATTTCCGACCTGTTCTTCGTGTTGTGAGTGCGTCCTACTCTGGATCAACGACCTTTTGGTGATGGCATCAACCTTTCTTTCAGTCGCCTTGATCCATTCTTCTCGTTTGTCGAGTGAACTTTGTGAACCTGAGAATTTCCGAGCGACGGATCTGAGGAAATCCGTTATCTGACGAGTTGCTCTGCGGTTAGCGGATTTTGCGGGATCCGAATTTTGGGAAGCGCGCGAAGCGGAGAAAAACCGCGGCACTCGGATGGGATAAGACGATGACGCCTCGATCCTCGCGCCGCCTTTTTCGCCACGTATCGTGCGCGCGCCAGTTGCGGGATCGTGATGGGATTACCTGGGCCTACCGGTCAGCCACTCGGAAGCGACCCCATATAAGGCGTTGGACCGGGCATTTTGAACAGTGCGCCCTCAGATTTCCCCTCTCTCCGCCTCCAAAACTTTCTCGCCACGCTCTCCGTCCGCCCAGCGCCGCAGCCCGATACCTTTCTCGCCGGCGACCATGGTGAAGGACAAGACTGCCGCCCTAGAACGGATGAAGAAGACGGCGGCGAAGACCAAGGGGAGAGCGTCCAGTCGGGGCGGTTCCTCTTCGCGGTCCAAGCTGCCGCAGGGCTGGGTCCAAGGAGACTGGATCCGGTCGACCATCACCAAAAAAGACCTCATCGATCTGGCCAACGAAGGACGGATCCCCCATGGGTCGGCGAGGCTTCCGGGCACGGAGTGGCAACCGCAGCCTGAAGAGGGTGAGTGCGTCCTCCTGGCCACCCACATAGATAGGGGGTTTTCTCTGCCGCCAAATCCTTTTTTCCGGGGGTTTCTTAACTTTTTTGGAGCGCAACTCCATCATTTCACTCCAAACTCCATTGTGTATCTTGTTGCTTTCGTTTCGCTCCGTGAGAATTTCTTGGGTTGTCGACCGCATTGGGGTCTTTTCAAGCACATATTCACCTGTCGCTCCCAGACGGTGAAGAAAACGAGCCCGAATGACGAAATGACCCAAGTAATCCAAATGTGCGGGGGACTCGGAGTCCAGATGAGGGGGAAGAGCGCCTTTCCAGCTATGACCCTCCCCGACTCGGTTAGAGGGTGGCAGTCGACCTGGTTTTACTGCCAAGACCAGCCGACGTCGGGGCAGTCGACTGGGCTCCCTCCTTTCTCCATGAGTCGAGTGAACAAGCCATCTTCCTTGAAGGTGTTGCCAGAGGAGAAGGCCCAAGTAAAGCTTCTGATGGAGCGTGTAGTCCAGGTTATTCGCGAAGGGGTGACCGGCATGGATCTCCTGGAGGTTTTTCTTCGACGGCGCATTCAGCCACTCCAATACCAAGATCATCCGATGTGGATGTACTCCGGTACGGAGGATACCACTCGGGTCCATCCGGAGGAGCTTGATGACGCCATACTGGAGAGGTGGATGACTGCCATCACAGGAAATAAAGACAACCCTCGCGGAGCTAGGAGGATTCCACCACTCGACCATAGTTACGAACCAGACAAGGTATAACCACTTATCTCCGACTGTGATTCTGCTGCATTCATTCTGTTTTGATGCCAATTCGTGGACTGACTTTCACCTTGCTTTGTTGTCTTCTAGGTCACCACTGAGATGTACTCGATGCCCAACGGGGCGCAGGAAGCAGCCGAAGAAGAAGAAGGAAGTGGAGGTGAGAGTCCGGAGGAATGGGAGTCCAACGGCGAAGAGGATGAGGAGGAGGATGACTCTGATGATGAGGAGGAGGAGGAAGAAGGGGAGGAAGACGTCGACCCTCCTCGCTCGAAGGGAAGGTCCAAGCTGACGCACGACCCGGCGGCCGGGCGCGGTAAAGCTGTTGTGCCGACCGGTCAGTCGACGAAGCGACCTAGGACAACTTCTCCCGCGCCGACTGAAAAGCCACCGAAGCAACCTCGAGCGACGTCGTCAAAGCCGGCGAAGGCCTTGCCAAAGATGCGAATGGTCATCCCCACCATCTCCGGGTAACCAATCAGAACCTTGTATTTCTTTTTTCAACATGAGTGAACTTTGGGTCGACTTGATGACTGATCAGCCGACTCTTGAAATCTTCAGCGCCGCTACCTCCGAGATTTCAGCCAAGCACGATGATCAGGAAATGGAGGATGCGGCCACTTCCAATCTTGGTAAGATCTCTGAGGTTTTACTTTTAGCTGACTGGAGCTTTTTAGTCGATTGGGCTTCCATGTTTACTTCTGGATCTCACTTGCAGTTCCACCTCACGTCATTGATCTCCCCGACGATGACGAGGAAGCGCCATTGAGGAAGAGGAGGAACAAGAAAGTGCCTGCTGGCAAGGCTGCTCAAGTCGCGGCGACTCCTGAGACACTGATTTCCGAGGGAGGCGATCCTACTCGGACTTCTGTATCTTTTGCTGTACCGCTGACGAGTGCCCGACCCGCTTCGTCGACTGCTGATCCACCGTCTCTCTTTGCTACACACCACGTCCCGGAGGACCAAGTAAGTGCTGCTAAGGAGGCCATACGCCAGGCAGGGATCATGATGGAGCGGGTGAAAGCGGCTCGAGAGGCAAGTCAGGCGGCCTATGATGCCAGTTCAGCTCTCCAGAGCAATGTCCAAGTAAGTCAGTCGTCGCTTGCTTTGTTAGGATATACTATCTGAAACTGCTTTCTTCTGGAGATTTCCATATCTGTACACCCACTGGGTGTGTGTGTCGTTTGAACTTTTTGTGGGGGCACGCTGAGTGCACCCACTGGGTGTAGTCCCCGAGACTATGGTCGACTGCGTGCAGTCGGCTATAGTCTTTATGCTGTGATCTTCTTCACTCGACCAGCACGGACCAAGTCGAATGGAACTGTAAAACCGGTGGGGGCACGCTGAGTGCACCCACTGGGTGTAGTCCCCGAGACTATGGTCGACTGCGTGCAGTCAACTATAGTCTAAAGAACTTCTTTTTTGTTTTTTACTGCGGCTGACTGCTGACAATTAGCCATGTTTTTAGAATCATAGCCTTTTTGCCTCTTTTGGTCGACTGATCGAACCAAATTGGTAAACCAGTGGGGCACGCTGAGTGCACCAGCTGGTGTAGTCCCGAGACTCTTGTCAATGTTTTTATTCGACCGTAGTCTTAGAAATGCTACCATTTTCCCTCAGTCACTCGGAAGTGATTTGTCTTTGATGTCTTTCGTTGGTTGACTCTTTGTAGAAATCTTGCGAGCTTGTGGCTCGCTGTACTGAGTTAGAGAAAAAGCAGATTCAGCTCAACCTCGATTTGAAGCTTGCTCAGGAGAATTTGCAGAAGGCACGGGATGAGGCAAAAGGTATGGCTGGTGAGAATTTTTGACGACTGCCTCTGTTTTTCTGCTCATTCTCAACTCTGTTCTCATTGTTGCTTTGCAGATAAACTGGAAGAGACTTTGAAGAAGAAGGACCTTGACCTTGCAGAGGCACAGAAGGCGGCTTTGGAGAAAACAAAACTCGCTGAAGAGAAGCTTGCCTCAGTCGACAGACTTGAAGATGAAAATGCCAAGCTGAAAGCTTCTCTTGACGCGGCTGACAAGGAAGTCAGTCGACTGAAGAACGACAAGAATGTTCTGTCTGACAAGGTTGGCCAGCTGGCGGGGAAGCGAAACGACCTGGAGGTTTATCTTGGAAGGTTCGCCAAGAAGCTGTTTCTCATGCTTGAAGATAATCTCTTTTATCCAACTGTCTTGCTCTCACCGGCTCATCATATGATCTTCATTTTGAATCTGAGTTGTGTTTTCAGAATTCTGCCAAAACTTTAAAGAAGAAACCAGTCGAGTGGAAACCAGTTTGGACCCCATCAACTCTCCTGTGAAGGACGAAGCTGCTATGAATGTGCTCCGACTGGAGTCTCGTGTTGCTAGTGTAGTGGATTATCTTGCTCGACTGAAAGTTGCAGTGTCGCGGATCGACTCGACTCTCCGCCGAATGACTCTCCGAATGATCTTGAATCTTTGATGACTCGATGAATGAGATTCCAAGTCGAGTGCAAGAATGGAAGAAGTCATCTGCCAGGTGTGGTGCTGATGTTGCTCTATCTCTGGTTCGTGTCCACTGCAAAGAAGCGCAAGAGGACAAGCTGGTGTCTCTCAAGGTTGCCAATACCAGGAAGCACGACTTCAGATCCTTCATGGAGACCTTCATCGCTGCTGCTACCCGTATTGCCGACGGAATCGACCTCGACCAGTTTGTTGCACCTTCCAGTCCTCCGCCGGAGGAGTAAAAAACTTCTAAGTCCCACTTTAAATTTGCCTCGGAATGCCGAGTGGTTTCTGTAACCGATAAACTTTAACAGGCTTAACACCTGAGCACCTTTGGATCTGTAGGACGTTTATCCGAACTTGATCTTTCCTTTAACATGCTTTGCTTGTCTTCGAGAGAACTTTATTCTTCATTTCGGAAGATATTCCGTTGAAATTCCAATCGACTTGAGCTTCATCTATCCTGCAGGTAGAGATGGAACACAGGCTGCGACTGACCTTGTCGTCTTTACAGATTGGGACGGATTGCACGTTGTACTTGTGGCGAAGCTCCGAAGGAGGAGGTAACAGTCGACCTGTACCTCGTCGTCCTCGCGGATTGGGATGGACCGCACGTTGTACTTGTGGCGAAGCTCCGAAGGAGGAGGTAGCAGTCGACCTGCACCTCGTCGTCCTTGCGGATTGGGATGAACCACACGTTGTACTTGTGGCGAAGCTCCGAAGGAGGAGGTAGCAGTCGACCTGCACCTCGTCGTCCTTGCGGATTGGGATGAATTCCCTACTTAGGCGAGTACTGTGCTGCAGCTAAGCCCCCGAGTGGGAGGTTTGCTCTTCACTCGGTAGGATTTTTATTACTTAGGCGAGCACTGGGCTGCAGCTAAGCCCCCGAGTGGGAGGTATGCTCTCCACTCGGTAGGATTTTTATTACTTAGGCGAGCACTGGGCTGCAGCTAAGCCCCCGAGTGAGAGGTTTGCTCTCCACTCGGTAGGATTTCTATTACTTAGGCGAGCACTGGCTGCAGCTAAGCCCCGAGTGAGAGGTTTGCTCTCCACTCGGTAGGATTTCTATTACTTAGGCGAGCACTGGCTGCAGCTAAGCCTCCGAGTGGGAGGTTTGCTCTCCACTCGGTGGGATTTCTATTACTTAGGCGAGCACTGGGCTGCAGCTAAGCCCCAGTGGGAGGTTTGCTCTCCACTCGGTGGGATTTCTATTACTTAGGCGAGCACTGGCTGCAGCTAAGCCCCAGTGGGAGGTTTTCTCTCCACTCGGTAGGATTTTTATCACTTTGGATGTTTGAGGCGAATCCTTGGGCTGTTATAAGCCCCCGAGTGGGAGACTGGCTCACCACTCGGCAGGATTTGAATACTTAGGCGAGTACTTGGACTGCAGCTAAGCCTCCGAGTGGGAGGCTGGCTCGCCACTCGAGAGGATTTTGGATACTTAGGCGAGTACTTGACTGCAGCTAAGCCTCCGAGTGGGAGGCTGGCTCGCCACTCGGTAGGATTTTGGATACTTAGGCGAGTACTTGGACTGCAGCTAAGCCTCCGAGTGGGAGGCTGGCTCGCCACTCGGTAGGATTTTGGATACTTAGGCGAAGCGGATTCGCATCTAAGCCCCCGAGTGAGAGACTGGCTCGCACTCGGAAAGGATTTTTTTTACAAACTTAGGCGAATTAGATTCGCGACTAAGCCACCCACTGGGGGTAATTTCAACAAAAAGTAATAACAATCACTGGAAAAATTATAACATTCTTGTCTTGGATAAACAAACTACAAAAATACTTTTATTACATCTCAACCGAGTGAGTTTTTAAGTCTAAAAGGGGCGGAGCAGCTCCGCGTTCCAAGCTCGAGGCTCGTCGATCTGGCGATCAACGTTGTAGAGATGATATGCCCCGTTGTGGAGGACTCTCGTGACGATGAAGGGACCTTCCCAAGTGGGAGCAAGCTTGTGGGGTTTCTGTTGATCCACTCGGAGGACCAAATCTCCCTCTTGGAAGGCTCAACTCTTCACATTTCTGGCATGGAATCGACGCAAGTCTTGCTGATAGATAGTCGAGCGGATCAAGGCCATCTCTCTCTCCTCTTCCAAGAGGTCGACTGCATCTTGCCGGGCTTGTTCTGCTTCCTCTTCAGAGTATAGCTCGACTCGAGGCGCATTGTGAAGCAGGTCACTCGGCAGAACTGCTTCAGCTCCATATACCAGGAAGAATGGAGTTCTCCTAGTCGACCGATTAGGAGTGGTCCTCAATCCCCAGAGAACTGATGGAAGTTCGTCGACCCAGGCTCCTGCTGCGTGTTTGAGATCACGCATCAGCCGAGGTTTCAGCCCTTTGAGAATGAGGCCGTTTGCACGTTATGCTTGTCCATTCGACTGAGGATGAGCCACTGAAGCATAGTCGACCCGCGTGCCTTGAGAGGCGCAGAAGGCTTTGAACTTGTCATTATCGAAGTTTGACCCATTGTCAGTGATGATGCTATGCGGAACTCCATATCTGAATATCAACTCTCTGATGAAACTGATAGCAGTGCATGCATCGAGGTTCTTTATGGGCTTGGCTTCGATCCACTTGGTGAACTTGTCGACTGCTACTAGCAAATGAGTGAAGCCGCTTCTGCCAGTTCTCAAAGGTCGAATCATGTCCAATCCCCAAACAGCGAAGGGCCAAACGAGTGGAATGGTCTTCAAGGCTGAGGCTGGCATGTGCGACATGTTGGAATAGAACTGACATCCTTCACACTTGTCGACTATTTCTTTTGCCATTTCATTTGCTTTCGGCCAGTAAAATCCCGCTCGGTATGCTTTAGCCACAATGGTCCGAGAGGACGCATGATGGCCACAGGTCCCCGAGTGGATATCCTCAAGAATTATCTAACCTTCTTCTGGCGTGATACACTTCTAGCCGACTCCAGTCGCGCTTTCTCTGTACAATTGTCCCTTGATCACTGTAAAGGCCTTGGATCGACGGACGATCTGTCGAGCCTCTTCTTCATTCTCTGGGAGCTCTTTCCTTAGGATATATGCGATGTACGGCACTGTCCAGTCGGGAGTGATGATCACAACTTCCATAATCAGGTCGACCACGGCTGGGACCTCAACTTCAGTCGGATCATTGGCACTCTTTTGCTGCGGGGCTTCTTTTGTGAAAGGATCCTCCTGCACTGATGGAGCATGAATGTGTTCCAAAAATACATCACTCGGAATGGCTTCCTCTTGGACCCTATCTTCGCCAAATCATCCGCAGCTGATTTTTCGGTCGGGTATATGATGAAGCTCTAACCCTCGAATTTCTTCTCCAAATTTCTTCTGCATTACAATAACCTGTCATAGCTGGGCTTCGACATCCCACTCCTTCATTACTTGATTAACAACCAGATCCGAGTCGCCATAGACCATAAGGCGGACGGACGCCGAAAGTGAAATGGCCATGCGCAACCCATACAGAGTGCTTCATATTCTGCTTCGTTGTTGGAAGAATCAAAGTGAATCTAGAGAACATACTTGAGCCTATCTCCTCGGGAAACCAATACAACCCTGCACGAACCGTTCAAAGATCTTGGAAACATCGAAAAACATAGTCCGGTGTTTGAGTGAACTTGGGACGGAAGCTGCTGTTCAGTCCACTCGGCGAGGAAATCTGCTATTGCTTGGGACTTGATGGCTTTCTTTGCCTCGAATTTGATATCAAGGGGAAGGAGTTCAATCGCCCATTTTGCCACTCGACCAGTTGCATCTCTGTTATGAAGAATTTCCGACAAAGGGGTGTCGCTGACGACTGTAATGGAATGATCGGAGAAATAATGAGCAACCTTCTTCGTGGTCATATAGATCCCATAAACAAGCTTCGATAGTGAGGGTATCTTTGCTTTGACGGGTCAAGATGCTTGAAAGATAATAAACTGGGCGTTGAACTTTGAAGGCTTTTCCTTCTTATTCCCGCTCGACCGTAAGTACGGTACTGACGACTTGTCCAGTGGCTGCAATGTAAAGCAGCAAAGGCTCCTTGCTGATTGGAGCAGCAAGCACCGGCTGGGTGGAGAGCAGAGCTTTGAGCTCGCAAACGCTGCATCAGCTTCTAGAGTCCACTCGAACTTGTCGACTTCTTCATCGATCGGTAAAGAGGCAATGCCTTTTCACCGAGGCGAGAGATGAATCGACTTAAAGCGCCAAGCATCCAAGAAGTTTCGGACATCGTGCACACGCACAGGCGCTTCATTCGAGTATGGTGCCAACCTTTTCGGGTTAGCATCGATTCCTCGCTCGGAAGCGAGAAAACCGAGTAACTTTCCACCAGAACTCCAAATGTACACTTTGATGGATTAAGCTTGATATCATACCTCCTGAGATTGGCAAATGTTTCAGCAAGGTCAGTCAACAGGTCGGAACCCTTTCGTGACTTGACCACTATATCATCCCTGTATGCTTCCACATTCCGACTGATTTGTGTGAGCAAACACTTCTGAATTATCCTCATGAATGTGGCTCCGGCATTCTTGAGACCGAATGGCATGGTGACATAACAGAAGCATCCGAATGGAGTGATGAACGTTGTTTTAATCTCATCGGGTCCATATAGACGGATCTGATGGTACCCGGAATAAGCGTCTAAAAAAGACAACCTCTCGCATCCCGCAGTTGAATCGACTATTTGGTCGATGCGAGGAAGAGGGAAATGATCTTTCGGGCAGGCCCGATTGATATGCTTGAAATCAATGCACATGCGCAACGATTTGTCCTTCTTGGGGACCATGACAACGTTGGCGAGCCACTCGGAATGGTAGATCTCTCGGATGAACTCTGCTGCTAAGAGTCGAGCCACCTCCTCGCCAATGGCCTTTCTCTTACGACGGCGGACCGCCAAGATACTCTTTAACTGGTTTGAATTTTGGGTCGACTTCGTGGCGATGCTCAGCCAGCCCCATGGGAACACCCGGCATGTCAGCAGGCTTCCATGCAAAGATGTTCCAGTTCTCACGGAGGAACTGGATGAGCGCCTCTTCCTATTTTGAGTCGAGTGTTGTTGAGATGTTGGTCGGAGCAGCATCGGGATCAGTCGGGTGAATGTGAACCTGTTTCGTCTCGCCAGTCGACTGAATGCTGACTCCGTAGCGGGCTTCTTAGCTCGCAACAAATCACTCGGATCTGCAGTTTTCTGATACTCTTGTAGCTCTACCACTGCCAACTGAGCATCAGCGATCTTAGAGCCTTTCTGGAAGCACTCTTCTGCCTTCTTCCGATTGCCCGTGACAGTGATCACGCCCTTGGGACCAGGCATCTTCAGTTTAAGATACACGTAACATGGTCGGGCCATGAAACGTGCATAAGCTGGTCTCCCCAGAATAGCGTGATAGGCGCTCTGGAAATCCACGACCTCAAAGGTCAACCTTTCTTTCCGGAAATGCTTTGAATCACCAAAAACTACATCAAGAGCAATTTGGCCGAGCGACTCAGCCTTCTTTCCAGGAATGACTCCGTGGAAGCTCATGTTACTGGTACTGAGTCTGGACATCGGAATGCCCATCCCTTTCAACGTCTCCGCGTATAATATATTCAAACCACTACCACCATCCATCAGGACTTTGGTCAGTCTAGTGCCTTCGACAACTGGGTCGACCACCAATGCTTGCCTCCCAGGGGTGGCAATGTGCGTCGGGTGATCAGACTGGTCGAATGTGATGGCGATCTACCATTTCAGATAATCGGGAGTCGCCGGAGCAACCAAGTTTACTTCCTGATTGATAACCTTCAATCGACTTTTGCTTTCGACGTCAGCAAAAATCATCAGGGTGGAATTGACCTGGGGATATCCACCATCACTGTCATCTCTATCCTCAACTTTGTCTGTCTCCTTATCCTTATCCTTGAGCTGTTTCCCTTGTAACTGCTGAAACAAGAGCCGACATTGTCGAGTGGTATGTTTCGGGTAAATGAGTTTACCCTCTTCATCTTTCTTTGTATGAATATGACATGGTAAATCCAACACGTCGTTCCCATCCTGGTCTTTCACCTTCTTAGGGTTCCAAGGACCCTTGGGTTTCCCCTTGAACTTTCCTGGGGTCACTGCCAAGGCCTCTCCAGGAGCTGCTGGCTCGGCTTTGCGCTTCTGCTTCCGACTGGAATTTCCTCCGCCGGTCTCATTGGCGGCAGATTTATATTTACCACTCCGAAGCCGATCCTCTTCTTCACCATTTGCATATTTGGTGGCAATCTCCATCATCCGACTCAGGGTCATATCTCCGGTTCGACCAAATTTCAAACTCAATTCTCTGTTCTTGACACCTTCCTTGAAGGCACAGACTGCCTGGTGATCAGATACATTCTCCACTGTGTGGTGCAAAGTGATCCACCTCTGGATATAATCTCTTAAGGTTTCAGTCGACTTTTGCACGCACGACTGCAACTCAGTCAAACCCGCTGGTCGTTTGCAAGTTCCTTCAAATGTCCTGACAAACACTGGGGCAAGATCTTACCAAGTGTAAATGCTGCTGGGTGCTAACTGATTCAACCATGCCCTGGCTGAACCCTCCAACATAAGAGGTAAATGCTTCATGGCTACCTCATCGTTGCCACCGCCGATCTGAACCGCCACTCGGTAATCTTCAAGCCAAGTGTCAGGCTTGGATTCTCCGATGAACTTGCGACTCGATCGCCAACCTGAAGTTGGGAGGAATCACCGCGCCCCTGATGGCCCTGCTGAAACACTCTGGTCCCGAGACATAAACTCTACTACTGGAAGGAACATCTCTATCGTGGCCGTCTCGGTGAGCTCTGTTCCTGTCGACCAAACCCTGAACGATAATGGATCTCGCATCAAAGCCTGGTTCTCTGGGTCGACCGAATTCTTCGCCAACCTTTGTTTTGGCGTCACGTCCTGCTGCCGAGGCGCGTATGATCCACCCTTGGGGAGGAGTGGGCACTCGGCGTTGATCGCTATGATCGAATCGGTGCTCATACTGCTCGCGCCCTTGTATTGATTATCACGCCGCCTCCACGTTCCTCACGCCGGGCGGTCTTGGACTATGGGCCGATGGAATGAATTCGCAGCGACCGATCGGTGTGAACCCTGTTCCGCGATCGATACAACTGAGTTTTGATCTCCACCACCGGAGCAAATCTCGATTTCTGCAAACCTCTACCTGCCTCCGATCGGGAAGGCTGAATTGATTCTGCTATACGGGCGGCAGCTGCTAAATTCTGAATCGGAGTTCGATATACCTGGGTTGGCGGTTGAAAGAGCTGGCGTCGATCGGATTCTCGAACCCTCGGACGCCAGACGCTCGTCCAAACTTTCGCCGAAGGTTCTCGGTCGAGTGCGCTCAGCCAGATTGGCCAAGCGCGCATCTTCCAAGGCGCGAGCCTCGGGGGTTTCTCCAACGATAGGAGTGTGAAGTGCATCCATGTTCCGACGATGAAGCTCCTCCCTCTGGAGAGAAGTGAGGGGCTCGGGCAAGTACTCTTCGTGGGCTTGCACCGGATCGCCTCCACCGCCACCTTCGTTGGTGCGGGTGAATCCGGGGACTGCATGGTCCATCGACCATCGTAACCTCTGCCGCCGGTCATCGCTATCGCATTCGACGCGGTCTCTCTGGAGCGGTCGGCAGTCGAACAGGCCGTAGAGAGATTCGTCGGGCTCGATCGCCGCGACTTGGGGGATGGCCGACTGGCGGGCCAACGCATGTCTCACCCACCGCTGAAGCCTCAGCCGACCGGAACGCTTGCGCCGGTGGGAGACTGGAAGTGAAGACGGCGCAGGAGCCGACCCATACTGGGTTGACGGTTGCCGCAGGAGGACGCCGTGGACACACGCGCGAAAGTGTCGCCCCGCGGATGGGGAGCGCGTCCACGTCGAGTGGAGCCTCCTGAAGCCAAGCGGAGTCGTCGGGGACGAACGTGAGCGCACCGAGACGGATCTCGTGGCAGTCGACCAGAACTCCACCTGAAACCATGATGCCGGAGATCGAGAGAATCCCAACTTCTCCAACAATTCGCTAGAACACCTGCCCCACGGTGGGCGCCAACTGTCGTGGTTCTAAGTCTGACAGTAGAATGGGGGGTAGGTATGGAGAGGCAAGATCCTAGCTATGGAGTAGTTGTATACGCAAGGGATTTACGAGTTCAGGCCCTTCTCGGAGGAAGTAACAGCCCTCGTCTCAAGCCCGGAGGCGGTCGATTGGATTATATGCGATATGTTACGGGTGCGAACCCTTCTACCGTGGAGGGGTGGCTTATATAGAGTGCGCCAGACCCCAGCCAGCCCACGTAGTAGAGGGTTTAAGGTGCGTTAAAGCTAGGCGTTCTGGTAGCATTACATAAAAAAGTGTCATTAAGGTCATAAAGACTATTAAACTACAGACCGTTTGGACACCGAGTGGCTCTTGGACTCTTGGTGGTCGAGTGGGTCTTCATAGTCGAGTGTCTTTGAATCTGTCGAGTGGAAACCTACCAGGTCGACTGGAAGGCTGCTTCTCTTGTGAATGTCCTTGTGGAGGGTATCCTTGGGCAGGTCCATGACCCTACCCCAGGTATATGACTTCATCAACTGTTTCTTCAGAATGGGCCTCGCGCCAAAATGCTTATTTCCGTCGGTATCTAGCCAGCCCACAGGAAAATGTTGTGTTCTCCTGAGAGTTGGTTGCGGGCCCGACAGGAAAACAATCTGGCCCACGGAATTATTCGAGTTTCTAGTAGTGTACCAGTGTCTTGTGAACAAAATGTTCAGATCATTTTACCTTTAAGGTTGTTGTAATCTGCTGTACACTCGGATAATTTCGAATATAGTTCAGGTAGGCGTAAGCCAGCCGTACTTCCCTGTCAAGAAAAAAAGTGTATTGGCAATGGAATCTTATCAAAACTGTAAAGTAAAACACACACCACTGAAGAAATCGATCTTTAAGAAAAAAAAAGTACCTTAGTCAATACAACTGTCAAAAGTAGTTCCCAAGTATAAGTGGCTTACAGTTTTAAGCTACCAATCACTATGAGGACCAGATGACACATAGTTCCCTGCAATAACACGCGCGCTTCCATGTTCATCGCTTAAGGCGGCAATGTGGTCACTGGCTAAAGATTAAAAAAAAAATCAGGTGCCTAGTTTTAACAATAATAGACGCCCTCCCTTGTTCCCAAAAAATACCATCAACATGGTAACTGGCTAAAGTTTCAGGAGTACCCATGTTTGGAGTCGCCCACTGGAGTCCTGAATGTTTCAGCAAAGTATAAAGTACAAAGGTTAATCATGTGTCGCTGCATGTTTCAGCAATTCAGATTGGTTCTATCCTGGGATTCAGTTGAATAAGCAAACTATGGTAAGGAATCAAGCTATGAACTCAGGCATACCTTGGTCTCTTGGCCTTCTAGTTCATCAAAGGAAGGTAGACTGACAAGCAACTTCATCAGATTAGGTTCAGCCTTTCAGGTACATCATAAGAATAAAACAGATTCGTCAGGTGGCAACTTGAATACCAAGTTACCAACAATGACCAGATCGGCACCATGGCGCCTGCAGCCGCCTCTCTTCGCCATAGAGCAAATCCCCGCCGTGAAGGCCGAGCCGTGCGGAGCGGGCTATGAGGAGTGGCGAGAAGGGGAGAGATCGAAGGACCTGAGGTAGAGGCGGTTTCCACAGGCGACCTTGTCCCCGGCGGCAGCGGTGGCTAGGGCTGGACGTCCGAACGGGCTAATAGGCTCGGCTCGGAGCTCGCTCCAGCTCGGCCCGAGAGCTAAATAGGCCGAGCCGAGCCACGTGAAATGGGCCCGTTGGCCGACCGAGCCGAGCCTGTTTTGGCCCGGTCCAGCTCGGTGGCTCGTCCGAAGCCGAAGCCCAGGACGCGACGCAATCACGCAGCCCAGCAGAGGAGCGCAACCAGCCCAACCCAGCGAGACGCGTCGTCTCCACTGTCTCCTCCCGCTAGGGTTCGCCGCCGCCGCCGCCCCACGCTTCTCGTCAAGCTATTTCCTGCATGCCACCACGACGCATCCTGCCGCCGGCGTCGGCACGCACGAACGCATCCAGCGGCCGCAGCGCACGCACGCACCACCAGCCTGTTGATTGATTCTTGGACACAAGTACAAAACTTGAAGCACGTTGATTGAGTCCTGGAGTTGGCTGGATGCACACGTACGAGAGGAAGCAAGATCAACTGCTACGGAGGCTAGCCACCTGCGTTCGACGCACCAGACGCCCGACCTCGCCACGCCGGCACGTCTCCGTCGTGCTCCCCTCAACGCCGTCAAGCTCCAGCCTCGCCTGATGCGCCCGTACGCCCACGCACCCAGCCTCCAGAGGCAAAACGAGCTGCTCGGGCTGGACCGAGCCATAGGCAAGACGAGCCGAGCCTCCAGATGCGGGCTCGTTCAACCAGCGAGCCGAGCCGAGCATGGCTCGTTCATGGCGAGCCAAAGCCAGGCTCGGACCGAACTCGGCTCGGCTCGGCTCGTGTCCAGCCCTAGCGGTGGCTCCCCTGTGCTCGGCTCGGATCAGAGACGGGGTGGTTGGAGACGGTGGTGGCTTCAAGTCCTCAACGTCGCACGGTGTAGATCAGCGAGAAATAGTACCATCACCGCTGAGGGCCCTAGCTCGAGGAGACCCAGGCGACGCCGCCAACGCTCGAGTCCGCCTCCCTACCGAGGACTTGAAACCCTATTCGGCGGCAGCGAGAACGCACCAGATCACGGCAGCGAGAGACGTCGATCCCGGACGTCAGCGGCGGCGGCGATCTCGTGCGGCAGGAGGTGGGGCTGGGCGAGGAGCTCCGGTGCGGCGGCGACTCAAGGAACCCTAGCGCACGAGAGGGCGAAGGATTGGATCGGCCGCGGCACAGGGATGGACCGGCTGCCGAGGGGGCGACGGGGTGGATCTGGTGTGCGGAGGGCAGGTTGGCGGCGGAGAACGATCTGCTGTGGGCTTGATCCGATGGTTTTTTTGGCACCGATTTTTTTCGCAGGAGGGTAGCGAGTTAACATTCGTGGGAGGATGACGAAAAAAAAACGAAGATGGGAGGATGACGAAAATAAACCAGCAAAAATAAACCGCGCGGACTATTTACCAACTGCTCCATTAGGAGTAGAGATCCTTAAAACCAACCTTACTAAAAAATATAGTCCCACTCCCTAAAAATCATCTTCACATGAGCTAGCCCCATTGGGCCAGCCCACACCGCGCGCACTCCGAATCACACACGCCGCCGCGCGCGTGCCTGTACGTGCGCATGCACGCTGCCACGCAGAGCCTTCCGCATCCAACGCCTGTTGCAACTACTGCTTTCCGATCCCGTCGAGAACTCCGCCAGCTTTCGATTGCTTCTGTTCTTCCTCGTCGAGAACCACACCATAGCCGGCTGCATCTCAACTCGATACTTTCTTCTAAATCAACGACCCACAGCCTCCGAACAACCTAGCTCATGATACCATTTGTTAGAATAAATCCGAGGTCAACGTTGATCATCCGAAGACCAAGCAATCACACGAGCATGACACCGAGATTTGTTAACGAGGTTCACCGGTATGACTACATCCCCGGGGCATGACTACGGGCGCCTCCCAAAGGACACCATCACAATACAAGACACCGCCACCGGGCGCGGTACGCCGCCGCTCCCCTTGCACGCATGTGCTATTACGTTGGCATAGGTTACATCATACGTCTACCCCCACTATATATGAGAGGCCTAGGATACAAGTGTTCTACTAGGACACGACTCCATATCCTATGTAAACACAATACAACTACAAGTCCAACTATATATGAGTGCGATGAGGGTTTTTAACCGTGTGTGATGACCCAGTATGCATTAGTGTGGCCATCTAATGATACAAATTGGCAAAGGAAATCTTGACTAGGATGACAGGCGTGCTGAAATATTTACAAAAACACAGGATAATGCACTACCAGTCGTTTAGTGGCTGTTCAGAAATAATAACACAGGATAGCTAGGATTCACCCACACAAACAACAATAGAAATTCCATTACAGAGCGCATACAGTCTGCATATATATTGCAGATGGTTCAGTCTACTTTATTTTTCATAATGCGCCGAAGAAAAGTCACCATGCGCCCATGTAGTTCACCGCTCGTTTGGCTCCTTCGTGACTAGAAGTTCCTGTGCTTCTTTCACCAGAGAAGTGAGAGTACTGTAAGGCTTCACTGTGCCATGATTGGCTTTGTCTAAAATCATAGAGCCCTCGAGACACGACGTGTTCTTGCAACCTTTGGAGATATATTGTATAAAGATCTTCAAGAAATCTCCGTTGAGACAGCTGTCATTGTGTTTCATCATTGATATAACCATCTTGCTGGCGTTCTTCATTATGCTCAGGCAACTTTCCATGGGTTCTCTATTTGGCCGTACCATCACCATCTCCTTGAGCTTATTGCCAAAGCTAGAGGCAGAATCTCCAGGAGAAATTTTATCAATCAGTTGAGCCAAATTACGATCTTGGATGATCCATTTGTCAAATATCACTGCAACAAGAGATAATAAAGCAGCCTGCACTTTCCTTGGATCGTTTTGCTGACGAGGGAATGTTTTGTTGTTACTGTTGTCATCTTGCGCAGCACCAACTTGTTGGGCTTCTATGTCAGGGGTGCCTAGGAAAAGATAACTGTTGTTATCTGTTCCGTTTTCTGGCAATGGTGTCTCCTTCCCTTCCAACCCCAAAACAGGTAGTATCTCTCGAAGAACCTGTACCATTAAGAGAATGTTTAATTAATAATTTGAGAAAGGGGGTTAAAATAAAACACAAAAAACAGTATTTGAGAACCTTTGGCACCACATCCTCCATGGTTTTTGTAAGAATGTTGAGATAGTCATCATTCTCTTTGTAATGAATGTAGAGATGCTTCAGGGTTTTAGCTGCAATAATTCGTTTTGTGTTGTTGTCCACAGCATGTAAAAGGAGGATATTACTGAGGTCATGGACAACATAATCATTTGCCTTCAAGATGATAGCAGCATCACTTTCACTTTGACTTAGCTTCACCAGGGCTTCACCTGCCAACTCTCTGATGGAGCAGGCTTTGCTAGAGTCAGTGAAGATGGAAGCGAGCATCACGATATAATTTCCTCTGCTTTGCTTGTTCACACCGGCGCTCAGAGTGTCCTCGTCCGTGTGTAGCTTCGTCAGGATCTCAATGCTTAATATGTGAAGCTGCTGTTCACCACATCGGCAACAATTGAGGATCCCTTCCATGCCGTGGATGGCTTCCTTGTTCCTTGATATTTGCTTACGCAGCTGGGCACCAGTCTCTCCCGGAGCAGCCACGAGGCGGCACATGACCTTTAATGAAGCGGTTACGATGGTGGACCACCATGCCTCGTGGTCGAGAAGGTGGAGCAAGTCGGAGCTCACTGGCGCCATGATTCTGGAGAGCACGCCCTGGGCGTTGCTTATGGCTCTGCAATTGTCCTCGTCGGCGGCGAGCTTGAGAAGGATAACGAAGCCTTTCTCCATGAGTTTCCTGTAGTCTTCTTGAAATTGCTGCCGAGGGATGTCGAGCAGCGAGCCTATGCGCTGGATCACTCGTGGGAATTGCATCACAGGTGTCCTGCCGGCAAGGTGGGCCACTATGTTGGCGGCAACCCTCCTCACGGAGTCGCCGTGCGGGCTTGTGGAATCCAGCGCCTGCAGAAGTTTCTTGAGTACATGGCTAGAGGACGCCAAACTAATGAGCTGCGCTGTGAGCTCCTCGGCGTCCGCTGCTGTGACTGTGAGCACTTTCTGCTTCTCTGGTGTGACTCCTAGCGCATGCTCCTCAGCTGCAAGAGCGTGCTTCAAGAACTCCTCCTTTGCTTTGACCTCTGCTTCGAGCACGTGTTCCAAGAGCCTGTCCAGAATCCTTGCCCCCGAAAGGAAGCTTTTAGATGATTTGGACTCGATCATTCCCACAGCGTATGTAGCGAGGTTTCTTTCCTTGAAGAATGCTGGGTCCTTCTCGCACCCAGCCATCGTATCCCTCAAGTATTCCTCCACCAAATTGACGTCGTTCATCTTGTACGCTTCTGCCACATCCTTCACCAGGTCCTCTCGGGCGAAAGACGAGTAGAACCTGCAGTAACA
Source organism: Aegilops longissima (assembly GCA_021605205.1). Classification (NCBI taxonomy): domain Eukaryota; kingdom Viridiplantae; phylum Streptophyta; class Magnoliopsida; order Poales; family Poaceae; genus Aegilops; species Aegilops longissima. Next base: position 743,229,958 of record CM038679.1, read on the forward strand.
GAAGGTTGGATTTTTACTCAGTGCAGTTTGTATAGCCTTGGTACGGTTATTGACTCAATGAACTACCCTTTATGGAAACCAAGACAGACGAGAAAAACCTGTAACAAAAGAGCAGTCCCTGCAACGTGGCCAGTGAGTACAAGACGATCAGAGCCGGCTGCAAGTTGTCAGCTTCTTGCTTCTTCTCAACTCCGTAATCACGTTCTATTAGACGCCACACCGAAATCCCGGCGCTCAGCAGTGGCCCACACACGTAGAGAGCCGCTAGAGGGCATACCACAATCGGGGCGAGCAGCAGGTGACATAACAACACAACACCTGCTAGCAGTCGGCTTAGCCAGGGGTCATTGATACCGTTTGGGTTCAGCGTGGCAGATATAGCACGGTAGAGTCCAACCACCGATTCCACGATATATTTCAACTTCCCCTTCAGATCGACATCAGCAGAGACCCTGGACATGTAACTTGCAATTTAAGCAGTGCATTATGTCAAGTGACAAGGAAAAAATTGTGTATGTGCTACCAGGCAAAATACTACCGACTTAACTTACAGAATACTCCATGCATCCGATTAAGTATTCTTTTGACCTTTTCTAAACATATCATTTTGTTTCTAAAACATATATGAAAATTTAGTTAATGTTCCCGACTTCCAGAATTCAAGGCAATGTTTAAGCTTACACAAAAGCATATTTCAAACTTTCAAACATCGTTATTAATTTAAGTTTGAAACAGATTTTGCAATTTTCTGCAATATATAAAACCTATATTACAGTTTGCTAAGCCCATGCTCACTTCCAAGTATCTATGTCGTTATTGAAAAAAGTTTAAATTTAGCTTATGTAAGTGCTTGATTGTATGCATGGTTTATTTCAGTGGCCTATATTATGACCACACAAATTAATAATATATTGGCTATATCCTTATAATAAATACAAATTTATAGGATATGGAAATAATCACATATATGTAGTATACAATATATAGCTTCATACCCACCTCTATCTATTATATACTAAAACATATATATATACCATCTTTCAAGAACATAAGATACTAGAAAATCTTACTAAAAATATACCCAACCATTAATCTGGCAGACCTTTTAAACTCACTCTACTGATCACCTTTCTTTTTTGCCAAGTCACTCTACTTATCACCTTGACCGCATCTAATGAAAAATCAACACATAACTCAATATCTGTAAGGCCCATCACATAAGGTTCAGAAAGGCCCAACACTGCACGAGGTATGTCCGAGTTTGTTATTGCATGGAGAACTATTGATATATGTAATTCTTGCTTTTGTGCAATTCCCACCTTCTATAAATTTTAAAGCAATAGACAAATTTGACAAAACCAATCAAGGTGTTTAGCTTCAAAAATATTTCGCCCATCACTTATTTGTGTGCGCTTAGAAATATTTCCTCTTAGCTATTTTTGCATGTATGCCAACTTTCTCGTCGTCCCCTAATTTAGCCCTGGCAACCAAGAGAGGACGCACATATATGCACCAAATGCGATGTTTGGAACCAAGTCTTTCTAAGAAAAAACTCTGTATTTCGATACCACGTACGGTTTTCAGTCCGATGATAATGAATACTACAGTTTACAAAAATGTCAGTTTTGTTAAGTATTGCCAAAATATTGATGTGTTTGGCAAATAAAGTATGTAGCGATACATTTGACCACTAGTAGAGATGGCCTTTGTTGCATTTCTCTGCTGTTAAAAAGAGTCTCAACCTTGATTTGTGGATACTGTGATTTACAATACAAGTACAATTTAATTTAACTATAGCCAAACACATTAAAGTATTTGAGGCCATAGTTTTCCAAAGTGCCGCAGTATTCTTAAAATACTTTGCAACCAAACACGCCATAAATGATTTTGGAATTCATGTGTTTCGGTAACTTTTAAAATTTAACATGAACCCCACATGATGTCTACTTTCAAAAAGACTCCACCCATCAAGTATTTTTGCTCCTTTGAAAACATTCTCTTCTTGGTTGGCTATTTTTGCATGTAAAGTCCACTTTCTCATCCCCACCCCCTCCCCGCACCTCCATCTCATCCTATCGTTGACTATCAGGGGCAGACACACATGTGCACCTAGAAGGTTTTGCAATTCTTGTGCTACAGTAATAATTTAAGTATAACAATAATTAGCATGAACCCCTCAAGGTGTTTACCTTCAAAAAGATTCTATATATAACATATTTGCTCCCGTTTGAAAAGATTTCCTTCCTTTTTAGCAAGTTTTTCCTTCATGCCAAGTTTCTCATGCTCTCCTTATCCTACCCCCCCCCCCCCCCACCCCAATAATTAATGGTGGGCACACATAGATGTGCACCCAAATGTTTTTGCAATTCCTGTGTTTCTAGTAACTTCTAAAGTACTCCTTCCGTCCAAAATTCTTGTCTTAGATTTGTCTAGATACGGATGTATCTAAAACTAAAACGTGACTTGATACATCCGTATTTAGACAAATCTAAGACAAGAATTTTGGGACGGGGGAAGTATGATCAAATTCATCACGAGGAATTTACATTAAAAAAATGCCAACCACCATGTATTTGTGCGCCTATAATAACATTCCTTTCTTGCTTGGGTAGTTCTGTGTTTACATCAACTTGAGTATTTAACAAAAAACTACCGCATTTCATGGAATCATGCCTAGAAACTACCACTTTACAAATTTGTGCCGAAAACTACCACTTTTTGTCTAATCTTTGACTAAAAACTACCATGTCGGGAAAGTGCCCGATTCGCCTCTTCTAAACGCCTTTCTGACAGGATGGACCCACCTGTCAGCATTAATCTTCTTCCTCCTCTCTCTCTGGCATTTCGTCAAACACTTCATGTGCACTCCGCCGCTCTGCCCCGCCACCTGCGCCACCCTCCCTCCTAGCCGAGCAGGGAATAGAAGTACGCCATGAACAGGGAATAGAAGTTGATATACTGTACTTCCATCCAGCGGAAGTCAGCTTCTCTCCCAGCCATCCGAACAGCCTGCTGAAAATTATACTCCCTCCGTTTTTATTTACTCTGCATATTAGAGTTGATTGAAGTCAAACTTCGTAAAGTTTGACCAAGTTTATAGAAAACAATATAGACATTTATCATAATAAATCTATACGATGTGAAAATATATTTAATAATAAATCTAATGTTGTTGATTTGTTATTGTATATCTTAATATTTTTGTTTATAAACTTGGTCAAAGTTTGTAAAGCTTGACTTTGACCAAAACTAATATGTGAACTAAATAAAAACGGAGGGAGTAACTCATTGCTAATTAATTTGAACGTGCATGCAGCATGTTCATTTAAGTAAGAAGCAGAGCAACTGTTGTGCCAAACCAGGGGCTGACGCCATTGCAGCATGAATTCTGCAGGAACTAAGCAAAAAACTAAACCACAAAGTGTCTACTACCTCCGTCCCAAATTATAAGACGTTTTATTAGGCTATTTTAACCTGCCAAAAAATCTTATACTCCCTCCGTTCCTAAATAATTGTCTTTCTAGAGATTTCAACAAGTGACTACATACGGAGCAAAATGAGTGAATCTACACTCTAAAACATGTCTACATACATCCGTATGTTGTAGTCCATTTGAGGTGGCTAGAAAGACAATTATTTGGGAACGGAGGGAGTAGTTTTGAACAGAGGAAGTACTTGTGCTCCGCTTGTAAACCATGGCTTCCCTTCCTGACCTCACGGAATCTATCTGCTCACTTCCTCAGTACAATGAATCCCAAAGATCTTGTGGTATTCGATACTAAACACGCCAACAGAATGCTCCTTAACAGCAAAGTACTGCTTAATGATGTTCCTTGCACTTTTTGGTAAGGCAGGAGAAGGGAAACTAAAAGGACAACGTCAACATGGAAGCGAGATCACAAGGAAGAGAGATTCCCCGCAAAAAACAAACATGGAAGAGAGATCACATGCTCGGATCCATTCAAGGGGCCACGGACTCACCTACTGGACCAAGGTTGACGACGAAGAGTGCAAGAAGATGATGCCTGGGCGTCACCACAGATGAAGCGCAAATCCTAGAAGATGCTGCAGCCAGGCGGAGAAGAAATTCCATCATTTCACAGGGAAAAGCAGAAACGAGGAGGAAGACGGCACTTCAAACCTTGGCATGCAGAAACGAGGACTTGACCGAAGGGAAATGGAGTGGAGTGGAGTGGAGTGAAGCAGGGCAATAAGGTGATCCGTGATCAGCTGGCATATGCACACACACGCGCGCGCGCGCGCAGATAAAGGACAGGTGTAGTTAAGTAGAGATGTGCAATGGGCTGGGTGGAGGATCCGCGTGCGTGCGACACCTAGGACGAGGAGCATTGGCCCATGCCAGTAGGGTCCTTAAATAACATTTCCCTTCCAGTGCTCCAACATCAATGTCGTCTGCCCAACGCTCCAGCATAGGTCGAGCTTTGCTGGTCAGGGCCAGCCGTGCCTTCAATTCACACCACCATCCAGGTATCCAGCCAGCGTCCTGGCTCAGCCTGGTGCATTATTGAGCTTGAGCATGTCAAATGGACGGCGGTGATCTTTACAGCGTAGAGCGTACATACGTGCTTGGTGTAACCTAAAGCACAAGGCCATTCGAAAGTAAAATAAATCCATTCCTGTCCCCTTTAGCACTGCTAGTTAAAAGAGTAGGCCTTGGAGTCACCACAGATCAAGCGCCAGAAGATGGCTGCAGCAAGGTGGAGGAGAATGTCGTCATTTCACAGGGAAAAAGCAGAAGCGAGGAGGAAGGCAGAGCTCCAAACCTTGACATGCATGGAAAATCATACACGAGGAGGAAGGCAGAACATCCAACTTAGCACAGAGACACACCACATGTATGATGGTTAAGTAGATCTACCTGTCCTGTGCTGGAGGATCAGCGCGTGACACAAGGACTAGGGGCATTGACCCACGCTGGTACAGCCCTTAAGTCACATTATTGAGCTGCGAGCGTCCTGGTTCAGCCTGGTGCATTATTGAGCTTGAGCGTGTCAAATGGATGGTGACCTTGACGCTGGTCATAGTGGGAATAACTTAGCTAGTAACAAAGCGCATTTTAAGACGACTTTACTTATGTGATATGTTGTTAATAAGAATAAGTGTTTAGTGTAACATAATATGTTGCCGTAACATAATGCAACCCAAAGCAAAATGAGTCTATAATTTAATAAATTCAATCATCTATGATACTACTTCTACGCTACTTTGCACTATGAAGGTAGTAACATAGACTAGTGTCATAACAATGATTAGCCTTACATCGTGCACATGCGTGCTTGGCGTCACTTAAAGCACAAGGCCATTCCTCATTAAAATGAGTGCATTCCTCTCCCCTTTCATACTACTACTAGGTAAAAGCACACTGTACAACTTAGTTCTGATTTTAGAAAAATGGATTCCAGATACAACATTGTTTGTATCACTTACCTAAACATGGTATTTATTTTTTTGTGAGGTCAATGAATAAGGATGGTGCTATAAGAAATGTGTACACGGGAGAAGTCGACAAGGATAACATGGTGGTCGACATGGTGTGGCCTGCTTATTAGCAGAAGCGACCTCACCCTGCCAAAGCCATTATAGATATGAACGTAATGATCAGATCGTGTTCCCTTCCCTCAGAAACGAGATGAGCCAACACTACTCGAGAGGTGCCCAAGGGGCCCCACGTGGCCACCGCCGGCTGCGTGGTGGTTGTGGGGCTCTTCTAGGTGGGGCCCAGGACCTCCGGAAGTTTCTTAGCGTGAAACTTTTCTGTATTTTTGTTATACTTTTTTGAGCTCTATAAAACTGATTTTCCTGCAAAGTTCGAAAACAACATAAAACAACAACTGACATTGGGCACTGAATTATTAAGTTAGTACTGAAAATAATAAAATTGTGTACATAAACTCTGCCAAAATGATATAAATATAACATGAAACAGTGAAAAATTATAGATATGTTTAGGACGTATCAACATCCCAAGCTTAATATTTGCTCATCCTCGAGCAGGTAGATGATAACAACACAATTATTCATTATGAATGCTACTAACATGTATTATTATCAGTATGATGTAATTTAAGTACAAACTAAAAGAATTAAGATGCAATGCAATAGTCTTTAGTTGATAAAAAGGAGGTAATATCAATACAGAATAATAAAAAAGATATTGTTTGTCATGAATCAATGTGTCAACACAGAGTTCCTGAGCCAGGTTAGAAAACAGTGTCAATTATTAGTCTAGGAACTTTGTGTTTTTCTCATAGCCTACGACATGTATAATCCTATTTCTAAGCACATCTAAATCTAAAACTAATCGAACATGTCCACCACGTTGTCCTTGCAGCAACGATCTTGGGCCTCAATGCAGCCCCTCCGGCGTACATGCACACGCTAGATCAATCTGTTGATCCAACTGGCATGACCTTCACTTCTAGTGGCGCCGGCGTGTTCCAGAAGAAGGTGCCAACTCTTGCCGCACAGGTTAAGGCTTTCATGAGGCTGATCAACAGCGGAATCATCTCAAAAGAGCAGCTCCGCCACTCCGTCGCGCTTGTCGCCATCTCCGGCAACGACTACATGAGCGGCGCCGACGTCAAGAACTCCTTCTTGAGTAGCTTCGAGGACGTAAGTAGTATCCGGACTCACACGTCCAACTTAAACACGAACCGCCCATCAATTTATGTTATTATCGATGTCAACCTTACTGATTAACTTTTCTTGCATGCAGATCGATACTTACATTGGGAACGTGACAACAGAGATTGTCAAGAACGTCGTGCAGATACAAAAGCTTGGTGTGAAAAAGGAGCTAGTCAACAACATGCATCCCATTGGTTGCACGCTTTTGAGGACTAGTTTGAACAACTACCACATGTGAACTTCTCGGCAACTACACCGTGTGCGTGCATAACAAAAATCTAAAGCAGTTGATGGGCAAAAAGAATAACGCCTACATGCTGGACCTCTACACCGCTTTCACTGACATCACGAATCATACCCCAGGTAAATAGTTGCATATATCCATGCGTGCATGTTGTAAATTAAATCTGGTTTCTAGTGTATGAGCTTGATTCAACACGTGTTGGGACTATTTATACATACAATTTTCATGTGCATGCAGGTGAAGGGTCGGATCAGTCCAACAAGTTCAACAACAACCTGGCCCTATGTTGCGAGGGTTTCTATGATACAGGGTTCTGTGGACAGCAGGATGATACAGGGGAGCCCCTCTACGAATTATGCGAAAACCCAGACCAGCTCTTCTACTGGGACGAGGTGCATCCGACGCATGCTGGGTGGAAAGCAGTGATGAAGTCGCTAGAACAACCTTTGAAGGAGTTCCTAGATCGGGCCTATGTTCCATGATGCCTTGTAGTTTGAAGACTTTCTAGATTAATTGCTAGCTAGTTGGTGCAATTTCTTATAGGTTTGCTGTATATATAGTGTATGCGTATTTGGGAAGAAGTTTGAGAGTTTTTCTTTTTCTGCCAAACTTTACCGTAGCGTAGTACTCTTTATATATGAAACATGAACCGGCTAATGATTTATTACTACTAGAAAGGTGGTCGTATGTATGGTGAATCTAGTGTGCATGTACTTGATCTCGAGGATAGTTGCAGCAAACGACAAGAAAGGAACAACACTACTTGACGAGCGCAGTGGCACTATATCCAGAACATAGCAACACGGAGACTAGATGGCCCATGGGTATCAAAGGACGACAATCCCACTACGCAGAGCAAAAGGGGCCGGATATTAATAGGCTATACCAGCATGAAACATCAATGGTTGTATCTGGCTTCTACCACTCTTCTCCGACGGCAGTAAATTGTGAAGTAAAAACGCTCACATGGAAAGCCATTGCTCAGGCGCTTGGATTATGGGATTAGGTTCATGTTCTTTTAGGGAAGGCCATTCTGCGATTATGGGGTTCGTTGGCCCAACTACAAAGTTTGTATTATTAGCTAACCGAAAGCTAAGTAGGTAACTCAATGATCCGCTCCAAACTCGACCTTCCGGATCCCAGTAGCCGTGTGTCAATGCAATTAATTTACAGCAAGCTGCTAACAATTGCCCCTTCTTCATCTGGAAGGAGTGCCGCTGTTGCACATGTACTTCTTCGCTCAACTCATGAGAACCTATGTCAACATTTAATTTGAAAATGCCATGCTTTCTTGTTTGATCCACCTGCACCCGCTACAATCTGGGACGTTGGTAGATCTCTACTTAACCCTTCCACGCGTGCTATGGTTTGGAGCTCAGTTGGATGTGTGCTTCCCTTCCATGCGTGCCAAGGTTTGGAGCTCTGCCTTCCTCCTCGTTTCTCCCTTTTCCTAACAATTGACGGCATTCTCCTCCGCCTTGCTGCAGCCATCTTCTGGCGCTTCATCTGTGGTGACTCCAAGGCCTCATCTTGGTCGTCATCCTTGGTCCAGAAGGTGAGTCCATGGTCCCTTGTGGTTTCTCTCCTCTGTCCTTTACTTCTCCCTTTTGCTAGTCTACCGCTTGTCGTCCCTTACCAAAAAGAACAAGGTTAACATGACCTTGAGCATGTTTAAGCCGTACTTTGCGTTTAGCTGTAGTTACCAACGAGCATTTTGTTGGTGTTCTCAATCGACATATCAAATTACCACTAGATCTGTCGTATTTATGATTCGTGTTGCTTGCACTGCCAAGGTTGATCATTCTACTCGTCTGATGTATTCCGTGAGGCCAGGAAGGGACTCAAGTAGATATATACTTTGGCTCCTGCCATGCATTCTGTAGTGGCTTTAGCCCCTGCTTTGGCATAACATTGCACATATATACTGCAAGACCTAGCTTTGCTTCCTACTGAACTGAACAGGCTGCATGCATGTATGTTCAAATTAATTAACAATGACTTCTTGTTTTCAGGAGGTGGTTCGGATGGCTCGGGAAGAACCTGATACCCGCTGGAAAGAAGTAAGGTCTATCAACTGCTATGCCCTGTTCATGGCCTACCTGTTGATGGCTGTTAGGGGGTTGGGCTACCTCGTCATTACCTGGTCCACCGTCGTTCTCCTAGGCGGCTTCGTCTCCGATCTGGGGAAGAAGGACTTTTGGTCCCTCACCATCATCACCCTCGTCCTAACACCTCGGTGATTCTCCTCGACCACTGTTCAATTTACTCCCATTTCTATAAGACAAAATGAAAGTAGAGTGAGACATGTGGCAGGAAATATACTCCCAAAACTGTAAATCCTACAATGATCTCCATCATAGTTGTCTTTAATTAGTTGGATCAAGAAATGCTCAACAAAGTTTAATTAATTTTTTTGATTAAAAGAGGGGAGATCCCTCTGATTTCATTAAATAAACCAACAACAGCAGACAAACTTTAATTAATTACATTTAGAAAGATTTGATTTCTAGATATATAACCACCAAAGTTTTCTTCCTCTGTCATGGAATTTCAATAGTTACCTTGAAGAGGCATAGATGGTATTTCCTGCTTTATAATATCGAAAGAAGCAAGTATTGATGTATGACGCCAATATATATATACACGAAAATTACATATATAGAGAAAAAATCGCGAGAACATTTGGGTGGACATCTATGTGTTCCCGCATGTGATCTATTGTCAGAGATAGAATAGGGGACGTTGAGAAAGCTGACATACATGCAAAATTAGCTAAGCCATAAGGAAATATATTTAAAGGTGCGCAAACATGTTAAAATTTTGTTATGCAGTTGTTGGAATTCAGGAATTATGGAAAACAAAACTCGGATGCACGTCTATGTGTGCCAAACTCTGATTATCCGGGATAGGGCCGGGGCCGGGGAGGATGAGGAAGTTGGGAAACACACAAAACTAGCTAGGCAAGCAGGGAATATTTTTAAAGGCATGCAAATACGTTATGGGTTGAATATTTTTGAAGCTAAGCACCTTGTGGGGTGCGTGTTGAATTTTATTATATCATTAAAAGTAACTAGAACACAGAAACTGCAAAAACATAGCCCTCCCTTTACTATTAGGGATAGGATAGGACAACAAACAAGACATTGGCATACACTAAAACTACCTAAACAAGAAGGAAATATTTTTAAGGTGCCCAAATAAGTTATGGGTAGATTCTCTTCTAATGTAGATACCTTGAGGGTTCAATTCTATTATACTTTAAAAGTTATGAGAACATTAATATTGGAACTGAAAAGAAGAAGGAAGAATTGCAAATCAATGGATCACTATACAAAATTGAACTCCTAAATTCCTTGTCGATGAAAAAACGAGAAGTTCATGTTGCAATAAAATGAGCTTTAATTAAAAGGTTTGTTATCGCCTTAATCATCGGATTTATGTTTTTTTCCTAAGATTTTCTAGCATTCTTCTGTTTTCCTATCTATTATATAAAAATTATGCGTGTATTTCAACATATTGGGTTTAGCTCGGAAAATGAAGAAAAATATCTGGCAATAGGTTTTTGAAATATTCAAGGTTAGCAGAAAGCCAAAATAATACATAATCCGACGTCATGTCACTCTGTATCATGTACAGCTCTCTAACAGGTACTTATATGTCCAGGGTCTCTGCAGATGTCGGTCTGAAGGAGAAGTTGAAAGATATGCGGTACTCGTTCTCTGGCCTCTACCTTGCTATATTGGGAACACTGATTCCAAACGATGACAATTACTCCTTTCCACGCCTAGTGCTAGCAGCTGCTATGCTCGTTGCTGTGTACTCGTGTCACCTGCTTGTGGTTCCCATAGTTGTGTCTTACATAACTAGCTTTCTGTTTTGCGATTTGTGTCATGGCTTTCTACTCACCGCTTTCACACTCACTGACCTTCCCTGTTCAATACTGTGATTGACAGCTTAAATCTTCGGGAAGACAGTATGTCGGAGCGGCAATTCACTTGGGTCAATAACCGTTCAATGCCGACATATAAGAAGCTCGATAGGGTACTCATGGATACCAATGAGAGCTAAAGTTTCCTCCGGTAAACGTGCGAGACCAAGAGCGTATCAAGGCAATATCGTATCATGGGCCCCATCATTCTTCATTCTAACTTTAGATGCCCATCTGCTTGCCACCCTTTGAAGTCTGAATTGAAATGGTTGCACAAGGAAGACTTTACGTACATAATCAAGAATGTATGGGAGAGGCCCGCCATTGGTCCTACACCTATTATGAGACGAAACTTTAAATTAAGGGCCACAAGGAAATACCTTATTGAATGGGCGAGAAATGCCAATGGGATGTACAAAAAATAAAAAACAACGTCCTATTCACCATTATTGATGCCAATGGGATGTACAAGAAAATGCAGGGACTCGCATCTTGTTGAATAAGAGAATGAAATGAAAAAAAATCCAATGAGAAGATTGCCTCTCTTTGTTAGGGTGGATTGAAGGTCAAGCGGAGCTTAAAAGTTATATCGCCAATTACTAGAAATATCTATTCAGGGTGCCAAATGAAGGGGATTTAACCCTTGACTACACCCGAATACATGATATTCTACAAGTTACCGCAAAAAAGAATGATACACTCTTCCCGCCTTTCTCCGAAGAGAAGATGAGAGTTGTGGTGTTCCAAATGGAACATGACAAAGCTCTAGGTCAGAATTCCGGGGATGTAACCAAGACTAACGTATTGTAGTTGTTCAATTGTCTTCATGCTGACCAACTTGACCTATATAGACTTAATTTTAGTGAGATCGTTTTATTGCTAGAAATTAAGAAGGCGGAGCGGATCTAGCAATATTTACCCATATGTCTCCTTAATGTCAGCTCCAAGATTTTCATCAAAGTGCCTACTAATAGGCTCAACATGGTTGCTGACAATGTCGTCTGGCCATCTCAAATGACTTTCATGAAAGGAAGAAATATACTCTATGGAGTAGTAATCCTGCATAACACCATTCACGAGATGCACCAGAGAAGAATGAGTGGAGTAGTTTTCAAGATTGATTTTGAAAAGGCCTATGACAAGGTCAAATGGACATTCCTTGAACAAGCCCAGAGAATGAAAGAATTCCCTAGTAAATGGGGCAAGTGTATCCAAAACTTCGTTACTAGAGGTAGTGTTTCAATTAAAGTCAATGATGACATCGGCCATTACTTTTGGATGAAAAAGGGCTATGTTAGGGTGACTCCATGTCTCCAACAGTACTACAGAATAGACTAGCAATGGCGCGCGAGGCAATAAGGGGTGCCCGCCACTGACCCCCCGCCATTACTATAGGTCAACAGTTGTCGACAGGACACCCCACAATCTTATAGGTAGCAATGGCGGTCCCTCTTCTTCACCCACTACAATCATGTGTAGTAGCAGTGGTTGGCTCTTATTTATGCTCAACACTGGTATAAATCCAGACCGAATGGAGAAACGATGCCGCAACAATGTTTCTTGCTGCTATGGCAGCTTTTTAATCACGTCATTGCAGTATTTTGCATATGACCATAACATTGCATTGCATTACACATATAAATTGTTGCCTCACAAACATTCATCCATACATATCGAAACTGCATGACACATTAATTGTACATATTACATGAACGCAAGTGCCCTAACCGATAGAATGGGGACCAATGGGCCACCTGCTCTAGAATCGAAGATCTGGCCTCTCGAAGAGCCCATTTAACAACCCCACACGGCTAGATCCGCATCCTCTGATCTGGAGTTGCCTCCATGAATATGCACACTGCGATGTCATTGAATCGCCTCTCTGCTATCTTTTGCATCACTAGGAAACCACACCAAGTCGCTGGAACACTTCTGAGCAAGCTAACATTACCTTCCCGAGCTGCTCTACCTGATGCCCGTCCCGCGTCCACTGGTACAACTGCTCCATGTCGGCCGCAGAGACACTCCCATAATTCTTCTCGCGACTTGTTAGCACATAGCAAAATTAACAAAAATATCACTCATCAGTAATTGGATCATCTAAGTGGTACCTCTTCTGGAACATCCTGGTTTTGGCCACGCTGGAAAGCGGATACAACTGCCGAGAAAGTATAGATGTGGTAGCTTTGTAGGAAATGGTCAAGTTTGATTTTAGTTGTTTAAACTTGAAATCGATTGACCCCTTGGAGCGCTTTGATTGGCTGTGGGTGGCTTCAGTGGGACATTTGGGTAGAATTATGTTGGCTATAGTCACTAGATTGTTTCTTTCTTTCAGCTACCATTCACCACCATGCCACTCTCAAGGAGTGAGTGGTGATGATTTTGTACGGCCTGTAGATCAAACTCGCTCCACCGATTTCTTGGTGGAAATCCAATCTAATGTCGCAGCTCCCCCCGTGCTCCCTTGCCTATAGTAGTGGGTGGGTATTTCAATTTGATATGTTTGGGAGCGGACAAGACCAATGGTAACATAGTCTGGCCTAGGCTGCAACTCTTTAATAATGTGAATGCCTCTATGGCACTTCAAGAAGTGGCCATATCGAGGCCTAGATATACCTGGACTAACAAGCTGTTTTCCCCAGTCCGCAGAGTGCTTGATTGGGTTTTTCATCTTTTCAGACTGGGAAATGCTATTCCTTCTCTTTTCTTCCCCTTAAGATAATTTGGACAAGGAGCTGCAACACTATTTGTTGAGAAAGGGGGAAGACTGATGGTCCACCCATGTTCGAGATGTCCTTGCAATAAAGCCAAGGCCCTTCACACCCCTTGATAGTTTCTACAAACTTAATCGCGGGGTAATTCCAAGTTCTCCTAACCTGGAGTCGTAAACAACCACATATTTGGACCCTATTTGTCTTTGAAGCACTCGAAGGCCCCTTCTTTATATTTTGTGGGCGGCAAGTGAAGTTACGTTTGAAAAAACTACAATGAGGGTCAGTACCGATGAAATTATCGTAGCGACACGAAACTGGCGAGATAAATCATGGCACATTGCATGGCATGTGGTGGAGCTGCGCGCCAAAGTTATTTAGAAATGCACGGAAGAAAGGATGTGGCGACGTAGAAAAAACTCTATCTATATGAGTTGTCAGGAGAACCCATTCATCTGGATTCGGGGCCAGCTTGCCTTCGCTCGCGTCAGGCAACCTCCATCCCGCTTCTGGCACAAATCCGTTGGCAGCAAGATCCTGCACCTCCTTCTTCATTACCCTAGATGGCAACCAATCCCCTTTGACCCATACGGGAGTCGGAGCGAAAGAGGAAGATGAGGCCGTCATTGCCCATTTCTTCTTCTCCTTCCTATCGAGGGCGAGATTCTTGTCCTTTCCCATGGTAGGCGACGATGGCAGAAACAATAGAGGGTGAGGAATCGAGCAACGGCAATTTCAATGGTGAAATGGAAAATGGGCAACGGTAGTTTCCAATTCACCCCCTCTATCCTTTATTGATAACAAAGGGATGTGTTGCAGGAACGAATCTCAACCACAAAGAGATTGAATTGACGATTCATGCAAAGCCCATGATGGGACAGTTACAACGCATGTGGCATGGTGGGGTGCATGACTCGAGGTATCCCGAAGCACGTCATCATTGCTGCTACAGTATCCAAAATATATGCCCGAAAATCCCGCTGATTCCTCAGAGAAATACCAAAATCACTTTGTACCGCTCAAACGAATCCTTGATGAAGCGAAGATCACTCGGGAGAAGTTTTGATTCAAAAATGAATCATGGCAAGAGTTGAAATATGGTGAATTGGGCATTCCTTTGCTGATCTATTTGCACCTTCTTCTAGGTTTCAAAGTGCAAAATTCACAAGAGTGTATATGGAGCTGATTAAAATGACATTTCCCTGGGATAATGAATGGCATTGCTATGAGAGAATGAGCTGATCCGTCAAATCTGGCACTCAGATTTTACGATACATCCATATTCGGATCACTAGTAGGACTCCCCTCGCAAACGAATGACTACCACCAAATATTTCCTACAACTCAATTCTCCAACTCGAACCCTCGAAAGTTTAGTCTTTATCCGAGAAAGTTTTATAAAGATCCCTATAACAAGTAAAACTGTCGGGATATTGACTTCTTCGAATATTCAACTGAAATTCATGCTCTAAGAATACTACCGAAGATCCCGATGGACTCAGGGGCTAATGATGTGGTTATATATTCGGCGTACGGCTTTATGATTGCTAGGGCCCACTTGGCCTACACCATGAACCAGGATTCAGATAATGAAGCATCCAAAGGAAGGTTATTTGGACCGGCCTAAAACGCGGCTTCACTTAGATGATCTCCCAGCACCGGTTCACTCGGACGATCTCATGACGACGTTCCGCTCGGACTACTAAGACAGTCACTCAGTTGTGTCGGTAGACATGCGTGGGGAGTAGAACCACCGTGGGGTAACTCAAGTAACACGATTATTATGTGAGTCATATATTGTATTTTCAAATCATATGTTACATCTTGTAGTGTCTGTAATTATGGCATCAAAACTGAGCCCTTGTGACGGGGAAGAAAAAGAGGGAAGGCGAACTCTAAATAAGTTAGCTGCTTCACCTAGATAGGGGATCGCATCCGTTGTAATCATACACTCATACGCAGAGAATGAAAGCTCCAAGAGCACATGACGTATGGCTTGTTACTCTTCCAAGAGGGACCTGAACCAACCAAAAATCTCTCTGTGTCACACTTGTACCTAGCGAGATCAAGCACCTTCCTCACTCCTCTCTAGTAATGTGATAATCATCCCCATGACAATAGACGGATTTGTGGGATCAAGCTAACATGTTTTCGCAACAAGAAAATGACCCGTTTGCACTAACTTCCCTATGCCAAGAGATAGACGAAGTGATGCTGACCATGAAAGTAGATACCGCCCCCGGCCATGATGTCTGGCCGATGGCCTTTTTTTGCAAGTTTTGGGCCTTGTTTTTTTTCTTTTGCGAGGATTGGGCCTTGTTGAAAGGGACCATGTATGAAATCTTTAATGGCTTCATGCTAGGCACGGTAGATATAGATATGCTTAATTTTGGAGTGCCTTCACTTATCCCTAAATTAAAAGGGGCAGACTCCGTTCATCTCTTCCATCCTATCCCATTGATCAACGTCCCTTTTAAGATTTCCGTGAAAGCTTTATGTGAAAGCTTTTGCGACCTATCTGACCATGATCGCGCAACTTGTTATTCACAAATGTCAGTCCGCCTGCATTAAGGGTTTCTACATCCTCGAGGGTCTAGTGGTGCTGCAGGAGATTGTTCATGAACTAAAATGCACTGACCAACAAGCGATTCTGCTCAAGCTCAATTTTGATAAGGTGTATAACCGCATGAACTGGGAGTTTATGTGTAAGGTCCTACTTCGAAAGGGGTCTGAAGTAGGTTGGGTCCATTGCACCTTTCATTTGGTCCCAAGGACAAACTTTAATTTGCATTAGTGGAGGAGAAGTTGGGCACTTCTTCAGGAACAAGCGAGGCTTCCGACAGGGTGATCCGCTCTCGCCGCTCCCTTTTAACTTTGTGGCTGGTGCGCTCTGGCTAGGGGTCACGATCTAGAAGGCACATCATGCACTACCGACCGGCCCAACGCTCGGCCGGTCCATCGCACACCGTCTGATGTGGAGAGATCACGTAGCTCGCAGCACCCTGCACCCAATCACTGTATACCTTATCCACACGCTAGCTCCCTCTTCTCCCCGAGCAACCTCCTTCTCACCCTCTCCCTGTCTCTCGCCAGTGGAGGGCGACCATCGCCTGCAGCTCTCTGGATGCTCATTGATGATGCGAGCATCTCCTCCCCATAGTGCTACTATGAGCATCTCATCTCCCAGCCCCAAGCTACTCATCGCCACCATGGAGAGATGACATCACATGTGCTCCCCCGCTGAAGTGGATGCTGCATGGATCAGTCGGTGGTGCCACATCGTCGTGTAGCCCCACGAGTTGGGTGCTGCAAAAGAAGACGCCGGTGGCACGGACCTGCTACGGGAGGGCGATCGTGAGACATTTTTTCTTGTTGGAATCAGGAGAGATGCCTAGTGCTGCAACCGATGACCAAAAAAATCTATAACCGTAACAAAAAAGCCTTCAACCGGCGATGAAAAAAGTTTCAACCCGTATACATCGGAAGCTATGGATGATCACGGAAAGTTGCAACCGGTGACGATAAATGCTTCATCTGGCGATGAAAAAAGTTTCAACCATAGTGACGAAAGCCATGGACGACGACAAAAGGCAACAACCGGCATTGAAAAACCTTCAAAGTTCATATCTTAGCTGCGACTCGACGATGACAACGTTTTGTGGCTACCATAGTCTGTATTTGCTACAACCGGCTATGGAATTTGCTACAGATCATTTTCATGGCTGCCATCGTGCTACAAGTGTGCCGACGAGCACGACAAGGTTGATGGAGGTGGGATTTTGCGAACCATGGACGGCGAGATCTACTGTGCAGGTGACGAGTGGCACGGTGTTGCAATCAGGACGAGGGGAGAGCCGCGGCCAACAGGTCAGAGGGGGGAGCTACAATAGCAGCCGTGGTGAGCTACATCCTCGGCGAAGAGGGCAGGGCAGGATCGATGTTGCATGGCGAGGGCGCGGCCTTCTGGGGGTGCTGAAACACCGGGGGGCGACGGGCACAGCCAAACGGAAACGGGGGCAGCAATCGGCGACTCAAAGTCGTTGCTCTCTGTGTGTGCGCGCGTGTGTGTGGACCAAGGAAAGGGACGAATCGGTGCGGGAGCAAGATAGAGGTCAGACGGCTCACAAGAAGGGCATCTGACCGCTAGGTGCCGAGCCGAAAGTTTGGGCCGGCCGGGCACTCGCCTAAAATTCGGTATGGGCGGAGAAAAGAAGACCCGGATGAGTACGTGAGGAGCATTCACTGGTGAGGAGGGGAAACGAACGTAGGGACGGCGGAATCTTGAGGATGAATCTGGAACTTCAACGAGATTAGGTCGGTGAAAGACATGCGCCTGCGCATGCGCCTTCCCCTCCAAGTTGATCGTTAGAGGTAAGAAGTTGAATCGAAGTTAACAGGAGCAGGACACTAAGGTACACGTGCATTCTTCCTCCTATAAATATAGCCCTACGTCCACGCCACGATCCCATCCCATCCCCATCTCCCTCCCTCGGCGGCACCCTCTCCATCATCTGCTTCCTCGCCGGGCGTCGGCCGGCTGCCCTGCAGGCTTCGCGGTCATGAAGCTTCCGCCGGCTGTTGTCTGTCTTCTCCTCATCCTCGTCTTCTTTGATGGTACGCACGCATTGCCACCATGTCTGTCTTTCAGATGTTTGCTGCTAGCGTGCCGCCTTGTTTTCCTTTTTGATATCTGTTGCTAGCGCTATATTACTACATCACTTCAATCTTGTCCCCTTCTTCATGTTCTTCCAGCATATGCACGCACGCACGTACTGACATGATCGATCCATGTTGCAGCTGCTCGCGTGGAGGCCCGAGGCACACCTTCTGCCCGGGGGTCGAGGAGCCAATGGTCCAGCATGTTCGTCTTCGGCGACGACTTCGTCGACAACGGCAACCGTCCCAACATCACCGGTGAAAAGACATCGCGCCAATGGAGCTACCCCTACGGCTCCTATCTCAACTCTCATTATGCTACGTCTCCTGTTTTGACCGGGCGCTTCTCCAACTACAGGATGCAATCAGATTTTATAGGTATGTGTACTCAAATATTATTCAAGTATTTGGTTAGCTAGAGAATTTTATTATACATCTAGCTAGGTGCATGCATCCAAAATAATCGTTCCTATCTACTGCCTTGTCCTTGCAGCAAGGATGCTGGGTCTCCATGAAGCCCCTCCAGCGTACGAGCTCACAGAAGATCAATCTTGTGACTCATCTGGCATGACCTTTGCTTCTGGTGGCGCTGGTGTCTTCAAGGTGAAGACCAAGAAGGTGCCGACCCTTGCCGCACAGGTTCAAACTTTCAAGAGGCTTGTCAAGGACGGGGTCATCTCAACACGTCAGCTTCGCCACTCCGTTGCGCTCATCGCCATCTCCGGCAATGACTACATGAGCGACTCCGACATTGAGACTGGCTTCTACACAAGCTTCGATGATGTAAGCTGTAGCTAGCATACTCACACATACAAGTTACACCATCAATTAATATATCGATCTCCACCTTGCTACTAATTAACTTCTCTTGCGTGCAGCTTGATACTTATGTCGGAAACGTGGCGACTGAGATCCTAGATAATGTGGCGCAACTGCAGATGCTTGGTGTGAGAAAGGTGTTAGTAAACAACTTGCATCCCATTGGTTGCACGCCTTTGCATACTAGTTCGAACAACTACACCACGTGTGACCTTCTCGGCAATTATGGCGCATCCGTGCACAACAAGTATCTAAAGCAAATGCTCGAAGAAAGGGACAACGTTCACATACTGGACCTCTACACCGCTTTCACTGACATCATCAATCATGCCCCTGGTAAATACACATATCCGCGTGTATGTTGTAAGCCAAATCTGGTTTCCAATGTATGAACTTGATTATGTAACTATGCAAAATTGTTTTTGTGCATGCATGCAGGTGGGGGGTCGGCTGAGTCCAAGAATTTCAAGGGCAAACTGACCCCGTGCTGCGAGAGTACCTATAAGGGAGGGTACTGTGGAGAGCGTAGCCATTCAGGGAAGCGCTTGTACGACCTATGTGAAACTCCTGACAAGATGTTCTACTGGGACCAGACACACCCAACACATGCTGGGTGGGAGGCTGTAATGAAGGCGCTGCAACAGCCTTTGATGGAGTTTCTTGATGAGGACTACGTTGCATGATTGGCCTAAAAAAACTAGGTTGCATGATGCAGCAGATTGATGGCTAGCTAGTTGCTGGTGCAATACTCTTAGGTTAGTTTTATAAATAGCGTGTTTAGGAAGAAGGTTGTGAGTTTTTTCCCCTTGTGTTTTGATGGCGTTTTAGTCAAGTACGTTACTCTTGTAACGAGACATGAACGGGTGTTAATTTTCTTATGGTTTTATCCCCTATATATTAGTTGATATTGAAAAGTTGGTCGTATATGGGTGAATATCTAGCAGCAAATGAGAACGTGCTTGGTTTTAGTGAGATATAGCGTGCATGCATATGCATGGGTTTGAGCTCATGACAGGGTCAGTAAGATTAGACTCTAATCGGTAGGCATGCTCGTTCGTCTGCCCATGGCTTCGTGCATGTTGGGGTTGCTATTATACGGCACAGTGCACGGGTTAGCCAAGGCCATGTTCGTCGAGGCGAAGCCGTCGGGCACTGCTCAATGAACAATTGTCTAGACCTTGCGCACATTGTTTGCTAGCTAGGACGAGGTCCCAGAAAGGATTTAGGTTTCAAAGACTGCATGGTAACGCTTCCAAATGATCGATCTTCGCTCAGGTGTTTGCTCGGGGCCGGCTTTCACGTCTTCACCATGCAAACACTAGATTGAGCTATTTAGACTATACGTACAGTAGCGTTGCTTGTGTATGAACTACATCTTGTCTCCACGTTTTGTGAAATCATACATGTATATACCGTGCCTTGTTTTGTGCAAATGATATAATAAAATATCACGGGGATGGTAGGTAGTTAGTTCTAACTTTTTTGTAGCGAACTGACTTGGCATGTGTTTTTGAATTTATTGTGTTTCTTCTAGTTTTTTTTAGTAATTTTCATTTAGCGGGAGACGAATTTCCTCGACCACGAGGCTTATGCGGTGACTTCATGTATCTCAAGATCTGTTTTTCGGTCCCTTGGAGGTCCTTATAGGGGTACTGTGTTCTGCTCGTGCTTTGTGTTAAGTCAACCAAGGTTGTTTAGGCTACGGTGTATACAACTCCAAGACAGTACGCGGCCAAACCAACACGGTGCGACACAATGTCTCTATAGTTCTAGTTTTAACATAATTATTAACGTTGTATTGCACAAGTTATTTTGCTATATACCTAATAAATTATGAGGAACGTGTATCATCAATATGTCTAAAGTAAAAATGACTTGACTTCATGTATTAAAAAATGAAATTTTATTCTGACTTGGAACAATGACCAAGGCAAAATCTAGTCTATGCATGTACACCTACACCTCTTTTTTGGATGGCTGTATACATACACATCAGCTTGTCAAATCAAGAAAAAAATCCATGACAGCTATACCATGTGTATACACATAGCTGATTGTGTAGAATATTAGCTAAGAGCTGCTACGTACATTGACACTCAGAACATTTGAAATAACTTGGATGCCAAGATCAAGTAGATTACACACGATCAGACTGTTTTTGTAAGATATGTATCATGTTCACATCTTTAGAAGACTCCGTTTACTAGACTAAAAAGTGAATAACATCAGTGTATATTTTGTGCATTGATAAATATAGTTTGAAACATGTGTGTGGAGGAGTAAATCCACGTACATGTCACCATGATTTCACTTTTTATATATTATTATATGTGATTATTATGTCATGTTCAATAAATTAGCATTTATTTGAATGCACTACCAATAATTATCATCCACTTCTAACCACGTGCTATGACACATATTCTCTTAATTGAGTAGATCATGTAAAGGCAACCTCTGTTTCATTTTACTCCGCATATAATATTAGTCTGAAGTCAAAATTCATAAAGTTTGACCAACTTTATATTTAAAACTATCAGCATCCATGGTACTAAAGACAATATGAAAATTCATTCCGTAATAATTTAATAACACTGATTTGGTATTGTGAATGTTGACAAATTTGCTTTATAAAATTGGTCAAAGTTTATGAAGTTTGACTTAAGACAAATCTTGTATGCGGAGTAAAAACAAACGGAGGAACTACATGTGTCTGACCGAACATTTAATGCAATAGCACTCACTCAAAGGGGTCTATATACGCCTATATTAGTGTAATTCAGTAGTGAAAGTATACACGTACTGGTTCCTCGCTATATGTCATGATCATTCTAGTTGATGCACCTTCTATTATTTTCCCACCTATTGTGCCTCTATAAGAACTGAATTTTTTCAAGCATTTGGTCATCACCACCTCAACCTAGCTTACAACACACAGACACATTGATCGTACGGCCGACTCCAATAACATGGTGGACAAGGGTATGTTGCTTAGCGTCCCATTATCATACTGCTGGAATATCGCATGCATGCTCCTCACTCACTCACTAGTGCAGAGAAGGCTAGCGATAGCGTTGCAAAAACAGCCTTGGTGGCGTTGGGGGCAGACACCACCAATATGATGCCATTGTTAATAAAATACCGATGGCGTGCGGGCCCGACGCCATCGGTATTTTACATACTGGTGGTGTGACACTATTCACTCACGCCATCACTATGTGAAATATCTATGGCGTGGACATATACCACGTCGCCACTCCATACTAGTAGTGGCAACGTTCACATAGCCTTCAGTGTACCATTGTCAAGAGCTCCAACTTAGACTCATCTACAATATATATCAATAGTATGATCATGATCAGTGCACCATTGTTACACAAGGAAAATCTTGATGTCAAAAATATTAGACAAAAGACTAACTCCAGTTACATTGTTGATGGTTAGATTTAAGCACAAGTAGTTGGCATCCATATACCTATATACCAGCAAATCAAACCCCAGTTTCTTTGTTGGCAATTAAAAATATGGTGTACATCAAAAATATTTTTTATGCAACTAAATTTTTTTATGTGATGATAAACATTTTTTCAAATATTATTTTTATAGTCCAGTGCGCATCCTACATTTTTATACATACAAAACAGTTTTTTATATATGTTGAAAATTTGTTTTGAACACGTTGAACATTTTCCATGTACATGATTTACATTTTTAAATATATGTTTTGACGTCTATTATTCTGTATGAATTGTACATTTTTCTTTTACAAGTAAACCTCTTTTTATACACGTTTATCAAAATAATTAAAATTACATGAACATTTTTTTACATTATGCACAAATTAGAAAATCATGTACATATTTCTGAAACACATGAACATGTATTAAATGTTACAAAATTTATTGTAAAGCTATCAATATTTTTTTAAGTTATGCTTTGAAAAACTTTACACTACGTTAACATTTTCAAATTCTCGATATAATTTCTTTTATTGAAGTCAATTGATTCATGGAATACATGTATTTAAAAAAATTCGAAAATATCAACAAAAGTAAAACAAAAACCAAAGAATGAAGAAATATTACAAGAAGGAACTAACCTGAAAGTTCAGCCGCCCCACCGGTGCATCCTTGTCATGAGCGTACGCCTGGTCTCACTATAAGGCAGACTTTTGCTTTTGAGAAACACCCGTAATTTTGTTCATACTCATAACAATTACAGGTACACTGATTTGGACCTAAGATTCAAGAAAATACAAAGTAACTCCTATGACTAAGAATTATAATGAAATCTCTTGAAAACACCTTCGTCGCGGTATCAATCTCTGCTCGAAGAAATACTCCAAAGACTTCGGTAAAGTGGCTG
Source organism: Aegilops longissima (assembly GCA_021605205.1). Lineage (NCBI taxonomy): Eukaryota > Viridiplantae > Streptophyta > Magnoliopsida > Poales > Poaceae > Aegilops > Aegilops longissima. The sequence continues at coordinate 743,253,329 of CM038679.1, forward strand.
CAATTGGACTGGAGCAACGATGTTGTCACTCTTTCACCCGCACGAACATTATCAATAATGGTTTTTAAGAGTGCCTTGAGTCGCCCATCCCAAAAGATGGGAAGCCTTGATCGATGAACGTACTTGGGCCGGGGATGGACCACTAGAAGTGCAAGCCGTCGAATCATTGTATCTTCACCATGATGTCGATGAAAGATTTTTCACCTCCACAAAGAATCAGACTAACAAAAAAAGCTTGACACAACATAAACTCATTAGATTCGAATAATCAGATCTACGATGACAGAAAACTCTCTAACCTAATGGCACGGCCAGAAGAATGAGGTGAATTTTACTCTCACAAAACTATGATGATCACTATACGTTGACGAAGAACATAAAGATCTTGAAGATCGAAGGTCCCCCCACCTCTGAGTGCCAAGATGGCAGCCAGAGGCGAGGGGACACAAATTTCCCAGATCATGGCGGCGGCTATTCACGCCCTTTTTTGATGCGGAGCACCCTCCATCATCCCCATGGACTCTACACCAATGCATCAAGCACCACGTGGACCTATGACAAGAGCTCGAGCACGCGCCATTGAAAACAAGGTGAACTCACTCCTTCACGAGATCAATATGGGCATGTGTGGAACTTGGTTGCTACCTCACCAAAATATGCTATGTGTCATTAGGTACGAAGACCAACGCCACAAAGCAGCTAAGGGGCACCCCAAAGGAGGAGGAGAAGCACCCCAAGACCTCAAGGAAGAAGGAGTCCAAGAAGGACAAGTCTTCACCTCCCAGGCAACCCCGTGCCCACGGCCCCCCAAGACCCCGTGCGCACGGGCCGCCCAGGAAGCTACTAGAAACGAGACGCACCATCTCGTGCGCACGACCTCCAGACCCCGTGCGCACGACCTCCAGACCCCGTGCGCATGGGCCCCGGCTGCTGTAGCACCCCGTCCGCACGGGCTTGTACCGTGCCCACGGGACATCCGTGTGCACGAACCTAACTTACCCCGTGCGCACGGGCCCATCGGGATGGTCGGCCGAGGCCTGCTGTTTGGGTCTCCACTTTGTCCCCCTCTTCCACATTCCTATATACTCCCTCCGTCCCAAAATTCTTGTCTTAGATTTGTCTAGATACGGATGTATCAAGTCACGTTTTAGTATTAGATACATCCGTATCTAGACAAATCTAAGACAAGAATTTTGGAACGGAGGGAGTATTTCATACCTAGGGCTATTGGTTAGCAAAGTATATGTGAGATATTTAGAGAGCTTTCCTCATTCTACCACTCCATTTGGAGATTAAGACCTCTTAGGAGAGGATCCCTTAGCGGATTTCAATACCTCCTCTTGGAGAAGATTATCATCAAGACATCACCTCCTTTTGAGTGGGAAAGAACCTTACCTTGTACTTGTTTCTTTAGATTGTGCTTGTATTCTTGTGGCTCTATGTGATTGCTATTCTAGTGGATGTGTGATTGGGTTTTGTTGGAGTGATTTCCTCTTTGTGTTCATGTTGTTCATCCCTTTTCCCCCTCCAAGTGTGAAAAGTTCCCTCTTAGGGTTTCACCCTACAACATCTTGGTATCATGAGCAAGGTTGATTCACATCTTTGAGTCCCTAGCCCCCATATTATAGCTTGATTTTGTTGTTTTTCATCCTAACTAAAAAATCCCCACTAAAAATAGCCCCAAATTTTTTCTTGCATTTTGTTAGTGGTCCACGGATTTCGTGTTTGGCAAGTGGATCTACCCCTTACCACCATCCCTCACCCATCTAACCGTTGATTTTGGCCAGAGTTTGCAAAAACTCCATGGATCTGAAGGTGTTCTTCCGCTGCAGAACATCCCGTGCGCACGGGCAATCAGGACCCGTGCACACGGGCCTCACTTACCCCGTGCACATGGGCCCTACACACCAGTTCATCCATTTCATGTTTTGCTTCATGTTGCCATTCCATCACCACAATTTGTCTTCTACAATACTTCTCATTGGTGTTTGACCTTTTGGGTTGCGGTTCACCGTGTCCTAAGGTGTTTCGGCTACTTAGGTGTGGTTCGAATTCGACATCACCGCTACTCATCATCGACTCGAACTCCACTTCGACATCGACAACTTCATCTTCATACCAACCGTAAGCAAGGACGGTAACCTCGACAACACTTTGTCCATACCCTTGCCATTACCTTGATAGCGTCGAGCCCATTTTGTGTCACTTACCCATCGAGACTAGCGAGTTTAGAATTTCCGGGCCACGCTCTTTGTGCACCTTAGTGATACGCCTTCTCTGCATAGCTACATTTAGCGTGCAATCACCTTGCTATCATATTTGTGCCATTAGTCTATCCCGTGCATATCATACACCGTTGTCTCATATTTCGGCTCGCGCATCAAGCATTGTGGCATAGTAGTAAAAAACAAAAACAAAAACAAAAATAAGAAACTTTTAAGCAAAAGAAAAGAAGCAAAGAGCTTGTAAGCAATAGTATTGAGCCTCATAGCATAGTTACATCATCTTGGTCACTACATACTTGGATACTTGGGATTTGTAAACGGAACATTACTCTCTTAGGTTGGTGCACAAGCGTATCTAGCCCATTAGAGCAATCGAGCTATTGTATCTCTAGTATCCGTGCAACAAGAGCTTTCTCCGTGGTAACACATCCTGTGCTCGTTCCTTGGTTGCACGGATCCCATCTATCTTCCGTTTGTGTGTTCCTAGTGTTATCCTTGGGTTTGATATATTTGTCTTACTTGCGATTTGTGCATCTATTCAACTTTTTCGACATCCTCACTAACATTTGCTGGAATTATTTGTGCCACTTCCTAATCGATATCCTCCATAAGCCTTTTACTTGTAGGTGCGAGAAAACAAAACCCAGTACCAATTCTACTATTATAGCATCACGTTGGATCATACTCGATACATGCACAATCTTCGTAAAAGGTAACTTTGTTATTTTTCTCTCATTTTCCTACTCACCACCACTTCCACATGATGGACAGGCTCACTTCTTCGACAAACCCACTCTTCGAGGATCAAAATGACGAACGCGACTTCGTCACCAGGAATCACTTCTTCATCGAACAACATGCTCTCCATCAAGAAAGTTAAGCTTTGGGTGATCGCATCGAACAACTCGCCACCGACCTATGACAATCGGAAGCAAGAAACCGGGACTGCCTCCACGCCAAGCTCTCCAACAAATGGAAGAATTCCGCAATATGATCATGAGCTGCGCGTCTTCCTTAACCTCTTCTCCAAGACATCGCCACTCAAGTCACCACTCATCGTCATACTCTTCTTTCGATGCGAGTCCTCCTCGATCTTGTTCTCCTTGCCATGACGACACTCATTA